>MCFH01000049.1:0-421779 GCA_002104945.1 Piromyces finnis | reverse complement strand
TAGTAATAGTAATAGTAATAGTAATAGTCAAAGTAATAGTAATAGTAATAGTAATAGTAATAGTAATAGTAATAGTAATAGTAATAGTAATAGTAATAGTAATAGTAAAGTAATAGTAATAGTAAAGTAATAGTAATAATAATAGTAATAGTATAGTAATAGTAATAGTCAAAGTAATAGTAATAGTAATAGTAATAGTAATAGTAATAGTATAGTAATAGTAATAGTAATAGTCAAAGTAATAGTAATAGTAATAGTAATAGTAATAGTAATAGTCAAAGTAATAGTCAAAGTAACAACATAAGAAATAATGTATATAGAGAAATTAATATATCCATTCATTTAGTAGTATATATCTTAATGCCTTTTATTAAAAATATATCTTTTTATTATTAAGTTATGATTAATATGAATTTATGTTATTAAGAATACAATGAAAATAAAATATAAAATTTTGAAGTATTATAATAAACAGTAAAAAAAAAAAAAAGAAAAAAATTAATTATTATTTAGATAATATAAATAACTATAATATTTTTTATTATACAATGACTCTATTATTAAGAAGGAATTATAATTTATTTTTTTAATCTTTTAATAAGAAAAAAAAAAGAAGAGAAATAGTTGTAAATTGTTAAAAAAAGATAAATTATGAAATTTAAAGTTTTTATATAGAATATATTTGAGTAATAAAAATTGTATGATGAATTAGTAATTTAAATAATTATTCTAAATTTTTGACGATTTTAGCCAGAAGAAATTCGACCTCTGCCATTATATATATTAATTACCGTGTAACTTTTTTTTTTTTGTTATTTAAATGATATCAATTATTTTATAATAATTTTTACTTTTTTTTTTATAATAATAATATAATAAATTTTTATTATTATTATAAAAAAGTAAAAATTTATTAATAAAGTAATTGATATCATTTAAATAACAAAAAAAAAAAGTTACACGGTAATTAATATATATAATGGCAGAGGTCGAATTTCTTCTGGCTAAAATCGTCAAAAATTAGAATAATTATTAAATTACTAATTCATCATACAATTTTTATTACTCAAATATATTCTATAAAAACTTTAAATTTCAATAATTTATCTTTTTTAACAATTTACAACTATTTTCTCTTTCTTTTTTTTTTCTTATTATAAAGATTAAAAAAATAAAATTATAATTCCTTCTTAATAATAGAGTCATTGTATAAATAAAAAATATTATAGTTATTTATATTATCTAAATAATAATTAATTTTTTTCTTTTTTTTTTTTTTTTACTGTTTATTATAATACTTCAAAAATTTTATATTTTATTTTCATTGTATTCTTAATAACATAAATTCATATTAATCATAACTTAATAATAAAAAGATATATTTTTAATAAAAGGCATTAAGATATAATACTACTAAATGAATGGATATATTAATTTTCTCTATATACATTATTTCTTATGTTGTTACTTTGACTATTACTTTGACTATTACTATTACTATTACTATTACTATTACTATTACTTTGACTATTACTATTACTATTACTATTACTATTACTATTACTATTACTATTACTATTACTATTACTTTGACTATTACTATTACTATTACTATTACTATTATTATTACTATTACTATTACTATTACTATTACTATTACTATTACTATTACTATTACTATTACTATTACTATTACTATTACTATTACTATTACTATTACTATTACTATTACTTTGACTATTACTATTACTATTACTATTACTATTACTATTACTATTACTATTACTATTACTATTACTATTACTATTACTATTACTATTACTATTACTATTACTATTACTATTACTTTGACTATTACTATTACTATTACTTTGATTATTACTTTCACTACGACAAGGCTTTGATAGAAATTTTCATTTAACAATTAATAGAATATTCTAATATTTTACAATGATACTTTTAGGTATTATATTAATTATCAACTTCGATTTTAATATATTTGTATTATAGAAAATGAATGAGTCAAATAAGGTTGATAGTTAATATAATTTTAATTAAATTTAGTTTAATTTATTAATTGAAACTTTATTAATAATTATAAATTTAATATATTTTGTCATACATCAAAAGTAATATCATATGAAATATGAAACATAAAAAGACACTTTTTTTTATACTTGATTCTATGATTAAAAAATTTAATTGTTAAAAAAAAAAAAAAAGTATTTAAAAGGAAATCTGTTTTATAATTTAATTTAATATTTATGGATACTTTAGGAAATAATAAATTTTCATTTCGTTCAATGTTTTATTATATTTGCTTGTTCAATGTTGTAATTACAAAATATGTATTGTTATTCAACATTCTATGTTATTTAATATTAATATTAGTTGTTGCCAAATGTTGTAATGATAAATGCCTGTTATTCTATGCTTATGATCCCATATATGTTATAAATAGTTATATATTCATTTTAACCTTTTTATAAATTTAGATGATAGTATTTAGATAAATAAGATTTGTTTGTTGTTGTTGTTGTTGTTGTTAAAACTCAAATAGTATTATTAATACTAAAATTTTGATTTGAATACTCAAAAAATGTAATTTTTCAATATTTTTCTATATCATCTTTTTAATATTTTACGTTGAAATATATATAATAATAAGTTAATAACTAGTAAATAACAATAATTGAACTATTTTTATCATTTGGTACAGTTGGTCCTCTATTATTACCTCTCTAATAAGGAAAAAGGTAATTTCATATCTTAAAATTTAGAATATTATTTCTTATAAAGGCTAAAACGATTTCCATTTATTTTTAAAATTATAGATGTTCCAACTTTTAATCCTACATTTCTAAAATTGATGATTACTTGAAAGATTATTGATAAATTTATATACTTTTTACCTAAATTATATATATTATATATATGATATAATTGATCAAAGAATAAAAGATTAAAAAAAGGACACATAAAATATATATTTTTTACTATATAAAATACGTATATATTTTATCATTATTTTATTTTTTATTAATAAGTTATTTTAATTTATTATTTTAGTTATAATAAATATTTACAATGAAAAAATTAAATATTTTTTTATATTTTTAAAAAAAAAAAAAATCTATTGTTGAAAAGTTGTTGTTAATAAATAATTAATTATAATTTATTTTAAAAGATATTTTAAACTACTATATAAATTATATAAATATTTTTAATTTATTGATATATTAAGCATTTCTTTTTTTTTTTAAAAAAAAAAAAAAAAATACGATTATTGTTATTATATAACACACCATTAATGTTATATCTATCTTGATTTGTTGTTGTTGATTTTCTTTTTCATAATTTTCATAATATATCGGTAAAATGAATTATTCCTTGACAAATGTTATCTTAAATATATTGCTTGTTTTTATTTGGTTTCTTATCAATCAAATTAATATACATATATATATATAATTCTTTACTATATTGAATGGATAATCCTTTAAATAATTCATAAAAGTCATATTATGATGAATAATTCAGAAATATATATATGGGTATAGCATCTATTTCATTGGGAAAATAAAAATTTAAACTCTATCCTCTGTTTGTTCCCATTCTTCACTTTTAGCTGGTAAGAAAGTAAATACCAAGGTTGCAATTATTAATACAGCCGCAGATATTAAAGTAAATATTAATTGTTCTGTTGTTCCAGATTTAATACTATCAATTAAACCACCAACCCAAATAATGATAATAAAGATTGGAAGAATAATTTTTACAATAAGTAACCACCATGTACCCACCTTTAAGAATCTACTTTTATTATTTAAGAAACCAATTAATTTCTTAGAATCAAATATCCAAGCAAAGACAACACATTCTAATACAACACCAATTAAAATGGCAACTTGATTGATAAAGGTATCTACAATACCTAAAAGAGATTCCACCAAATTGGGTGGCATAAAGCATTGAAATAACAGCACCAATACCGCATAATACTGACATTGTAGTGTGTCTAGACCATCCGAATTTATTTTGAATTGAAAAGGATAATGGTTCAATAGTAGATAAAATACTAGTAATACCAGCAAGATAAACAGTAATGAAGAATAATGGACCAATAATTACAGAAAACTTTCCTAATACATTTAAAATAGTTGGATAAACAACAAATACTAATCCAGCACCTTGAATATTTAATCCATCAGCACTTTTTGTATCTAAAAGTTGGTCCATACTTTTTCCTGATTGATTGGCCATGTAACCTAAAATAGAGAATACACCAAGAGCAGCAAAGTTTTCAAATGAACAATTAGCGATAGCAATAGATAAAGTATTGGTAATTAAATCAGTTTCCTTTTTAGTGTAACTGGCATAGGTAAAGGCAATAGACATACCAAGACTAAGAGAAAAAATGATTTGACCAAAGGCAGCCATCCATATATCAAACTTTAATAAATTTGACCAATCTGGTTTAAATAATTTTTCTAAACCGGTAGAAGCACCACTTAGAGATAAAGAGTAAATAACAATAAATACCATAATAATGAATAATAATGGAACCAATAATTTTGATAATTTTCCAAGACCTTTTTCTAAATCTCTATGAGAAATAAACCAAATAATTACCCAACCAATAAGCATAGCTATAGCAATAATTGGAAGGAAATGAAATAATCCGGTATAACTTTCAGTGGATTGTAAAAGTTCTTTTCCAAAGTAAGTTTTTGGTTCGTTACCCCAACCTTTGAAAAAACTTAATACGATATATATACCATCCCAACCTAAAATGGCTGAATAATAAATCATAATCATATATACTGATACTGGTAAAAACCAACCTAAAAATTCGAATTTTGAATGAATCTTTTTGACAGCTTTAGCAAATGATGATTTGTAATTGTAACCAACACCATATTCTAAAATTAGAAAAGGTACACCCATTAAAAGAATAGCTACAAGGTATGGAATATAAAAAGCACCACCACCATTAAAACAAAGTACATATGGATATCTCCAAATATTTCCAAGACCAACTGCTGATCCAATCATAGCTAAAATGAATGAAAGATTACTACCCCATTCATTTTGTTGAGTTTTTTTTTCCTTCAACAACAGACATTTTTTTTTATTTTATTTTTTTCTACTTTTATAAATATATATTTAATAATTTTTATTATATATATATTCTTTTTTTTTTCTTCTTCTTCCTTTGACTCTTTTATTTATTAAGAAGCCAATATTTTCTTTTTTCTTTTCTTATATAATTATATAATAATAATTTAAATTATTTTTTTTATATTATTATAATTTATTTAAAAAAAAATAAAAAAGCTTCTTTATTATTCAATCAAGTTTTGATTTATTATATGATTCAATATAAATTTTAAATAGTCTATTTATATTATTTATATATTATTACACAATTTATTCAAATAATAAATAAATTATATTTTAATAAATTATTTTTGTATTCATAATCTGAATTATATACAATTGACTCTATATATATAATAATATATAAAATAATATATTACTATGTTGTTTATGAAAATCTGTTAAAATAGATTAAATCTTGTATCACAAAGCATTTTCACATGACTTGAAGGTATGACAAAAATAGAGGAAAGAAAACTAGACAAAAAGGAACATTGAAATTTTATTAAGAGTTGTTTAATTTAGGATTTAGGTTTATAATTATGTCAACTTTATTAATATATTTTATGATAAAGAACTACTTGCGTTACATTCTTCTCAAACTACATGTATTTATACATTTACATTGTGACTTAAACATATAATCAAATACAATATATACAAATACGTTTTAATATATTTCAATACATTTGAATACATGTGACATAACGTTTCACATATTCTAACAAAATTAAAAAAGCTTCTTTATTATTCAATCAAGTTTTGATTTATTATATGATTCAATATAAATTTTAAATAGTCTATTTATATTATTTATATATTATTACACAATTTATTCAAACAATAAATAAATTATATTTTAATATGAAAATCTGTTAAAATAGATTAAATCTTGTATCACAAAGCATTTTCACATGACTTGAAGGTATGACAAAAATAGAGGAAAGAAAACTAGACAAAAAGGAACATTGAAATTTTTTAACCTTTTTTTATTTATTTATTTATTTAGTAATTTATTCATTCATTTATTAATAAATTAAAAATGGATGATTAAATTGGAAGGTATGACAAACAACAAACAAAATTAATCATTTTTTCCTTCAACAACAGACATTTTAATGAAAAGTGGAATTTTTCAAATTTTAAGTTTTTTTTTTTTTTTACCTTTCTTTATTTAATATTTTCTTAAAGAAAAAAGGACGTTTAGTGCAATTTTAATATTTCTAATATTTGCTGTAAAATATCTCTTTCTTTTTTTTTTGAAGCTTTATTACTGCTAAAGAAAAAAAAAAATAAGAAAAAAAAAGTTTTTGAGATTTTTTTAAAAAAAAAAAAATTTAATTTAAAATAGATAGCACAAGAAAAATTTTTTATATTAAAAAAAAATATAAAAAGATTAAATTTTGTGTAAAAAAATAAAAATAATAAAAAGTAAAAAAATAATAACAAAAAGAAAAGTAATTATAAAAAAATAAAAATAAAAATAAAATAAAAATATATAAAGGACATTTTTTTTAAAATAGTTTAGATTTAAATAAAATTATAAATATGAAGACTGGTTCTTTATTTTTAACTTTATTAGGTTTAATTACAGCCTCTAGTTCAACAACTGTAAATACCATTACTAAATCTGGTTCAACTAAAACTGTTCCATACAGAACTGTATGTTCCACTTCACAAAAGCTTGTATCTGTTACTACAAGTATTACTCCATCAAAAACAAATGCTTTAGATATCCCAGTTTACACTGTTGTTCCAAAAGCATATGAATATTGTACAAAGTTTTTGGAAAATTGTAAAGGAGGTCCAGTAACTATCTATGATTCTGTTAAAGGTGTACCAATCTATACTCAAATTGAATGTCCAGATCTTGGTTTTAGTAAGGATGATGTTATTGCTACCGCAAGTCCAAACCAAAAAAGTGCTTTTGATCCAAAGGAATTATATGACTTAGATCAAATAAAACTTACACTTAAAGAAAATACTGAATATATTATTCATGATAAAACTTTATATTGTTATAAAAAGAGTTACACTATGAAACCAAGTGGTTTTTTTAGAAATGGTTGTAGTACAACTTTTTCTCCAGTTGAAATTTCTACTAAAATAGTTCCATCTGTTTCTACTACTTCCACCAAGGTTATCCCAACTACTATTACTTCCACCAAGATTATTCCAACTACTACTACTTCCACTAAGGTTATCCCAACCACTACTACTTCAACCAAGGTTATTCCAACTACTACTACTTCAACCAAGGTTATTCCAACTACTACTACTTCAACCAAGGTTATTCCAACTACTACTACTTCCACTAAGGTTATCCCAACTACTACTACTTCAACCAAGGTTATCCCAACTACTACTACTTCAACCAAGGTTATTCCAACTACTACTACTTCCACTAAGGTTATTCCAACTACTACTACTTCAACCAAGGTTATTCCAACCACTACTACTTCTACCAAGGTTATTCCAACCACTACTACTTCAACCAAGGTTATTCCAACCACTACTACTTCTACCAAGGTTATCCCAACTACTACTTCTACCAAGGTTATCCCAACTACTACTTCTACCAAGGTTATCCCAACTACTACTACTTCCACTAAGGTTATCCCAACTACTACTACTTCAACCAAGGTTATTCCAACCACTACTACTTCCACTAAGGTTATCCCAACTACTACTACTTCCACTAAGGTTATCCCAACTACTACTACTTCAACCAAGGTTATTCCAACCACTACTACTTCAACCAAGGTTATTCCAACTACCACTAAAACAATTTCAAATGGATGTGCTCCTGTTACTATCACTGTTACCAAAAAAGAAACAATTACTATGAAGGAAACAATTACAGTAACTGTTGGTGGAAATTCATCTCCAACTAATGGAGCTCAAGCTCAAAACTGTGCTTCTAGATGGGAACAATGTGGTGGTATAGGTTTTAATGGACCAACTTGTTGTCAATCAGGATTTAAATGCCAAAAAATTAGTGATTACTATTATCAATGTTTATAAATAACGAACATCTAATCTATATCATTATAAATTAAAAACAAAAATTTATAAATATAATTTTATATGGAAAAACAAATAAAATAAATTAAAAATTTAGAAATTTTTAAAAAATTCGAACATACATTATTAAAGAGAAAAAATATATATAAAGTATTTATATTTACAAGTTATTAAGAAACAAAACAAAATAAAAAAAAAGTATTTTCATTTAAAAAATTTCAATAGATTTATTTGTGTTTTTTTTAAAAAAAATAATTTGTGGATCATTTGAATTTTTTTAATTAATTGCATAAAAATTATTTGAAATTCATTTTACTGGTTAATTTAATGGGTTTAAAAAAGAATTTTTTTTTTTTAAATTGAACCTAAATGACTAGAATGGGTATTTAAGTGATTTTAATAAAGGGCAAGGAAGAACACAGATAATTTTCATTTTATTAAAATGAATTTTTTTGTAGGAAAGAAATTTATTTATTAACCAGGTACACTCTTACAAGAAACGTAAGAGTTATCTCTTCTTGTTAGTTATTTTTACTCACTTACAAAGGAACACCATTCTTGACCATTCTTGACGATAACAGCAGAACTTCTAACCATAATCATGCCTTTTGTTATTGACCAGCAATGATCAATGTTCAAAAGGTTTGAAGCAACAGCCAAGAGCGTCAATGCTGAAGAAACAGTATGACAGGCCAGGAGGGCCAGCACAACCAATGGAGATCTTTGACTAGGTGTCCCATTGGAAGTCAAATACAATTATTGTACTTTAGTATGATAGTGGCTTTCTTACTTTAATTAAAGTGACTTGAATATATTATACCCAATTTTTATTCATTTGTGTTTATTTAATCCTATTTTTTTTTTTATTTTTATTTGTGTTTATTAAGACATATTTTTTTTATAACATGTATTATAATTTTAATAATAAAGTTTAAAAATAGTTGATGTCGTTAAAAAAAAAGTTATTTGTAGTGAACAAGCAAGAATGTTTTATTTAATAAAGAAAATCATGTATTTAAATTATTACTTGTAATAGAATTACACCTATCTAAATCTAAAACCTTGTGTCTATTCATAGTAAATGATGATGAATCATTGAATTTTTTGAATATTCTTTATTGAATAATACAAAATAACTTTATTTTTTGGCTTTTTTCTTTCATATTAAATTTAAGAATTAATTTAATATTCTTATATATTAATATTTATATTCATGATTCAATGTAGAATTTCATTTTATTGTAATACTAATTTGTATTACATTACTTTTTACTTTTATAGTAATATTTCATTTATGTAAAATATATTATATTATATCTTATTTAATTATCAGTCATATATTATGAATGCATTATATAATTGATATTCAATTATATTTAATTCTAGAAATTTCATAATATATAGATGCTTAATAATTAATTAGAGAGATTTGATATAAAATATAAATTATAAACCTTAATTATTATAAATTGGTAAATTTATAATAATTACATAAAATCCGATAAAAATCTTAAATTTACATAAAAAGTTATAGTCGTGGCGTATATTTAAATTATGATTATCACGAGAAATTATTGTACATAAATAAATGTTATTTCTTATTTTATTAATGTTTCTATATTTATTTTATATATTATTATTAATTCCATTATATTTATATTATCTACTAGTTCTAAATTAAATTTTATATTAATTATTCTTGAGAAAATTTATAATATTGTTTTTAATATAAACTTTATTTATTAATATTATTAATAAAAAGGTAATTACAAAGTACATAAATAGTTCATAAATTTATTCTCTATTTATACTAAGGATTGTGGCGTATTATTTATCATGAGAATATTCTATGACTAAATATATTAGTAATACATAATTCTATTCTATTCTACATATTTCTAGATTTAAGTTAAATTATTAATGTTTAACATTCCCCCCTCAAATTTGTTTTTATGAAAAATAAAAATAAAATTTGAAGAGATTAAGAAATTGAAAAATTTAAGTAGTAGAATGTAAAATATAAAATATAAGATATTAATAAAATAAAGTTGATTATAAGTTTTTGCAAATTTTGTTATTTTTTAAATATAGTGTCAGTGAACTTTTTCATTTTTGATCCATTAATATTTTTTGTTAAAAAGTCTGCTAGCATATTGTTTGTGTCGATATATTCTAATTTAATTTTGTTATTTTTAATATTGTCTCTATTGAAATGAAATTTTATATTTATGTGTTTAAGTTTGGAATTTAATTCACCATTTTCAATTGCTCTTTTACTTGCTAAGTTGTCAGTATAAATAGTTATAGGTTCGTTGAATTTGAATAATTCTTCTAAGATATTTCTAAAGTATAAAATTTTCTTAGTGCATTCTGTAGTACTGATATATTCGGCTTCAGCAGTAGAAGTAGCAACAGTTTGTTGTTGTAATGTTGAACACTGAAAGAATAGATTAGGATATCTATTCTATTACAATAACACAAGATTTTGAAAAAATAAAATAAAAAATTGTTTTATAAAATATCTTTTATTATAATAGAATTTTAATAATAACAATTACATCGATAAAATGATGAAAAATATCTTCTATTTATATTTTTCCTAAATACATTTATATTATATTATAACTATTTATTTCTTATATATTATTATTTAAAATCTACACTAAAATCTTAATTATTAATAAATATTTAAACTATAACTATTTTTAGTAAAATACAATTGGCAATTCAAATTAAGTACTATTTAATTTGAATATGTGCCCATGTATTATTGATATATTAATCATTTATTATTTATCTATTTCTATAAAAAAACAATACTAAAACTAGGGATTTAAATTGAGAATATTAATTTGCTTGTTAAACATTAAAAATAAATTAATAATTTATTTTGTTTTAAACTTTAATTATTAATAAATAAATTATGTCTCATTTTCTTTTTCTGAATATAATTTGTGTAACTTAAACAATAATACTTGTGGCTTAAGTTACATTAAAGATATCAAACAGAGGCGTTTGATATCTTTACAATCTCTCTCTCTAAGTCGAGCTCCTGCGAGATTAATTTATAAGGAATCTTTTCTCGAAGGAATTTCAATTACAAATGGTTGGTATCTATGCTTGATTAGATTACCAACTTTATTCTCTCTAATTTTCATGGAGGAGTCGTTCGACTTATATTTTGACTTTTTAGAGTTTCTTTCAAACTCTTGTATTAATTGTTTATCTGGAATCTGATCTTCAGAAATCCAAGTGGATTTGTCAAATCCTTTCCATGATAACTTATAAAATGTTTCACCATTAACAGATTTCATCTTTTCAATTTTCTCTGGAATTTTTTCAATTAAATCTGTGTTAAGGTGAATGTTCCTCTTCCTACGATTAGACCTGTCGTTAAACTTGTTTTCAAAATATGGTTCTAACAATGAAACATGAAAGACTGGATGACATCTCATTGTCTTTGGAAGTTTCAATTTGAAAGCGAGAGAACTAACTTTTTCAATTATCTCAAATGGACCAAGCATTTGAGGTGCTAATTTTCTCTTTAGGTTAGTTCCAGGAGAATCTTTCAATAACCATACCTTCTTTCCTACTTCGAACTCCGGGGGAATCATTCTCTTCATATCGGCATATTTCTTATATGTTTCTTTTGCTTTTTCTAAGTTTTCTTTTAATAATTTAAAGTTTTCATTCATATCAATTACTCTTTGTTCAGCTCTACTAGGTCTATCATTAGCTGGAATTTCTAAGCTGAACTTTGGATGAAAACCATAATTAGCAAAGAATGGGGATTGATTTATAGATTGTTGTAAAGTATTATTATATGCAAATTCAGCAAATGGGATAAGATCAACCCAGTTATTCTGCTTTTTATTTATAAAACAACGGAAATATTGTTCTAATATGCCGTTCACCCTCTCCGTTTGACCATCTGTCTGCGGATGGTTGGCAGTCGATAATGAATGATTGATATTAAGAAGGTCACAAAGTCTTGACCAAAAGTCAGAAGTAAATTGCGAGCCTCTATCAGAAATGATGGAATCAGGAAGACCATGCAAACGGAAGACATTAGCAATAAAAGCATCAGCAGCAATCGAAGCAGTAGGAAGACAACGTAAAGGAATGGCGTGAGCAAATTTAGTAAATCTATCGACAACAACCATGAGAGTTGTCATATCTCTGGACTTAGGAAGATCAACAATAAAATCAATAGAAATATCAGACCAGGGCCTACTGGGAGTGCCCAAGGGGGATAATAGTCCATAAGGCTTATGTCTGGGGACTTTGGATTTGCAACAAGTCACGCAAGATTTGATAAAAGATTTAACGTCTGAATGAAACCTTGGCCACCAAAAGTTTCTGGAAATCAGTTCAGTGGTTTTCTTAATACCGAAATGACCAGCAGCAACAGAATCATGATGAAGTTCCAAAACTCTTGTCCTAAGAGATTTAGGAACATAAATAAGATTATTATATAACAAAAATCCTTCATTATCAATAATAACTTTATCAATATTTTTAATAGGTGCATTACATGCAGAACCATTCATTTTAAATTGGACAATAGAATTATACAAATCGTCATTTTTAAGTTCTAATAAAATAGAATCGATTAACGGTTTGTTATCGCTATGATGAAACGAAATAGTAAGACAAGAAACATCAGAATTAATATTATTCTCTAAATGGTCACTTCTACGAGACAGGATATCAGGCTTACCGGATTTCTTTCCAGCTCTATAAATGAGTTTAAAATCAAATCTGGATAAGAACAAATTCCATCTAATTTGTCTCTGAGATAACATTTCAGGTTTTCTAGGAAATGTTAAATTCTTGTGATCAGTATAAATTATGAACGGATGGCGTGCACCTTCTAAATAATGACGCCATTCTTCAAGAGCAATTACAATAGCTAAAAGTTCCTTGTCATATATAGGATAGTTTCTTTGACAACTCGTCAAACTTTTAGAAAGAAATGCAATAGGATGTAATTTGCCATCAAATTCTTGAGAGAGAATAGCACCGACAGCATAATTACTAGCATCAGTTTCTACAATAAATTGTTTATTACTATCCGCATGTTTCAGAATAGGAGCTGACGTGAACAGAGATTTTAATAAAATAAAAGCGTCCTGATCTTCTTTCACCCAGTTAAAAGCAACATTCTTTCTAGTGAGTTTGTGAAGAGGGTTTGCAATTTTAGCAAAGTCTTTAATAAAAATTCTGTAATAGTTGCATAAACCAATAAAAGACTGAACCTCTTTAACATTCTTGGGAACCGGCCAATCGAGAATTGCTTTAACTTTATTTTCATCCATTTGCAATCCATCCTTTGAAATGACATAACCAAGAAAAGTGGTTTTCTCAACATCAAACTCACATTTTTCTAATTTAACATAAAGATTATTTTCAAGTAGTTTCTTAAGTACCTTTTTAACATGCTCATGATGCTCTTCGATATTATTAGAATAAATAAGGATATCATCAATATACGAGATAACAAAATCGTCTAAGTAATCACTGAGAACATCGTTAATAAAGTGTTGAAAAGTTGCAGGTGCATTCTTTAATCCAAAAGGCATAACTAGATATTCATAATGACCATACCTAGTACGAAAAGCTGTTTTGTATTCGTCACCTTCTTTAATACGAATAAGATTATAAGCAGATTTGAGATCTAATTTAGTGAAAATTTTAGCATTTTTCACTCTTTCCAGAAGGTCACTAATTAAAGGTAAAGGATATGAATTACGAATGGTAATGTCATTCAACTTTCTATAATCAATACAAAGTCTCAGGGAGCCATCCTTCTTTTTAACAAACAAAATTGGAGCCCCTGCAGGAGACGATGATTTCCTAATAAAACCCTTATTTAAATTTTCATCTATATATTTTTTAAGTTCCTCTCTTTCAACTTCAGTTAATGGATACAAGGGTCCATAAAATAAAGTTGAATCATCCTTAAGCTTGATTTCACAATCATAAGGTCTATGAGGAGGTAACACTTCACAATTTTTTTCGTTAAACACTTCTAAAAATTCAATATATTCGGATGGTACGGTGACCATTTTTTCTTTATTTAATTCATTATTCTTAATCTTTGTTTCTATTAAACTAAGACTATTTTCATTACATTCATAATTACATTTATTATTACTATTACATGTTTCACTAATTTTACTAATTATACATTTAACTTTTTTATTATAATTGTCTCCGTCATCTTCGCTGTCTTCTTCATCATTAATAGTTCTTACTAGGCGTCCTCTAACGTACTCCTTGTCTTCATTATTCGAGGTGTTTGCATTATCCGAGAGACCGATGGATTTAGCCGATTTTTTCATAATACTTTTGTCGAGGACTTCATGGTCTAATTCGTCCTTCTTAGATTTCTTCTTACTTTTTCTATTTCTTTTCCCATGGTTACAGTGTCTAGCGCAATATCCCGAACTAAAATTGATTTTCTTGGAATCATAAAAAGCCTCAGGATTGTGCTTTTTAATCCATGGTAGTCCAAGAATTACGTCGACACCAGGAACCTTTAAACTATATAATTGAATAGTTTCAAAATGATTTCTACATCTTAATATGCACTTTTCACTCCGTTCCATTACACAAGAAATCCCATCGTTAACTCCTGAAACTCGGAAAGGCTCAACAGTTTCAAAATGAATTCCAATTTCTTTAGCAAGTTCAGGATTAATAAAACTTAATTCGGATCCTGAATCAACTAACACTCTAACTTTAACTTCCGGAATATTGTTTGTACTTAAATAAAAATCGATAATATTTACGTCTTTTTTGCTATCCATGACTCCCACTTTATAAATCCTTGGATTAGCAATTCTAGGAGTCTTTTCCTTAATAATCCGGAATACTCTTTTTGGTTTAACTCTATTAGGACAATTGAATTTCAAATGTCCTGGTTTCTTGCAAAGAAAACAAACACCCTTTTTTCTTTCTTCTTCAAAATTATTTGATCTCTCCTCATAACGACCGCTGGATCCTTGAATGTTGATATAACGCTTACGTTTCCTATCCGCACTAATTTTAAAAACATCAACATCCATAGGATCTCCCGCAATCCTATTGTTAAAATAGAATTCACTTAAAGAATTTCTTTTCATCATATCTTCAACCAAAATTGTTGAAGATATTAACTGTTCCATTGAATTTGGATTGGTTTCAACAAAAGCCAACTTTTCTCTTAACTGTGGGTTTAAACCTTTCAGAAACATATAGATCTTTGCACTTTCATTAAAGTTTGAATTTTGGCTTATTCTTTGAAACTCGGTAATATAATCAACAACATATCCAAGTTTTTTTTGTCGGATGTTGTCTAATTTACCATTCGCAACAACAGTATCATAACGGTCACATCCGAAATTAGCCCTCAAACGATCTATAAATTCATCATAATTGTTTAATATCCCACTATTATTCCGCATTAGTGATGAAGCCCATTCCAACGGTTTCCCAGAGAAGTAGGAAATAACGAAGTCAACCCGGACGCGATCTGTATTATACAGTGCCGGTCGAGTTCGGAAAACCAATTCCACTCTGGTTAAAAAACCATCTAATTCCCTTTGCCTACCAGTGAATAATGGTGGAGCATTAATAATGCTTCCATGATTCCCAGCAGCATTCTCCATTCTATCCGTCATTTCCTCCAAATTCCAATTATCAAATATATTTATTAATTCCTCCAATTCACCAACTAGACACTAAATGAAAAAATTAAGATTACCGATTGTTTCCTGCTACTATTACAAGCAAGTAATTTTTTTTTTTTTTTTTTTTTTTTTTTTTTTTTTTTTTTTTTTTTAATTCAAAGTAACTAAAGAAAAATCTATACTAAAACGTTGCTTCAGACTCTCTCTGTATGTTACAGTGTCGAGCAAGATAATAGAATAAATTTATAAAAATGGTAGCTCACAAAGACACTAGTAGTTATCCAAGATATCCGGTAGTTCCAAAAGATATCAGTAGTTATCCAAAATATCTGGTAGTTTCAAAAGATATCAGTAGTTATCCAAAATACCTGGTAGTTCCCAAAGTTATCAGTAGTTATCCAAGATATCCTAACGTACTCTTATTTGTATGTTAGGTAATTGTTATTGTAATGTTGAACACTGAAAGAATAGATTAGGATATCTATTCTATTACAATAACACAAGATTTTGAAAAAATAAAATAAAAAATTGTTTTATAAAATATCTTTTATTATAATAGAATTTTAATAATAACAATTACATCGATAAAATGATGAAAAATATCTTCTATTTATATTTTTCCTAAATACATTTATATTATATTATAACTATTTATTTCTTATATATTATTATTTAAAATCTACACTAAAATCTTAATTATTAATAAATATTTAAACTATAACTATTTTTAGTAAAATACAATTGGCAATTCAAATTAAGTACTATTTAATTTGAATATGTGCCCATGTATTATTGATATATTAATCATTTATTATTTATCTATTTCTATAAAAAAACAATACTAAAACTAGGGATTTAAATTGAGAATATTAATTTGCTTGTTAAACATTAAAAATAAATTAATAATTTATTTTGTTTTAAACTTTAATTATTAATAAATAAATTATGTCTCATTTTCTTTTTCTGAATATAATTTGTGTAACTTAAACAATAATACTTGTGGCTTAAGTTACATTAAAGATATCAAACAGAGGCGTTTGATATCTTTACAGTTGTTTATTTGAGCACCAACATATTGGATTATTTTCCATAAGAATTATATATCCTGATGTTGATTTTCCATCCGTCTTATCTCCCCCAAAATCAGCATCAGTGAATGCAATAATTTTTCCATTACCATCATAAGTAATTTTGTAGTCTATAGTAGTTTTAAGATACTTGATAATATTTATAACTTTGTTGTAGTCGGAAATAGTAGGTTGTTCAGATTTTCGAGCAGCTTTGTGAACAGCAAAAGAAATATCTGGTCTTGTACATCTAGCAATATAAATAAGAGAACCAATTAAACTTTTGTAAATAGTCGTATCAAATCGTTTAGTGTTTTCAGAATCATTATCACCAGTACATGGTGTTTTTCGAGATCTGCAGTTATTAAGATTATATTGGTCTAAAATATTTTCAATAACATGTTTTTGTGAAATAGAATAAGAAAAATTATTGTTTTCAATTTTAATACCTAATAAATAATGGATAGGTTGACAGTTAGAAATTTTAAATTTAGATTTAATTTGTGAGATTATACTTATAAGTTCAAGATTTGTTCCACAAATAATCATATCATCGACATAAAGTCCAATAATGCAAGAAATTTGGTTATCAAAAGTTTTAAAGAAAATACAATAGTCTGAAGTGCATTGAGAAAATCCATGATTAATAAGAAAAGTAGAAATGTATTCATTCCATTGTCTTCCGCTTTGTTTGAGTCCGTATAGAGCTTTATTCAGTTTCCAAAATCCTTTACCATAGTTTTTATCACCTTCGGGAATAGTTGTATAAATTTCAGTATCTAGATTTGCATGGAGGTAGGCAGATTTGATGTCCAATTGGTAAACGTTCCATTTAAATTTGGCTGAAATAGCAAGAAGAAGTTTAATAATATCAAAATTTAAAGTTGGAGAGTATGTAAATTCAAAATCAATGCCATATTTTTGTGTGTAACCTCTAGCTACAATACGTGCTTTATATTTAGTAATGTTATTATTTTCATCTGTTTTAATAGTGAAAATCCATTTGGTGGTAACAACATTTTTACCTTTGGGAAGATTTTTAACGAATGTCATAGTTTTATTTCTATAAAGATTGTTAAGTTCATCATTAATAGCATTAATCCATTTGTCACTATTAGCATTTGATAATGCATCTTGATAGGTTATAGGAATTGATGTATGTATTGAAGAAATAGAATCAATTTTAGGGTAAGAATAAGAATTAAGTCTTTTGAGATTTGGATTAATAGGTGGACTGGTAGTTCTTTTAGGAATTTTATGATTTGTATCTGTATTAAATGTGGAAAATTGGTCGTAAAAATTAGTTGGATTATTTGAAAAATTATTAAAATTATTATTTTTTATGATAGGAGTCGAATTATTAAAATTATTTGAAGGAAAATAATTTGTATTAAGAAATTCATCATGAGTTTCGAGATCATTATTTGTTGGAGTTGGAGAAATTTGATTATTATAATTAACGTTGATATCATTAGATGTGTCTGTGTCATTATAATTATCATTTGGTGTGTTAAACTCATTATTTGACGAGAAATTTCTTGAAATGTTTTTTGAAATTTCAAGATTATAATCATTTTCAGAATTTGAAATTTTGTTATTAAAATTTTGATTATTTAAATTAAAATTTTCATTATTTGAATTGGATAAAATTTTTGATGTTTCACCAGAAAATTTTGATGTAGTACCTGAAAATTCATTTAAATTATCTGAAGGGTTAGGTGAAATATTTGTGATTGGGTTATAATTAAAAATTTCTGAATTGGTACTGTTGGCGGAATCGAACTCTGGAGGGTCGAACTTAGTAGAACTGTCATTAACCATTGGGACATAAGAATTAAAATCGTATGGATCTTTAATTGTTGATTCGGAGTCAGCAGAGTAGTTAGCAGGAGTATCTTCGTGGAAGTAGGCTTCTCTAACCAGATGTATGGTTTGTTTATTATAGTCCATTATTATATATGAATTCGCATTTGTATTAAATCCTAAAAATATGCCTTTAGCAGTATTTGGTGATAACTTATTTTTGTTTTGATTAAAAATTTTGTATTCGCAAATGCATCCAAAGACTTTGATATGGTTAATATTAGCTTTTTTACCATTATAAATTTCGTATGGAATATGATTTGAAATGCTTTGGTGAGGAACTAAATTATAAATATAATTAGAATATTGTACAGCAAAATTCCAAAAATTAAGACTAAGTTTGCTCCAATATAGTAAAGTTTTGGTTGAAGAAATGATTGTTTGGTTGAACCTTTCTGCAATTCCGTTATTTTCTGGGTTGTAAGGAGGAGAAAATAATTTGATAATTCCATGTTTTTTGCAGAATTTAATAACCTTTTTGTTAGTGTATTCTTTACCATTATCACTTTTGAAATATTTAACTTTGTGATCATTTGATTGGTTATTAATAAGGGTTAAAAATTCAGTAATTATTTTAGGAGCTTCAGCTTTAGAAGAAAGTAGATATATCCAAGAGTGTCTTGAAAAATCGTCAATGAAAGTAAGAATATATTTCTTTTTATTAACAGATTCGGTAAGTGGGCCAATAATATCTGAGTGGATAACTTCATTGATTTCGGAAGCTTTAGGAGTAATTTTATTGTGGGGCTTCCTTTTTAATTTGCTGGCTTTGCATTCATTACAAAAATTTTTGGAAATATTGTGATCAATTAAATATTTTTTGAGATCTTTATTATAGTAATGAGCAAGTCGATTATGCCATAATGTTTCATTAAAATTTGAAGTATTGATATTGAATATTTGCTTATAATTGAATTCTTTGTTTTTAGTATGAATAAGAAAGCTATTATCATTGTTTGAGAAAGTTTTGTAAATGTTCTTGTTATCTTGAGATTTAATTATGATATATGGTTTATTATTTTCTTGACTTATAGTACTTTTAAATCCAGAGTTACTAAGTTTAATTCCGCTAATTAAATTTTTGTTTAATTGTTTAGAATAGTATACGTTGGCTAATTTTATCGGATAATTATTTATATATCCTTCGTATGTACCGAATCCATCAAAGTAGCATACTGTATTGTTAGCACAGTTCATTTTAATTTTCTTATAGCGAAAATTCTTGAGGATATTTTTATTATTTGTAGCATGTTCTGACGCACCTGTATCGTATATCCAACATGTATGATATTTATTTATATTCTTATTTAAACCATTGTTTATTTGAATGGAATTTATATTGTGTTTTTCTAGTATCGGTCTAAGTTCATCTAGTGTAAAATTATCATTGTAATTATTAATATTTTGCTTGTTAATATCGTATGAGATATTGTTTACTTTTCCATTAAATTTATTATATTGACTATTGTGGTATGATTTGTGGCTTGACCTTCTTGTATTGTGGCTTGATTTTCTATTATTATTATTTTTTGAATTATAGTAGCAGTTTTCAGTATTGTGATTATTCTTTTTGCAAATATCGCAGTATTTATTTTGTTTAAAATCCTTTCTAAAATTATTATTTTTATTTTTATGGAAAAATTTATCAAGGTAATCGATATCCATTTTATCTTCACTATTTATAAATATTTTTGGAGGTGTTATTTCATCGGCATGGTTCATTTTTTTTTTTTTTTTTTTTTTTTTTTTTTTAACTTCCGAGTGCATTTCTCCCATCGATCAGAGTTAGCTCCAATGGTGGTTCTTAGAGAAACGTTGGCTCATTCCTATTGCTAGGTGGTTGTGACCCTCCTGGTCTGTCATACTGTTTCTTCAGCTTCGACGCTCACTTAATCCATGTACATTAGATGCATGTCGTTGTACGATATTTCACAACTACAATGCTAAGCCTCTTATAGTCAATTTGATCACGTGTCACGGCATGGTTCATAGTTTTAATTCTTTCTTTGATAGAGTTGAATAATTCTGATGAAGTATTGTAAGTGTTTGATAGGATTATAATATTTCTAATATTGCTGGGTAATGAGTTATACATGTACCGCATTTTTTCTGTTTCGGTAAGTTTTGAATTATTTGATTCCATTAATCTAAAAAGTTCCATCATATTGCTCAGAGTTTTTATAATTTCTTTTTCATTTCTAGCCTTCATATTGTTAATCTTATTTAACCAGGCTTCAAGGTTTACAGCATCGTCTTGTTTAAACAGTTTAGTTAACTTGTTCATGACTTCATAAGCTGTATTAAGTCCTCTTAGGTAGTTATGAATGTTGTCATCTATACTTCCATAAATGATACCGAGGGCTTTGGCATTTTCGATTCTGGCATTGTTTAAAACATCCGGAGTAGTATTATTTTTCTTTAAATTATTAATGACGTCAGATTCAATATATTGACTAAGTTGAAATGCAGTCAAAGTATTCTTGGTACGGTTGTACCAGGCGTTAAAGTTGGATCCATTGAGAGAAGGGCCTTTGAATAAATTGTAATCCATGGTATTAAGAAAGTTTTGAGACTCTTAATCTGAGAAAATTTATAATATTGTTTTTAATATAAACTTTATTTATTAATATTATTAATAAAAAGGTAATTACAAAGTACATAAATAGTTCATAAATTTATTCTCTATTTATACTAAGGATTGTGGCGTATTATTTATCATGAGAATATTCTATGACTAAATATATTAGTAATACATAATTCTATTCTATTCTACATATTTCTAGATTTAAGTTAAATTATTAATGTTTAACAATTCTTAAATATTTAGTATAGATTATGAAAAATATGAATTATTAAAACCACATCTTGTATTAAAAATATATTATTAATAAATTTAGTATTTAATCACAAAAACCCTTAAAAATAAAATTGTATTGAACCGAGTTATATCAGATTCTAATAATTAATAATAAAACAAAATAAGAAATTATTTAGAAAGAAGAATTAATTATAATAAAAAAATATTTTTCACCTAATATAATAAATTATAAATATACTAATATTAAATGACAACATAAAAGAAACATATATCAATCCATTAGTTACGTACGTTTATAATGACATAAATGAATAAAAGAACGTTTATGGTTGTGATATAGATTTTTTTTTTTTATTTTGAAAACCTTTAATTTTAGTTTTATTTAATATTATATTAGGTGAAAATTGTTCTTTAAAGATCTCTTTCTTTTACTATTCAATTCACCTTTATAAACTAATTAATCTATTTTATTGTATTTTTAGTAATAGTTTTATAGTTTAAAATTTTTAATTATTATCAACTGTATATACTTAATGCTTAGAATATATAAAAACAATAGGTTAATATAACTTTTTTTACTTTTATGTTTTAATAAACTATTAGTAAAATAATTAATCTTAACAATAAAATAACAAAATATTTAATAAGGAATACAAAAATGAATAGAATATTGGTTAATATATTTAAGAATATAATAAAATATGACAATGTTTAACGAATAAAGTGTTATAAATACATACATATAATATCTATTGGAACTACAAATTATTTTATTATAAAATTTTCAACAGGAATTATTGCAATACTTTAAATAGTGAAAATTATTATTAATAAAGACTAGTATGTTTAACTAGATATATTGGTTTCATATCGACTGCTATTATTATTCTAGTTATTATTATATTCTAAGAACTACTTAACATTACATTCTATTCAAACTATATGTATTTATACATTTACATTGTAGTATAAACATCTAATCAAATGCAATACATGCAAATACGTTTCATACCATTTCGATACATTTCAATACATAGTTTCACATATTCTGATAATTTTTAAAAATAAAAAAAGGTTATTTCATTGTATGAATAGTTTTTTTTTATATAATTATTTTATTAAAGTGTTTTTTTTAAATTATTATGTTAATAAATTATAATAAAACAATAGTGTTTTCTTTACAATAAAAAAAAATAATTTCATATATTTTTATAATAAAAATACACATTATTTTATATTCAGATACAACAATCTTTTTTTTTTATTCTTCATCCTTCCTTTTATAGGGTTAGTGGTAGAATACTTTAGAGTATTGATATTTTACAGATACGATAGAGGTATTCTAGTAAGTTTTTCTGTTCTTGTATCTAATACAATCAATATAATTAATGATGCTATTTAATATTTTTTGCTAAACCTAATTAAGATGAAATAAAGAAAGATAAATTTTAAAAAAAAAAAAAAAAATAGTACAAATTACTTAGAAAAAAAGGTGTATCTCTAAGAGATCAAAGCTTCACTTTTATACATTATTAATTATACTAAAATATAAAAATAGTATTTTAGATTGTTTTAATGGAGTCATCCACTGCTGTCTTTCACAACTGTATTTTTATTTTTCTGTATTTTTTTGTTACTTAAACTTTATTAAATATAAATAATGTGTGTAACCATAAGAAACTTTAAATTTGCAATTTTACTATTTGAATGATGAAGAATTGTAAATTTAAAGTTTTACACAAATGAGACCATCCTAATTAAATTAAAATTTACAATGGATACGAAAGAATTGCGTTTTTGTAATTAATGAAATTTAAAAAAAGAGATTATATTATGTTATGTGTGTCTATCTACAAAAAAAAAAAAAAAGTATAAAAAGGGAAAAAAAGGAAACTTTTTTTTCAATATCATACATTCTTTATTTAATAATTTTATTTATTTTAAAAAAAAAAAAAATGAAATTTAAATTATTAAGTGGTTTATTAATAGCCATCAATGCTGTTTTGGCTCATTCATCTAATTGTACAAGTGAATTAGAAAAATATAATACTTGTATTTCATCAATTGATTCAAAATTACTTACTTCAGAAAATGGTAATGATATTCAAACCTTATGTAACAAATTTAAAAGTAAGGATTGTAATTCCTTCATTGCTGATGCCATTAACACTTCTAGTGAATGTGATATTAAAAATGATGAAGAAAAGAAAGATGCATTAACTATTTTAAATATGAGAATCGCTTACTTAAAGTACTGTGCTACTGACAGTAATGGAAGTATTTGTCCAATTTCCGGTCATTTATTAGAAGACTTTGGTGTTGAAGAAGTTCATAATCACGATCATGGTAATAGTGTTTCCACTTTCAAGGATGAAGAAGTTAAGGATAGACAACTCTCTGATTGGGAAGGGGATTGGAAATCACCATATCAATTAGTTCTTTCTGGTCAATTAGATCCAGCTTTCGAAGCTAAGGCTAAAGATAAAGGTGATAAAACTGCTGCTGAATACAAGGATTACTATGAAAAGGGTTATAAGAGTAACATTAGCAGAGTTATTATTAAAGATAATAGAATTACTTTTGTATACGACGATGGTAAAATTGCTAGTTCTGAATATGAACACAAGGGTCCATTCATTGTTGACTGGTCTGGTGGTACAAGAGGTGTCCTTTACCAATTTGTTGCCAAGGATAAGAATTCTGGTGCTCCAATTTACGTTGAATTCAATGACCATATGATTGCTCCAGCTAAAGCAGCTCATTTCCATCTTCGTTCCAGTAGTACTAGTTGGGATGACATTGATTTAGAAAACAATTGGCCAACTTTCTTCCCAGAATCTTCCTCTGTTGAAGATATTATTGCTGATCTTAGTGGTACGACTCACTCTCATGATGAAAGTAAAGATGATCATGACCACGATCATGGTAATAGCGTTTCCACTTTCAAGGATGAAGAAGTTAAGGATAGACAACTCTCTGATTGGGAAGGGGATTGGAAATCACCATATCAATTAGTTCTTTCTGGTCAATTAGATCCAGCTTTCGAAGCTAAGGCTAAAGATAAAGGTGATAAGACTGCTGCTGAATACAAGGATTACTATGAAAAGGGTTATAAGAGTAACATTAGCAGAGTTATTATTAAAGATAATAGAATTACTTTTGTATACGACGATGGTAAAATTGCTAGTTCTGAATATGAACACAAGGGTCCATTCATTGTTGACTGGTCTGGTGGTACAAGAGGTGTCCTTTACCAATTTGTTGCCAAGGATAAGAATTCTGGTGCTCCAATTTACGTTGAATTCAATGACCATATGATTGCTCCAGCTAAAGCAGCTCATTTCCATCTTCGTTCCAGTAGTACTAGTTGGGATGACATTGATTTAGAAAACAATTGGCCAACTTTCTTCCCAGAATCTTCCTCTGTTGAAGATATTATTGCTGATCTTAGTGGTACGACTCACTCTCATGATGAAAGTAAAGATGATCATGACCACAGCCATTCTGATGAAGACCACGAACATGAATTCTACCATGAATTAACAGATGATTGTAAAATTACTGAATGTAACAAGCGTTTCCTCAGTTTAGTTGAACTTTTAAAGCTTACTGGTAGTTCTGAAGTTAAAGACTGGGAAGAATTCACTAATTACTACAAAAAGAAAGATTGTGATGCCATTCATACCTTAGCTGAAAAGAGTGGCTCTATGACTTCTATTAAAATTACCTATTCTTTTATTTTTGCTATTTTATTATCTATTATTTATTTATTTTAAGATATGATAATATTTATTAAAAATTAAAATAATATACTTATATTTATAAAATCCAATTAATATCTATTAGATTCTAAACGAAAAAGAGCAATTTTGATAAAAACTTTAATTATATTTATTTACGATCCATTGATAAATAAATAAAAATATTTATTATAATTTAAGGAAAAAATTCTTTTTTTTTTTTGTATTTATTTTTATTTTTAATATTAAAGTGTCAAACTATCTTCATTTTTAAAAAAATGGTGTTAACAATTCTAGAATTCTATTTTTAATATTTATAATTATTTTTCTTTCATTTTTTCAATAAATCAAATTACTTTTTTTTTTGTAGGCTATTTTATTATTATTATTATTATTTTTAAAAATGAATTCAGTGACTATATTTTTTTCTATTAAAATGAATACTGTTATTCCACAATGTTACATAAGAATCTATTTTTCTTTTTAATTTATAGAAATTTTTAATTATTATGTTGTTGTTTTTTATAAAAAATGTTTACTACTAAATTACTAAATTACCAACCTATAACACCTATAACGAGATCTTCGTAATTTTAATTTTTTTTATCTAACGAAATTACAATGGATGGTGGTGGTTAAGAAGTTAGTACAATACAAAATTTGAATTGATTAAACGGTATTGATATAAGAATTATTGGATTTAAAGCAAAAATTTCTATATTTTTGTTGAAACAAAAAATGGTAAATGAGCTTGAATAGAAAAAAATTATGCTTTATGTTTCTTTATTTTATATATATATATATGTAAAATAAAATGTGAAACGTGAAAACAATTTTCCTTTCAAAGATCGGAATACTAATAAAAATTCAATTATTGATGATACCATAGTCTATAGCAATATCGATAAGATAAATATTATGTTATAATAAAATAATCATTCATTAACATATAAATCTGACTCTAAGAAAATAAAATAAAAAAAAATATTCTTAATTTTATTAATATAGAAAACTCTTTAAAAAGAAAAAAAAACAAATTTCATTGATATATGCTATAATAAATATTGGATTATCTCTAGCTGAATTTTTAAGTAATATGGGTGCAAATATTTAATTAAAAAAAATTGACCCAAATTCTTGTAAAGTCGTTATGACTAACGTTAGCTACACCTTGATTTTCTTTTATATAATTATCAGACAAGTACTTTACAAGAAAGAGAGCAAGTATATAGTAAATCATAATAATCCTATTATTAATTTAAATAAAATCCTCGTCTACAGTAATATATTATTCTTAAATTTATGTTTGATGTATATCGAAAATGAAAAAATTAAAAAAAAAAAAACATTTTTATTCTTATTATTTTTTAAAATTCCAAAAATAAAATTCATTTATATAGCCCTTCTATATGAAAATTAACTATACCTATATAATGGTGGAAAAAAAATAAATAGTTATATACTATCAATAAAATATATATATATATATTAAAGTAAGTCAAAAGTGAAAAAAAGACTATTCTAAAAAAAAAAAATCTTGCCATTAAAAAGTTTTTTCCAAGTATTTTTTAAATTTAAGGATTATTATAGTGTTCATTACTATTTAAAATTTATCCTGTTTTGTTTTGTTTTTATATCCATCATCATCACATGAAATATAAAGTAAAAAAAAAAAAAAAAATTCCAGTATGGTTAAATTTATGTTTCTATTTTTTCAACAATAAAATAATTTTTGTTTTTAATTGCTTCTTCCATGATAAGAAAAAAATTATAATAATAATAAAATAAAAAAGGAATTATTAGAAAAATGATGATTCTTTTAACATTATTATTAGAAGAAGTAGTAGTAGTAGTAGTAGTAGTATTTTATTTTATTTTTATTTTTATTTTTATTTTTTTTTATTTATATATATTATATTAATTATATTATATATTTATTATATTAATTATAGATTTATTATTTTGTAGGATAATTATTTCTTTTTATTTTATTTTATTTATTTACTTATTTCATTTATTTCATTTTATTTTTATTTTTATTCTATTGATACTTTATCGCTTAAAATTTATATATACTTTATTGCAAAATCAATTATTGGTAGTAGTTGTTGTAGTAGTAGTAAAAGTAGTATTTATTATAATTGATTTTTTTTTTTTTTATGATTGTTATCATATATCTATCATTTACCGAATTCATTATTATTTGATGATAATTCATTGATTTTTTTTTTTTTTTTTTTAGTAGATGTTGCAGGTATGTATATATATTTTATAGGAATTGAATTGACTTGAAAAAATAAAATTTTGTTAATTTAATGTATTAAAATATATATTAATAAAAAAAAAAATTCTTTTTTAAAGTCTATAAAAAGATATAAATATTTATAGATATGGGAAATACAATGAAAAATTATTCTGATCTTATTTAATATACGATTATCATTATTTACTTTATAAAAAAAAAAAAAAAAAAAAATTAAATATTATTATTATCATTTTAAAAAATAAAAAATAAAAAATAATAATAATAATAAAATATTTTCTTTCTTTACTTTTGTAAATGTTACAATATTTTTTTTTTTTTTTGATTGTTTTTTTTTTTTTTTTTTGTTTTTTGTTTTTTGTTTTTTTGGTTTGTTTGTTTGCTTGCTTGCTTTTTTTTAATGAGCTCATTAAAAAATAAAATATATACATATATATTTTTTTGTTCTTTTCTATAGCATTATTATATATGTGTGGTGATTCATTATTAAAAAATCATTCATTGCATGAATAACAATCTATCTGTAGATTACCATTATCATCCAAAAAATAATAGTAAATATATTAATATAATTTTAAATCTTTATAAATATATAGAAAACAATATATATAATGTATACACTGTATATAAAAAAGAACAAATGATGAAAAAAAGATGAATTAAAAGAATAATAGAAATAATAGGGTAAAATATATAATTTTAAAAAAAAAAAATAAAATAAAAAAATAAAATATTATAACAAGTACTGCTTCAAAATAATAAGAAAATATTACAAAAAAAAAGGGGGAATGATAATTAAATTGGTTAAGATTAAGAGTATTGTTTTATGATGTGGTATATATTGGAATGTATATTAATAATGCTAAGATTTTGCAACTGACTTTACTGTCTTTGCTATTTTGGATGATGCATTAGCAGCTGTAGTGGTAGAAGAAGAGGCAACTTCAACTGTAGCTGCAGCTGTAGTATCAACAGATGTATCAGGTGTTACTGAAATTTCAGGAGTTGTTGTATTGGAAACATTAATAGTTTTTTGACTATTACGTGTTATTAATTTATAACTGAGAAAACCAACTGCTAGTATACTACCAGCAATAGCAGTATATTTTAAGTATTTTACTGTATTAAATTCAGTACTATCTTTATTCTTTTGAACAATTGCAATATGACTACAAATAAAAATATTCACCAATAAATTAATATAACAAGAATATTAAAATCATAATAAAGACATATATATAATTTTTTAAATATCATACAGATAAATAATAAATATAATAATAATTTATATTAAAAAATAAAAAAAAGACTTACGGATTCATTGCTACCCCTGTAATAAGACTATATAAATCGGCCATTTCATTAGATTTAACAGATATACATATTGGAACAGCTAAGCCTAAATTGCGACAATAAGCATCTGGCTGTACTTCATATCTCTATTTTAATCATAATAAAATATAGGTATAAATAATATTAATAAAAAAAAAATAAACTTTATAATTTACACCATTATTTTTAAAAATATATATATAATTAAAAGTTAGAATTACTTGTTGAACTAGGTCACTATCACATTTTGTTGATACATATATTATAGGATATTCATCTAAATTATATTGAGACTTTATAAATTAAAATTAAAAAAAAAAAATTATTAAAATAAATTTTTAGTAATAGAGTTCAAACCAAAAATAATATATATATATATATATATATATCTAATAAAAAAAAAAAAAAAAAAGAGTTATGGATCAATTACTCTTAAACCTGCAATATAAGCAAATGAATTTACATCACTAGAATCATATACAAATACTATAACATCAGCAAGATCTAATTTGCTCTTATCTTTTAATACATCAGCTTCATTATCACTTCCAAATTCTTGCATCTATTTATTTAAATACAATATTGGTATAATAACAATAGATTCATTTGCAAGTATGTAAGTATTAAAAATAAATAATATAATAAATGTAAAATATAAAATTTCTTCTATAGGCTATGATAAACAATTAAATTTATGAGATGTCAATAATAATATTCACTTACAACTAAATATTTTTCTATTCCATTAACTTCAACTGAATTTACAGAACAAAAACGATTTTTAGTTGGTATATGACGTGTTTCAAATTGTTTATTTACTAATCCTCTTAAAAGAGCTGTCTATAATAATTCAATTCAATAGTAAAAAATAAAAGTATTAAAATAAAACTATAAATACAAACTAGGAAATAGAAGAAAATTTATTAAAAAAGATTTTTTATAAAAAAATACCTTTCCTGATCCACAAGAACCAAATACATAGCATGAAAATACATTCTTTTGAATCTTTCCAATTTTTTTAACAGCTTTTTTTGGACGAATAATCTTCAATGCTGAAGTTGTATCGCCATTATAACCTAAATATGCTAAATATGCTAATGTTGTTTTATATGATAATAAAGTAGTCATACTAATAAAATAATGATATATAGTTTAATACATAAAATTTCTAGAAAGAAATATTATATATAATATTTACCTCCACTGAGCCAAGAAACCCTGGAGTGTAATTGAATTCATGCTATTTGTTAGTGTAGATTCTGGGAAATTATCTTTCCATGGATTTCCAGGTGAGGTACTAAATAAATTATACAATTCCTGGTTATTCAAAGCTCCATCTTTATCCTGAATTTATTTAACATTATAAATAGATATAACAATATTGTAAATATTTAAATATTAATATTATATGTAATGTTTATATATATATATAATTTCTATTATTAAAAAAATAAATAATAATTACTTTATCAAAAGCTTGGAAAGTTTCTATGAAGAATTTATATCCATCGCTACTTAATTCAAATGTACAATCAGGTAATACATCAATTCTGATACATTGAATTATATATTTAATTTATTATTAAATTAATGTATGAAATTAAATAATAGGAATTAGAAAAAAAAAAAAAAAAAAACATTTCACTAAAAATTAATTTATCAATATTTACTGTGGATATAAAAAATCTTCTCTAAGAGACAAATCATCGCCATAACCAAATTTTCTTAAAACTGTCCATGTTGTTTCTAATCTACCTCTTTGAATAAATAATTTATGTAAAAATAAAAATCCTTTATATATAAAACAGTATTTATATATATATATTCATTTTCATAATTTGGTTGTTATTATTATGATTAAAATAATCATAGTATAAAAAATAAATTTTAATAAAAAAGAAAATCATTAATTTCAAATATTTTAAAATAATTTTTAATGTTTTATATTTACTTAAAAATAATTATTTCAATTAATTTACCTGATTCAGTTAAACCATTTTCATTGACACCATCGGAACTATTTTCTCTAACAACATTTTTTACACCTTCAAGTTCTTGTTGTTGAAGTGGGGAATTAAAGCATTTTCTCTATAATAATTATTACATATAAAAGTATTATTATATATTATATAATCTATTAGATATAACATATTATAATATAATAATAAATGTAATTACTTGGAATTCATTTAATTCTTCATCATTCAATATTCCATCTTTATCAGTATCACATAATTTAAAAATTCTTTTGAGTGCTTCAATACAAGCCGGTTTCATAACCTATTATTAAAATCATTGATTTTTTTTTTTTTTTTTTTTTTTTTTGTTATCGTTAATATTATTACTGAAATGATAAATAATAAATAGTTTTCGATGTTACTAAAGAGAATTTTATCATAATTTAATTACATGTTCTCTTGAATCGTATAATGGTGCAGTTGGATGAAGAACAGCTTTTTGGGCAAAATAAAAAACTTCAGATACATTTAATAATTCTTTTGCTGAGCATTCAACACAAGTTTCAACTTCCTTTATAATGCAAAATTTATAAATAAAAATAAAGTATTAACTTAATATTCAATTTTCATTAATATATACTACAAAAAAAAAACCTTAAATTCATCCATAATTGGCATAACTTCTGTTTTGAGTCTTTCATTTGTTAGATTATCCTTTCCTCTTAAATCTATTTTATTTCCAACAAGTACTACCGGAACCTTCATTATTTATAAAAATTTTGATTATAAATAAATTATTTAGCCTCACTTTTTAAATTTATAATTATTTTTATTACATTTCTGCCAAGTGAACGAATATATGGTAACCAAAATGATGGTATTCTTTCAAAGGTTTCTGGAACATTAACTGCATATACTATACAAATAACATCAGCTTTACGGATTTCTGCTTCTAATTGTCCACGATTTTCTAAACGAGCTATTTGTTTTTTTAATAATTATCTTTAATAAGCTTATAAATAATTATTAGATTTTCTTAATATTTATTACCTGATGAATCAACAATATATGTGGTAACATTATCTCCTGTAACCTCTGGAGGAATTGTAACTTCTGGAACTACATGTTGAATCTTTATGAAAAACAATATATTAAGTCATTTATAACTACATATATAAAATATATTTATTTTTACAAATCTTTCTATTCGAATATTTGAATATATTTATGATGCTGAAAATAAATCTTACATTTGGAACAAAAGTTTCTTTAATTAAAGATGTTACTAATGTACTTTTTCCGATTTGATCTTTATAAAAAAAATATATATATATAATAAATTACAAATAAATTACAATATATAAAATTAGTTTATTTTCTTTCATTTAATTTAAAGCAATTATTATATAATAAATGCTTAAACAAATTTTATACAATAATAAAAATTATTTATAATATTATTAAATATAAACAACATTATTCGTTTTATAAAATAATTACCGTCACCGACCAAAAGAATACGTACATCCCGGCGCATGATGCTATGAACCAAAATAAAAAGGAGTTAATTATAATTTTTAATTTAAAAAAATAAATGATATATAATACTACTAAATAAATAAATAACAAATATGTATAATTATATGATATTATGATGATAAATAAACATTTAACATTTTTATTGTTGTATATAACTTTTAATATTTAATATTTTATTCTTTTGGATTGAACACATCAAATAATTATATTAATTAATTATTGGTTTATATGGATAGTTTATAGTTAATGAATATGTTTTACTGAAAACTATAATGAAATTATATTAATAACACCTTTAACATCATAAATAATCATTTTTAGCCGAAAAGAAAAAAGGAAAAATTGATGAATTAATTAAAAGTAAAATTTCAAATTTGATTTGGTCATAAAAATTGAATTTGCATATATCGCTTTAAAAATAAATGTATGCATGTATGAATGTATGTATGAATGTATGCATGTAATTTTATAGTATCACTCGAACTACATTTATATAAGTCTTTAAATAAAATTCCTTATAAAATATTTATAAATACTATTTATATTGAGAGTACAGTTAAAACATAAAAGTTTATTTTTTATTGGATAATATTTAAAAAAAAAGAGTTTAAAATATATTACTCTCGCTTAAGTGAGAATTAATATATTCGCATTGGTATAAACTTAAGTTGCTTATTCATTTTTTTAAAGAAATACAAAGTTTAAAAAATGTTTTTTATTATTATTATATATTCAATCCTATACCTTCTTATTTTACAATTCTGTAATTACAAACAAAAGTGATGTTTTTTTTTTTTTTTTTTTTTTGAATTATAAAATAAATATTCAATTTAATAATAGTATAATATATATGTAAATATATTAAAATAATGTTGATGTATATAAAAAATTATATTAGGTATTTAATACTATGAATATCTTTAAACATGATGAATTTTAAGCCACAATTAATAAAATATTTCTAATTTAATTTAAAAAAATGATAATAAATTTTTTGTATCAAGCCTTATAATAATATATAATTATTAATTTATATATTATATATTTAATGATTTAATAACCTTAAAAAAATTACTTAATTTAAATAATGTATCAAAATTTTAATTAAAAAATATTCTTCTTTAAAAGGTAAAAAAAAAAAATATAAAAAATAAATATATGAAAATTCTAATAAAAAAGGAATATAAAAGTAACAACATATTACAGCTTTTATTTTGACATCCATTCTTATTATATTATTACTATATTTAAAATGATATAAATTATTTTTTCTTTAGTTTTTTATTGCATTTTTTTTTATGGCATATGTGTTATAATAATTAAGTTTTACTTTTTTATAAAGATAATTATTTATATTGAAATAAAATTAATTCATACAAAATAATTTTATAACAAATAGTTTATAATTCATCCTTTTTTTTTTTTTTTTTTTTTTTTTTTTGTTTCGCTCTTGATTTGGTTTGTTTTAATTTGTTTGTTAAAAGGAAAAAAAAAAAAAAAAAGGAAAAATATTGATAAGAACAATTAAAAAAAATAAAAAAAATAAAATAAAATAATATTATATATATATGAAACGATAATTAATATTAACAAAGTATTTTCTGATAAAAAAATTGTTTATAAACAACATATCAGGATTATCAGGATTATACATATTTATATTAAAAAAAATAATATTTAATTAGATAAGCATTTATTTATAACAATCTTTACAAGATTAAAAAAAAGATGAAATTGAAGAAGTTGGCAATTGTGGATTTTTGGAGTTTGACTTTTCCTTAGTTGTTTTAGATGTTGAGGATATAGAATTATTTGCTAAAAATGTATTTGTTAAATTTTGCTGTGAAGATGGTGTTTGTAATGAGCCAACTATATTTGAATTATTCAATAATGATAGTTGTTGAGGTAAACTAGTTGAGGGAGGTAAAGATGTATTACATGCTGACAATAAATATTGAGACAAGGAAGAAGAAACAATTGATGATGATCCAATTCCAGAATTTGGTAGTAACATTGAAATATCAGGAGTTGTTGTTGTTGTTGTTGGAGAAATTGATGTATTAATACCTAATAGTGATGAATAATCATTTGTTAATTTACTTTTACTCAATAAATTATTAAAACTAGAATCAGGTTGAGTCTTCGTCAATTTTGTGGATAATAATGAAGAAAATTTTGATGTTACTGAAGAATCATTCATTAGTTTTTGATTATTATCTATACTTGATAAATCTACTGTAGGTAGAGATGGTGGGTTTGTTGTTGCTACAACTTTTTTGGAATTCATAATATCGTTTAATGATTGAGTTGAAGGAACAATTGTTGCATCAAATAAAGATGAAAAATCTGGACCAGATTGAGTCGTTGGAAAAGATGATGTTGATTGTGGTTTGGTTTTAGATATAAGAAGAGAAGAAAAATCTGGACCAAGTTGAGCTGTAGGTATATTATTATTTAACTTGCTTTTAGGATTTAAATTAGATAAATTTGAACTCGATTGAATCTTAGATGAATTTGCATTATTGGTATTAGATAATAGTGCTGAAAGATTAGACTCTAATGATTGGGTTGTTGGTATTTTAGTATCTTTCATAATTGATGTTGATTTTGTTGTTGTTGTTGTTGTTGTTGGGAATGAAGTTGTATTTAATATATGGGATAAATCAATATCTATTGGTAATTTCTTCGATTTTGAATTCAATAAAGTTTGAGTTGTTGGGATACTGGTTGGAATTGAACCTTGTTTTTGTGATTGTTTTTTATCACCTATTGTTAAGGAAGATGACGTTGAAGGCAATTTATTAATATCATTAGTATTAGATGAAGATAAAAGAGAAGAAATATTGGAAGTTGAAACTATAGTAGGTTTTGAGGTTAATAAAGAGGAATAATCAGGTACTGATTGAGTAATGGATAACTTTAAATTATTTGCTAGAGATGTTGCTGGATTAGTTTTTGTTTTTAATTTAAGATCATTAGCTAATAATGAAGTATTTGATAATTTTTGATTTGAAGCAATTAATGAAGAATAATTAGAGAATGCTTGTGAAGAAGGTAAACTTTGACTAACAGATCCATATGGAGATGAAAAATCATTTTTATTTTTAGTAGATAATAAATTAGCTTTAGCTTTATCCGATAGTATATTTTTATTATTAGATATTATTGATGAAATATTTTGTGAAGATAATATGTTGGAATTATTCAGTTTTTGACTTGATGCTGCTAATATGGATGCAATATTTGTTGATGAAACTGGTGAAATTCTTTGATTAGTTACTAATGAATTTATATTAGAGTTATTTGAATTAATATCTATAGAATTTGTTGATGGAACTATTGTTGCGGATGATGTATTAACACCCAATTTCGAATTAGGCAATAAAGAATGAGAAGATGTCAATTTTCTTCCTTGTTGATTTTGTAAATAATTTTTTAACCGTTGTTGTAATAATAATTGCTGTTGTTGAGACATAAAATTTAAATTATTTAATGAAATATTTGATGTTGATACATTGGATGTTATATTATTAACACCTTTTCCATTATTTAATAAATTTCCATAGGAAAAATTTGAAAAATTACTATTAGGTTTTTTATCTTGCGAAGTTGATATCTGTGAAATAGGTTTTATTTGTGATGAGCTTTGTTGCTGCTGTTGTTGCTTGCTTTTCAACTGATCAAATAAAGGATTATTTTTCATTTTTGTTTCTGATAATTTTGAATCATTAACCTGAAAAGATTTTAAAAATTGCTGATGATTCAACATCATTAATTTTTCTTGTTGATCTTTTAAATTTGGGTTACGTTCTTCCTTTAAATTAAATTGGGTAAGTTGATTAGCATTAATTTTTTGTTGTTGTTCTAGACATTTTCTTAATAATAATTGTTGTTCTAATTGTTTCTCTTTTTGCTTTGTTTTATTTTGTTCCAATATTTGCTTTTGTAATTCTTGTTGTTTTCTAATGTTTTCCTGTTCTAGTTTCTTTTTTAATAAAATATCTTGTTCCAACTTTTTAATTTGAAGTTCATTATTTCTACTTATTTTATCAATTCCATTATTTGACGAAATATTCAATATCTCTAAAAATCTCTTCTGTATATTATACTCTAACTGTGCTTCTTTTTTTAAATCATGATTACTTCCATTAAATTTCATCTCTTGATATAACTTCAATTCAATAATATTGCTTTCAATATAATCTTTTATTAATTTATCAGATACTAACTTATTATTTATATCAATATTCATTCTACTATGTTTTGAAATTATATCCTTAATAATAGTAGATATTTCTTCCTTTTTAATTACTGATAAATAATCTATATGATTATCTCTAATAATGCTTTCTATCATTCCAATTTCTCTTTGTTCATATTCATAATTTTTCTTAACTATAATATTATTAATAATATTTTCAATTTGTTTTATTTCATATGGAGTTAATTGTAATGGTATATTATTATTAATAATATTAGAATTATTTTGATTAAGTATTTCTTTATTTTCCTTTTCACTTATTTGTTTCTTACTTATTGAATTTTCACTGAAATAAGGATTCAATTTAATTTTTTTAGATGGTGGAATAAAATTTTCTATCACACTTGAATTCTTATCCATTAAGTACTCCGTTGCCTTTGCTAATGAATGGCCACCTTCAGTAATTGCATCAATATATTCAAATACAAAATCTTTTATAGAATCACTCATATTCTCAGTGAAACGTTCTAAACTTTTTACATATGTATTTCCTAAAATATCACCATACGCAAAATTTAATTTTACTTGATGACTATCTCTTAAACCCTGTGATTGATAAAAATTACTCGAACTTGGTATAGCTGATAATTCAGACAATGGTATATGAAAACGTGTTGAATCTTTAAAAGACTTGTAATGAGGAATGAAGTTTTCTCTCCTACTTGACCCATATGCCTCAAATTCATCATAAGCAACTATAATTATCATTATAATTAATAAAAAAAAATTGAAATATATTATTATTATTAATTCAAATAAATCTTATTTTTAAATTTTAACTTAAATATTTTTGCTACTAACTAGAGAAATGGTATTGTTGCTCAGATAATGGGCATATTTGTCTATATTTATCTAAATATTGATCAAACATATTGACTTTATATTTTATATTTACAGAATTTAAACTTCCATCTGATTCAAAGGGAGATAATTCAGGATTCTCTTTCCTCTTCCTCTTCGATTTTTTCCCTAATATATAAAATAATTAAAAATAATTAAATAAAAATTAATTAGCATAAACAATTATAATATTATACTAATTCTTATATTTATTTTAATTACTTTTTGCTTGAGATATTGTAGCCTATTTCAATATTTATTAAATTATGAAAATAGAATATGTAAAAATATATTAAAAGTTAATCATTATTAGTAAATATCATAAAATATGCTATATAATATTTTTATTAATATAATTACATTCTCTAATTTTGTGCCTGTCAATGTATTTTTAGGAGTATCTAAATTTGAATTTGCTTTTTCTGGTATATTTGTTGCGGATTTATTTTGCTTTGTTTTTCTTAATTCTTGATAGTATAATTGATTTTTTTCTTTTATATTTTTTATTGTATTAATTTCTTTTTCTATTAATCTTGTTCCAATTTTCGAAATTTTATCTGCTGTACGATAATATATAGTTTCAGGTGCATTATATATTTTTGCATTTTGGATAACCAACTCAAAATCATACTAGTAAAAAAAAAAAAAAAAAAAAAAAAAAAAAAAGATATATAAAATAACATCATATTATATATGTGTGTATAAAAATAAATAAATTTCACATTTTAAAAAAAAAAATAATACTATATGTATAATTTAAATATAACTATAAAATAATTATTGATAATCAAAATGAATAAATACCTGAAATTGGCTTATACTACTATATTGTTTAGTATCTATTTTTTTCTGCATTGTTCCAAAATCCATGGGATTTTTAATAATTTGAGCATAATCTGTTACAATACTTGTATTAACAGGTTCATGGAAAATACCATAAACATCTTTCCTATTAATTATAAATTATAAATTAACATTAGCACTGGAATAACAAATAATATTATTTATATATTGATACTAACAATTTAATAACTTTTAATACTTTGTTTAATATTTCCATTAAATCAATTTTTTTTGGTTTTTTTAATATTTTTATTTTTCCTCTCACATTGATTTGAATAGATTTTTTGGATTTTCTACCTTTTGATATTGATGTATTTTTTTTCACAGGTGCCTTTGTTATAACAGAGGTAGATTCAACTATACTTTTTGGTTCAGAGTATAAAATATTTTTATTTGATTGATTAATTATATTGTTGTTTTTATCGAATATATTATTTGTACTCCCAGTTTTAGAAGTCTTTTTATTGTTTTCAATTAGATAAAAATTATCACTTATTTCTTTATTAATTATATGTTTTTCGTTTTTACCAGAAATATCAAACCTAGAAATTTTCTTAATATTATTTTCTGTACTAATTTCAAATCTATTTTTATCTTTAGAAACAATTTCTCCCTCTTCTTCTTCTGTTTTTAAATGATTATTTCTTTTTAGCTTTATTCTTAATTTTAATTTACTTTCTGGTTCCTTTCCCATTTCATCATAAAATTGTGTATTTTCATCTTCTAATATATTATTATCTTCATTATCATTATCACTGTTTTCACTCTCATCATCATTATTTTCTTCGTCATTACTATCTTCTTCTTCCTCTTCTTCTTCTTCATTTTCATCATTATCATCATCATTATTTCTCTCATTATCATCGTCATTGTCATCATTGTCATCGTTATCGTCATTATCATCATTATCATCATTATCATCATTATCATCATCATTATCATCAGAGTCTTCATCTATATCATTATTCATTTTTTCTAATTCACTACGATTTTCAATTTCATTATCAGAAATTTCGTTATTATTATCAATTATTGTTCCATCAAAAAAAGAAGAAACTTTAGTTTCTCTTAAATTTGAACTCTTTTTTCCTTTATGCTTCGTAAAATTTGTGTGATTTATATAATCAATATCTGAAGATAATATATCTAAAGAAGATATAGTATTGTTTGATGAATAAGACTGTGAATCAATATTCATTCCTTCCACTGTAAAATATTATATAAATTAATTATATAGGTATAATATAAAAAAAATACTATTAATTATATAAAAACATTTAAATTATATTAACAGTTTTCTTTTTTTTTAGTTTTATAAATAATAAAAAAAGAAAGAAGAAAGAAAGAAGAAAGAGGAAATATATATATAAACACATGAATCTTTTTTATTAAAATGAATATTATTTGCAATATAATTTTAAAATAATAAATAAAATATAATTTCTTAAAATCATAATAATCAATAAAATTATTAATCAATATATCATCTATATTATCCTTTCATTTTTAATTGATGTATTAAATAATTAAAAAAAAATAATAATAATAATAATAAGGATTTTACTAATTCACATCTAAAAATGAAAATTCGAAATACCTTTATTACTTTCATTCTCATTATTTGATCTATTTGACAGTAAGGATGAAGTTGTCACTGTTATATTGTTAATTGTCATATTTATTATAATATTTATTTACTTGTATACATATTAACCGTTCCGTAATTTTATATCTTACTATTATTATTAAATTTCTATCATTGAATTACTAAAGTATAAATGCAATACAAATACCATAAAAAAAAATAATAATAATAAATTATATTTTCTTTTCTTAAAAGCTAAGTAATTATGAAAAAAAAAAATAATAATAATAATAATAATAATAAAATTATTTCAAATAAAATATTGTATTATATTATTTTAATATCAAGTTAATTAAAATGAAATATATTAATATGAAAATTTTATCCAATAATTTAAAATTCATAAAAATCAAATTTTAAAATAAATAACAGGAGAATTATTTTATTTTAATAGGAAGAAGTAGGTAAATAATTAAAGTATTATTAGTTAGGTTATAATAAATTTTATAATTATATATTTTTATATGTGTATGTAGTAATAATGCATTAAACTTTTAATTATACTTTTAAAAAACTTTTTATTTTATTAAAAAAGAAATAACTAATTTAATTGTTACAACTTTAAAATAAAATTTTTATTTTTTTGCTCTTCTTTTATATAATATATTTGTTTCTTATGTACAAGTATTTTAAATATTTAATTGTTATTATTTTAAAATATAAAAGATGTTTTCAAATTTTTATTTTCTTTTATATAATACATTTATTTCTTATAGATAAGTATTTTAAATATTTTTTCCTTTAAAAAAAGAAAATAAAAAAAGTTTTAAGAATCAAAAAAAAATTTCGATAAAATTGTTATTTTATTCCATTATCAACAATAACAAATATAACAAATAGAAAAAATTAATCAATTTATATATTTAATTTTAAAGTAATTATAAAAATAGTTAGTTATTTTATGTATATTTTATGAGAAAAAGTAAATAATAAAAATAGCAATTATTAAATATATATTTTATATTTTATAATTATTTCTAATTATACCAAAAAAAACATAAACCTTTTTATTAAATATTAATAGGTTAGATTATAAATTTATGAATTAAAAGGTTAGAATTTTTTGAATTTTATTGAACATAAATAAATGCTTCATATACTTAACCATATATATTGTCACATGAATTTTATAATTTTTATGTAAAAATATTAATATATAATCTTAATCTTAAAATACAATTGGATAGATTTTTTTTTTTTTTTTTTTTTTTTTGATATTTTTATTGTTGAAAGTTAAAGATTAAAAATTGAGAATTTACTATTTAATCTTTGTTATAATATAGATAATTAAATATTGATACCTAGATTTATTTAAATATTAATTTATTTATAAAGAATTTTAGACAAAAAGTTTATATATTTATTTTCATTTTATTATTTTATTTTACATTTAAATACATAATACAATGGAAAACAAATCAAATAATAAGAGAAATTTCAATAAAAATTTTAAGAAACCTCGTAAGCAAAAGCATGTTCCAGAAGAATTAAGTAGAGATTCTTTACGTAAAAAAATACGGGATACAAAAAGATTACTCAGAAAGGTAAAAATATACATTAATTATATATCGATTAAAAACAATTATTTTGATTCATATGAATATTAATATTATTAATAATATAATTTAATGTAATAATAAAAGGATACTATTGATGCTAATGTTCGCCAAGAACTTGAACGTTCATTAAAAGCTTATGAAATAGAATTTGAAAATAAATCTAAAGTTACTTCAAAAATTAATGTTGAAGAAAAGTATTCAGAAAAGTATAAATTTGTAAAATTTTTAGGTAAATATTGCAATTCAATTTTTATATTGAAGAAAGGAATTTCGAATTTAGTATATGTATATAGTTATTAATATAAATTTTATCGTTTTAATTTGGTTATATTAGAATTTAAAAAAGCTAATAAAAATTTCACTAAGACCAAAAATCAATTATCTAAATTAAATTCTGATGCTGATCCAAAAAAACGTCAAGAGCTTGAAAAACAATTAGAAAAATATGTCCTTGACTTAAACTACATTGAAGTGAATATTTTTAAAAATTTATATTTTAAGAGTTATAATGAAATATTACTAATTACTTTTTTTTTTCTTCCCCTTTGTTTAATTTTAATTAATTATAAGCATTTTCCAAAAGACCAAAAATACATTTCCTTATTTCCAAAATCTGAACTTAAAAATGAAAGTATTATTAAAAAGCGTGATAGTATTAGATCAAGTATTGAACAAGCTGTTAAATCTGGAGAATTATTAGATGTTAGTATTCCACGTAATAGAAATGTCGCTAGAAAATCATTAATCAAAAGCGTTAATTCAATAGAACAAAGTACTACTTCGAATAAATCTAAAAAAGGTAAATAATAATAATAAACATAATAATAAACATAATTATAATAGTAATAAAAATTAATATCTCTTAAAATTTTTATTCAAATAAAACAAATTATTAAATTGAAAAATATTAATACATATATTATTGTTTTAGATGATAAGAAATCAAAGGAAGTTAAGGATGTAACTATGAATGATGAATTCTTTAATACTGAAGAAAATGAAGAAGATAATGAAATAGAAAATAATACTAATGAAGAAAGTGAAAATAAAGTAAATGAAGAAGAAATAAATGATAATGATAATAATGAAGAGAATGATGAAAATGAAGAAGAAGAAGAAGAAGAAGAAAATAATGAAAGTGAATCAAGTGATGAAGAAAGTGAAAGCAATGAAAATGAATCAAATAATGAAGAAAATGAAAATGAAAATAATAAAAACACAAAAAAACGTTCTAACTCTTCTAAGTCTAGTCAAATAAACAAAAAACAAAAGAAATAGTTAATTTCAATATCATAATTATACTTTTTTTTATACTTTATTACTATTTATTTATTTAATTTTCAATTTTATATAATCGAAAAAAATAAATGTTGTATTTTTCATGAGAAATCTTATTAAAGACAAAAAAGAAATAATATTTTTTTGTTTTATATAATAAAATATATATTTAGAGAATATTAGATTTAATTAATTTGTTTATATTTAAGTAATAATAATAATAAAAATTATATATATATTTATAAAAAAAACCCAAAGATTCTTCTTTTATTATTATTAATCTACTCCCTATTTTAATTTCATTTATATTTTTTCAAAAAAAAAAATTTTTTTTTTTCAGATTAATTTTTAATATATTTTTATATAGAGTAAATATTTTTAATTTTAATTTTTTAATTTTATTTTTAATTTTTATTTTTTGATATTTTTTGTAAGAGATTATTTTTTTTCCACTAATATTATGGCATCAATAATACAATCATTAGCTGTGAAATCTTCATATAAAGATCAACAATATCCTGTATGTTATATTTTCTATTATTTTCAAAATCATTGCAATATTTATATATAATTAAATTAAATTAATTAAAAGAGATGATTGTGCGAAATTTGATTGTTAATTAATCCATCTTATTAATCTACATTTCAAATTAGATTTTTTTTTTATAATTAAAAATATTATTATTTTCTATTTATTTCTATAAACATTTAAAAATTAAAAAAAAAAAAAAAAACTAATATAAAATATTGATTGTATAAATTAATAATTTGGAAATACTGATAAAATGATTTGATATTTTATAATAAATTGTTTTAATTAATTTATAATTAACATGGACACTAATCACAAGCAATTAAATAAATGCACTACTTTAGTGTTATTAACAATATTTTTAATCTTTATTAAATAATAATAACATATAATTTATTTTAATTAATTATTAACAATAATTGTTAACATTAAATTTTAAACAAAAGGGTACTGTGGAAGATCTTGTAAGAGAATTAGCGACTTCAACTACATTATATGTTGGTAATTTATCATTTTTCACAACTGAAGAACAAATTTATGAAGTTTTTTCAAAATGTGGTGAAATTAAGAGAATTATTATGGGTTTAGATAGAAATACAAAAACTCCTTGTGGTTTTTGCTTCGTTGAGTAAGAATTAAAAATTTGTTTAATTAATAAATTTTATATTTTTTATGAAATTAATTTTTATTCAATAATATCTAATATATATTAACAAACACAAAATATAATTTGTATAATTTTCATTATTGTTTTATATTTTTTTATATAATATGAATATTTCCTCATTATTATATATATTATTCATTGTACATATTATATTCTTCATATTAACAATGTTAATTTGTACAGATATTATCAACATTCAGATGCTCTTGATTGTTTAAAATATATTAATGGTACAAAATTAGATGAAAGAATTATTAGAACAGATTTAGATCCAGGATATCGTGATGGTAGACAATATGGTCGTGGTAAAAGTGGTGGACAGGTATAATTATTATGAATAGTAAAAATGTCGGAGATATTTAAAAATCGAGTTTTTCTAATATATATTTATTAAAAATAATAGGTTCGTGATGAATATAGACAAGAATACGACCCAGGACGTGGTGGTTATGGACATGAATTCTTAAGACAAGAAAAGAGAAGACGTGAACATCAACAATCAACATATAGAGACTATTCTAGTGTTCCATCAGGTGAAGGTGATTCAAGAAGCCATAGTAAAAGAAGTTTGTATCTAATATTTATTCTATAATAAATAAATTTAGATAACCAACATCCCAAATTAATAAAATTTAATTAAATTCTTATTTAATAATTTTAAATAGGTCGTAAGCGTGATCGTGATGACGATAGTGAAGATGAAAATGTGTCAAGAAAAAGAAACGTAATATACAAAAATAAAATAAAAAAAATCTTATAATAATGATTTTTAGTATTAATTTTTTTTTCTTTTTTAATTTTTTATTATTTGCTATAGAATCCAAGATTTAGAGAAGGTGATTCTGATTCTGATGAAGATATGTAAATTAATTGTTGAATTCTACATTTAAAAACAAATGTTTATTATGATTAATATATTAAAGTAATTATTTATCGATTTTTCATGTATGATTAAAATTTATTAGAAAATACATACTATGAAAATGTTTTACAAAATACATATTAAATTATTTAATAAATTTATTTAATATTAGAATAAAATTCTTTTATCACTTTTTATTTTTTTAAACTTATATTCATTTTAAGTATTATTTTACACCACAATTTTATTTTAAATATCTTGCGCAATTTGCAATTAGCTGTACATAGGCAATATGCAAAATTTTTTTATTTCAACAACTAAAAAAGAAAAATAAATTAAAGTATAAAAATATCATTTTTCTTAAAATTAATATTAATATAATTATTAAATTTGTAGTAATTTTTTTATGAAGAAAAAAATAAACAATTTCTTTGAATAAATCTTAATTTTTTAAAAATGTGCCATTATAATTTAAACTTTTTTGATATTTAATTTTAGTGTATAATTTACTTTTTAACCATTTTTTATATTTTACATTATGTATTGTATCTATGTATACAGAAATTTATAAATTTATATTATTTTATATAAAAATGTAATTATTATATATAATATGTGGCTTAAATTATCCAATCAAATCAAAGAACTACAATCAATGGTGATTTTTGAAAAAAATCATTAAAAAGTAATGAACTTTACAACAGTTTTATTCTCTCTTTCCATAGTCTCTATGTAAGTAATTTATGAGTTGGAATTGATGAATGTTTTTTGTTTTTAATGTTCTTTGTTATGTATTTATGTAATTATTAATTATTAAATTTAATTAGAAATTTAATAATTAGAAGTCCGTTATTAAAAAAATAAACGATGGATGTGTAATTTAATTCAAATAATGTTGAATTTTAATATAAAACATAACAAAGGATTATTTTTTCTAGATTTTAAAAATTAATGATAAGTAGAAGATGTAGTAATCATTATATATTCTATTTTATAAAATAGTATTTTAATCGTCGTTTAGAATGAGACACAACAACCAGTTACCAAATCAACACTTCCGCAAGGACTGGCAACTTCGTGTTAAGACTTGGTTCAACCAACCAGCCCGTAAGGTTAGAAGAAGACTCAACCGTGTTGAAAAGGCTGCCAAGATTGCTCCACGTCCAGTCGATGGTTTCCTTAGACCAGCTGTCAGAGCTCAAACTCTTAAGTACAACTCTAAGATCAGAGCTGGTAAGGGTTTCACCTTAGAAGAATTAAAGGTATATATCATATTATAAATCTACATTTAAATAATTTTCTTAAGATATAAATATGTGAACAATACTGAATAATATTTATAAATATAATTTAAAATTAAAATTTACAGGAAGCTGGTGTTAACCGTAACGAAGCTCGTTTCATTGGTATTGCTGTTGATCACCGCAGAAAGAACAGATCCGAAGAATCTTTACAATTAAACGCTCAAAGATTAAAGGAATACATGTCTAAGCTTATTGTCTTCCCAAAGAAGGCTGAAGCTGTTCAACTTCCAGCTGGTGCTCTTCTCCCAATTGCTAACGCTTTCCCAAGAGAAAAGGCCCGCAAGTCTGTCACTTTAGACAAGAAGTCTGCCTTCGCTACTCTTCGTAAGGCCCAATCTGACGCTTGGTTAGTTGGTGTTCGTGAAAAGCGTGCTAAGGAACTTGCTGAAAAGGAAGCTGAAAAGAAGAAGTAAAGTGCTCAACCAAAATAGAGAAATAAAAGTATATAAGAATAAACATCATAAACTAAATTATAAAGTTGTAAAATTTGTGTATTAACAGGATAAAATATTGAAAGTGTAGAAGTATTAAAACATAAATTTAGTGGAGTATAATTCATGTTATAAAAAGTGGAAATATGTTAAAGAATTAAATTATATTATTAATATTTTATAAGTTTGTTGAGTAAGTTATTGGATCTGGAGGTAAATTTTTTAAAGTCATGAATATTGGAAAATTGTGATTTAGGGTTATAGTGAAAATTATATAAGAATATATTTATTCATTATTGTAGAAAGGTACTTGTGAATAATTTTAATAGTGTAGTATTGTTAGCCATAATTGTAATAGAAGTTATAGTGAAGGCAATAATTCAGATTATTATAATTCTTTTAATTTGAGTAATTTTAATGGTTTAAAGGGAAATTCTAACAATTTGGTGAATATTAATTCGTTTGAAAAAATATTAAAAAGTCCTTTAAAAATATCATCTTTAGAGAACCTGAGAAGTATTGGATTATACCAGACGTTTTTTTGGATCTCCAATTTTTATGATGGTCACTATGAAACTTTTTTTTTGTCAATAACAATGGCCTATGTCAATAGCCTATGTCAAAGATCAATGTTAAAGAAACAGTCAAGACAAGCCATTAGGTTTAAATACAGTCCAAATCCCCTAATAAAATGCTAATTTTTATAAATGTATCTTGCATTCCCTCCCTCTTGGGAACGTGCCTTCATTTATTTAATAAATGTAGTTTCTCAAGGGGGTCTACTCATGCTCATGGTACTGAGAGAGTAGAAAGAATTAAATCCAAGTATTGCGCAATGGATGCTTGGTGCCCTCTTAGGAACGTGCCTTCATTTATTTAATAATGGAGTTTATCAAGGGGGTCTACTCATGCTCATGGTACTGAGAGAGTAGAAAGAATTAAATCCAAGCATTGCGCAATGGATGCTTGGTTAGTCTTTAAGGGAAAATTATTAGGACTAAGCTCATGGTACTGAGCGATTAAAAAACATTTTATTCATCGAATTGAGTATTTGATGAATAAGTTGAATGTTTGATATTCAGGTAAGTTTGTATAGTATTTAATTAGAAGAGTAATACATTTTGTTGCTGTATTTTTTCTTTTATTCATGTATTCATGTAGTACTACTCTTCTCTTGTAAGAATCCAATGTAGTCAACTTTAGCATTTGCATTGTATTTTTATATTCATGTAGCTATTGTTGTATTGTTTCTTGTAAGAGACTGATTCACTCTACATCATGTAAAAATACTATTCACAAGCTTTCTGGTGTCGACATTCTTGATTCAAATTTTTTACCAATTTAAATATTTAATGAAAAGTAAAGTCAAACAATTTTAGTGTCAAAAAGCGAATCGAATTTACTAACAACAAACCAAAACTAGAATTTTTAAAGAAAATTTACAACTAGAATTCAAAAAAAGAAACTTTAAACAAAGCATCGTAACAATTTTTGTTCTATCCAGTACTTTTAAGAAGAGAGAGAGAGACAGATTTTTTTCCATATACGTTATATTTGTAATTTTTATTAGTATTTATTTTATATTCAATATTTTTTAATTAGAATTTATTATCATGTCAGTCCTTTATATTAAAGATAAGAATTATATCAGACGTGGTACCCGGTCTTATGGTATCCCCTTAGATGATATTCGCTCCTTCTTTATCCGTGGTATTCGATCATGGTCAGTAAATATGCTATGGGAAAAACTCGAGGTTATTCTAGAAGATAAATTTAATTCAGTTATTAGTGTTAAATATTTTCAGACTTTCAATGATCACTTTTTCTTAGTCAAGGTTCATGGTTCATCGAAAGATTGTATTAAAATCTTACACATGTTAAAGAAGAAACTTTCAGTTACCTCAATTTCCTTTTCAGCTCGTAGTAGAAGGAATCACAAATACACTTTTTCCACTCTCAAACGTAAAATTTTAGTTTCTAATAAACATCAACATTCTATTCAACAATCATTTCAACAATCAGTTCAACAATCTCATCAACAATCCGATCTTCAACTAGATCTTCAACAAGATCTTCAACAAGTTTCCAATCATGAAAATATTCCAGATCTACAGCAAACACAATTTCAATCTCAACATTCAACAATTAATTCTAATAGCTCTATCAACTCTGATAACAGTTCAATAGTTGATAGTTCTTCAGTTTCACAGCCATCTAGTAATAGTTCTACTTATTCCTCTGATGCATCATCCATTAATAACGATGACTTTAATAATAATAATAATAGCAACGATTCTTCCTCATCCAACAAGCCTGATAACTTTTCTTTTTGTCTTAGTTGGAACACCAATGGGTGGAATCACGAAAAGAGAGATAGTATTAGCTATTTCACAGCTATTTTCAAACCATTATTTTTATGTTTCCAAGAAACTGGTAATGGTTCTGGATCGAATACAGATTATCCTTGTCGTGTTACTTTGCGAAACTATAGACACTTTTTCAAGAAAGCTGACGAATCAGTTCCGGGAATGAGAGGTTTATATTTAGGTTTTCACAATTCATGTCAAGCCTCACTTGAAAACTTCTCTGGAAAGTATATTATTTCTATTTATACTTTTAGTCTCTGGAATAGATTCAAATGCTCGATTGGTAATGTTTATATGCCTCATAGTCATCACAACATCTATGTTGATCATGCAAAGTTAGAAGTTCGCTTGTGGTTACAAACTCATTCATCCCATCCATCGATTCTTGTTGGTGATTTTAATATGTCTAAAGTAAAATTATCCAACTGGTTATCAACTAATGGATTAGGAGATTGGGAAATTCTTCCGCTTAGAGGGTCTACTATCTCTTGGACTCGAGGTGATCAATCTTCCGACATTGACCATGCTCTTATCAATTCGAAGATGAAAGATCTTATTCACTCAGGATCATTTATAAATAATTTTTATCCTGTATCAGACCATAAGCCACTTCTTATTAATGGTAAAATTATTCCTATGGAAGATTTTTCTAATGACTTTAATGTTCCTAAGAAAATTCTGAAATGGAATAGATTAAAATGTATTGAGGAAAAGGAATCTATTCTCAGTCATAATAAATTCCAAATACTTTCAGCAAAATCCAGCGATCCTAATGTTTCTACAGATGAACTTTCCAAAGAGTTTACTTCAACTGCTTTTTCAATTGCAGACGAGCTCAGTATTACCTCAGCAAATAATGTTATAAAGTCTTCATTTCATATTTCACAACAAATTTTTAATCTTCAAAAAATCAAAATGAAGTTGTATAAGAGATTTAAAAAAGAAAGAATTTATGATATAGATGAATTTATTAAAAGAATTAAAATCTACCGTAAACTCATTGATTACATCCACAAAAGATGTAATGAATTTAGGAAGCAAGAATATCTTCATTGGATTAAAACAGGATGTGAGTATATGAAGAGTCATAATCCTAAGAAGGCCTGGAAATGGATCAAGAAAACTGCAAAAATTGGAAAAGATTCTTTCTTTATTGCTCAACCAATTAAAAATAAAAATGGAGAATTAGTTGTTGCTACAGAAGAACAACTAGATGTGTGGCATGATCATTTCGAAAATCTTGCATCAGACCCAAATGGTGTAAGTCTTGATTTGGAGCATTGGTATGAAGAACCAACGAATAAACGTTTTTCACTTCCTATGCTTGATGAGTGGGATATCAACCAAGATATTAGTATTGATGAAGTCAAGTCAGCTATCCTCACTACTCCAAATTATAAAGCATCAGGTCCGGATGGTATTCCAATTGAATTTTACAAAGCATTAGTTCCATCAAGTAATGATTCTAATAATGCTACAGATAATAATTCTTCTGGTAATACTACTTCAGATAATGATGCTCATGGTTTAAATTTTATTCTTAAATTATTCAACCGTATTTGGGATGGAGATTTCCCCAACTCATGGAATGAATCCAGTATTGTTTCTATTCCTAAGAAGGGAGATTTGACAGATTGTGATAACTATCGAGGTATATCACTTATCAATAATGGTATTAAGTTGATTTCCAAAATTGTCACCACTAGAATCTCAGAATATGGTCTAAAGAATAATTTCATTAGACCTGAACAATTTGGTTTTCGAAAAAAGGAAGAAAGTATTAGTCTTTTCATTTCAATCCAAGAAATATGCCGTAGACGTCAATTAGATAATACAGAGACATATTTGGCCTTTTTAGATCTCAGGAAAGCATACGATTCAGTCCCAATCGGTAATATTCTCCATAAATTAGATTGTTTAGGAATCCGAGGTAAGAGTCTACAATTTATCAAAAATTTATATTTAACATCTAAGGCTAATGTCAAATTAGATGGACAATTCTCGAAATCTTTTGATGTGAAGAAAGGAGTCCGTCAAGGATGCCCTCTTTCTCCTATTCTCTTTAATCTCTTTATTAATGATATATTTAGAGAGTGCGAAGATCTAGGAGTCAGTTTAGGTGACACTCGATGCTGTGGTGGACTTTTTGCAGATGATATAGTTATTTGTGCTCCAACAAGAGGATGCTTAAAAAAGATGCTTAGAAGAGTTAATGAATGGGCACTGTATAATGAAATGGAATTTGGTATCCAGAAATGTTCAACGATGGTGATTCGTCCTGAATCAATAGAAAATCAGAACAAGAGAGATCCAACATTTTACTTAGCAGGACAACCCATTCCAACTACTGATTGCTATACTTATCTTGGTGTTCCATTTGATAAGAATCTGTCCCTTAAACCAGTAATTAAAGCTCTTAATAACAAGGTTTTGAAAGGACTTTTCTCAGTCAGTAAATTCTTAAGAAATCCTAATATTCCTATTCCTTTCAAAAAACTAGTACTTAACTCACAAGTAATCAGCAGAGTTTCATACTTTGCACCATTACTTGGATCCAACAAAGCTAGGTCTAGAATTGCTCAGAAGCATGTTAACAAAGGAATACGATGGGTTGCCGGAGTTCATAAAGCTGTATCGTTTATATCTTTATACTCTATCTCAAAAGATTTGAATATTCCTCCATTGTCAGCCAAATGTGCGTTAGCTCAGGTTAGATGTTTTAACAAATGGAAAAACTCAAATTGTATTATCTCACACCTTGTCAATTACATTCCTAAATTTAGAAAATACACGTGGTGCAAATCAAGTAGGACACTTGATAAAAAACTAAAGAAACATGGAGATGTTAAAGCAGTTAAAAACTTTTATTGGAAAGATCTCAAAGGGAATTCAATCAAAGCGCAATATTATGATGATAATAAATTTATTGAAACTAAAGATTTTATTAAATTATGTTATGAATACCCAGAGTTTGCCTATGGCTTCTACTGGCTATTGAAAGCAAGAAGCGGATACAAGTTGGATGCTAGAGTTGCCAAAGCTGCCAAATTTGTTGATCCAGTTTGTCCTAACTACTGTCCATGTTGCAAGTGTGGTGTTCAAAGTATTAAACATTGGTTATTAGATTGTCCAACATTTAGAGATATCCGTATTAAACATTATGATTCCATAGTTCAGCTATTAAATTTTTTCAGTCAACGTAATTCCAATAGTCCTATCAATAATAATGAAAATGTTAATATCAGTAGAGATAGTAATAACATTAATAGTAATAGTAACAATAGTAGTAATAACAATAGTAATAGTAACAATAGTAATAGTAACAATAGTAATAATAACAATAATAGAAATAATAATATTAGTAATGATAGCAATAGTGAAGATAATAATTCTAATTTAGATAGTAATTTAGTTAATGATAGTAATAGTTCTAATAATCCGGTGAATATTAATGTGTATGATTATTCTAGTGTGTACAGTAAAATATTTAAATTCCTTCTTGGGGGAAGAAGTTTTAACAATATTAATTACAATTCAAGGGAATGGAAAGAACTTTGTAAGCGTCAGATTCAATCTGATACTAACGAAGGAACACCATTCTTGACGGTAACCGCGGAACTTCTAACCAAAATCATGCCTTTTGCTATTGGCCAGCAATGGACAATGTTCAAAAGGTTTGAAGCAACATCCAAGAGCGTCAATGCTGAAGAAACAGTAAGACAGGCCAGGAGGGCCAGCGCAACCAATGGAGATCATAATTTTGTTCCATGACAAAATTTTGATCTTTGGCTCGGTGTCCCATTGGAAGTCAAATACAATTATTATACTTTAGTATGATAGTGGCTTTCTTACTTTAATTAAAATTACTAGAATACATTATACCCAATTTTTATTCATTTGTGTTTATTTAAACATATTTTTTTTTATTTTTATTTTTATTTTTTAATTTTTTATTACATGTATTATAATTTTAATTAAATTAATAATAAAGTTTAAAATATTTGATGCCGTTAAAAAAAAAAAAAAAAAAAAAAAAAAAAAAAAAAAATCTTGCATTCCCATTAAAATTCAAACTACACCATTATTCAACCTATTTTACTTTTTTTTTTTTTATTTTATTTTCTTCTTGGAAATTAAAATAATAATTTTCAAAATAATTTACTACCGTTAAAAAAAAAAAAAAAAACTGATTTAATATTTTTTTATTTTATTTTATTAATTGCAAATATTTGTTGATAAAACAATTTCTGTTGATGTATTTATGTCTTTTTTTTTTTTTTTTTTTTTTTTTGTAATAAATATTCATTAAATAAAACTATATTCAATTTAACAATGCGACGATTACTCTTATATCCTTACTTTATCATATTTTATAAAGTAAAGAAAAAAAAAAAAAAAAAAAAAAAAATAAAATAAAAATTATATTGAATTTTTATTATTAAAATCCAAAGAATGACTTGGCATATTTCATTGCTGGAATGGTTGGATGATCTGAAGCCTTGAAAGTATTATACTTTGGTTGTAATGATTTATCAAAGTTGATAAAAGCACCAAGATTACCCATCTTTTTTTTTTTTAAAAGAAAAAAGAAAATTATTATAATTTTTATGGATATGTTATATACAAATTACATTCATTATATTGAAATATATAAAAATATATTTTAAATAACTTTATAAATTTTTATTTATACTTACTTGATCACAATAATTTGGTGCACTAAATACAGTAACACATTTACCATCATGTGCGATTTCATAACCATCTTGTTTAACTTCGTGGGAACGAATTAATAAGTCTAAATTATTTCTCTTTAAGAAATTTTCAGTAACATCTGGTCCAAATCTATAATACAATAAAATTATTTTTGAATAAATAAATAAATAAATAATATTTATTATATAAATTTTATGATAAAAAAAAAAAAAAAAAATACTTACTGGAAACCAACACCACGTTTACTTGGACCACGTCCCTTAGCTGGTTGTGGATCAGTCCATAATAAATCAGACATTAAACCACCTTGACCTGGTTGTCTGAAACGATCAATCTTTCTAATATCATCTATTATAATGTTTTATTATAAATAATTTTTTTATCAATACAACAATTATGTATATATATAGAATAAGAATACAAAGCCCTAAATGCTATATATATATTATAGGTATAATAATAATAATAATAATAATAATAATAATAATAATAATAATAATAAATTACCTAGGGTAACACCATCTTCAGAGAGACCACCGTGAACAACAAAGATCTTATTTTCAATGGTGTAAGCTAATGGCAATGAGTTGAATAATTCAATAAATCCCTTAAATAAGTTTTCAGTAAACTTGGAAGTACATTCACCTTCGAAACCATAAACCTTTTAATATATATAATTTTATGATTAATTATTATTATTATTATTTTATTATTATTTTCGATAATTGATATATTTACCTTATTCATATCGATAGTTTCATGATTACCACGATTGAGGAAGAAACAATCTGGATATAATAATACATATGAAAGTAAAAGCATTATAACTTCAAGAGAGAAGGAACCACGATCAACAAAATCACCTATTATAAATATGATAATATTAACTATACATTCTATATACATTATATATATACGTGCGTGTAAATATTTACCGTTGAATAAATATAAATTAGTAGGTGATGGTTTTCCATTAACCTGTAGAGATATATAATACATATGCATTTTCCAGTTTTAATATTATATTTGAAAATTTTGGATATTAAAAATTCTATAATTATTACTACAACTGTATAGTTTTATATAGCATTTAATAGATTACCTCAAAGATATGTAATAAATCATAATATTGACCGTGAACATCACCACAAACGGTAATTCTACCATTTTCTGGTATAGTAATATTTACTAAACTTTCTTTCTTTTCAAAGTGTTTTCTAGCATTAATAACAGTTTTGTATACATATTTCTTATGAATAGTTTTTTGTTCTTTTTGATATTCAAGTAATTGATTAATGTAATCTTCAGTAATTTCATTATCATATCTTGGACCATCATAGGAATCTGGTACAACAATATCATCTGGATTACCTAAAATTTGTTCAATTGTTTTAACATCTGTATCTACCTTAATAGCCTTTTCAAATTCTCTTAATCTATATTCTTTTTCACAAGCCTTTAATTGTTTTCTAGCATCTATATCATTTGGAGCTGCTTTACATACTGCACGTAAATCTTTTAAAGCATCTTTTAAATTTAATAATGCCATATGAGCAATGGCACGACGATAATAACCCTTTATAAATTTTGAATCTAATTCAATACACTAATTAATATTAAATAAAAATATATTGATTGAATATACCAAAATGAAATTTTTAATAAAAAAAAAAAAGATTTAGTATATACTATTATTTTATTTTAAATTATTCTATAAGCAAAACTTATGAATTTATTTTAAACTTTTTGTTTATATGTATATATATATAAATTTTTTTTTTTTTTTTACCTTATTAGCATCAGCTAAGGCGTAACCATATGATTCTTCTTTAATGTGTGCAAATGCACGATTTGAATAATAAACTGGAGCAAAAGGATTTAATTTAATTGCTTCAGAATATTTTTCTATAGCTTTATCGTAGCTTTTATTTTTGAATAAAACATTAGCTTCAGCTTTTACTTTTTCTGCCTTTTCTATATCTTCTTTTGGTACTTCATCAATAGATGTATATTTTTTTTCTTCAATAATGTTTTCTTCTCCAGCAGCTTCTAAACTCATTCTGATTCTTATTAATTTTACAATGCAGGAAGTAATAATAATAGAAAGTAAAGTAAAATATGTTTTATTACTAAATAAGAAGTCAATATAATTGTTCATTCATCAAATAATTTAAGTTTTTATTTTATTATTTTTATATTAACTTTATTAATTTTATGAATGTTATTCTTAATATTAATGTTAATTTATTTATTTATTTATTTTTTCTAGAATAAAAAGTTTGAAATTTTATTTTTTATATTTTTAATTTTGTTATTATTGTAATTATTGTAGTGGTGTGTTTCAATTTCAATATTTAAATAGAAATAAAATAAAATATATAGATAGGTTAATGTTTAAGGTTATTCATGCATTATATATAAGTAATAATATATAAGTAAATAAATAAAATAAAGCGTATTTTAAGAATTACAAAGATATAAATTTGAAATGTCAATTGATTGAACTGAAATTATAATTTGATTTTTAAAGGTATATTTAGATTAAATTACTTTTAATAATTATTTTTTATTATCTTCATTGAAATAATAATAATAATAAAATATTATATAGTTAACAAATAAAAATATTTTGATAATTATATAACACTTTTTAAAAAATTATTTTAAAATTACAATTTCATCAATAAAAATGAAATCCGAATTTCTCAATTTAAATCCTTATTTAAAAAAAGGCATCAACAACACTAAAAACTATTTATATTATTTAAATATATCTTTTTAATGTATATATATTTATAATTCTTTACCTATTGAATTTCTGTTAATAAATTTCTGCTATTATATATAATAATATAATGTAAATTTATAAAGAAATTAATTTCTTTATTATTATTTTTGAATTTAAAAAAAAAAAAAAAAAATAATAATAATAATAATAATAATAATAATAATAAATAATATTATATATATTTATTTATTAACTTTTTTTTTTTTTAATTAATCATAACAATATAATTTTATTTTTGGAATCAAATTAATGGATGATAGTTAATCTTAGTTTGATATAAGAATACATATTTTTATTCATTTATTCAATATATATATGTAACACACGTGGTAAAAATTATAAATAAAAACACAAATAGATAAAAGTGCTGTAAATGTAATTTCTACGTGTTTTAGAGTTTGTTATTCCTTATGGTTTGTATAGACCCACATCTCATTCTGTAACTGTTTTATTTTCAATGCAATCTTTTTCTCTTTTTGTTAACCTTGTTAATAAAATTATTAAATATATTTCACAATTCAAATAGAATTAAATAATCTAACCCTATTGTATATAATAATATAAATTTTATTAATCAAATATAACCTTTTTCTTCTTCTCATTATAACTCTTTATCTTTAGCTAGTTTTTTTTTTTTTAATTTTTATATATTAAATGTATTTATAGTTATTAATTATTGAAAATAGTTAAAGAATTTAAAGTTCAAAAGAATATAATATTATTACTTTTCTAAAAACTATTTTTTTTTTATATAAATCATATTATTTATAAGCAATGAAATGGTAATGGAAGATAACACTTCCACAAGATTTTATTAATAAGAAAATAAACCTTTTTTTTTTTTTTGAATATATTTCGATTTCAATATTGATTCCTTTTTATATAATAAGAATTATCAAGTATTATATATAATATCTTTTTTTTTTTTTTATTATCCTTCATTCATACTATTTCCTTTTTTCTTTACCATGCCAAGTTTTTTTTTAAATAAATATATATTTTTCTTTACAAATAAATGACAGTTTTTTTAAATATTAAATGATTAATATATTAAAATATTAGAACGGTAAATCTAAAGTCATAAAGAATCATATATTATAATATATAATTATTATATTAAATTAATATTAAAAGAAAGATTATTTAAATTATTTTTGTACAAACAAATTAGGTGTGTGAAAAGCAGGCCACAAGCCAGGCATTTTTTCTATTATTAATTATTTATTGAATCAATTATTATTAAATAATTTTTTATATATAAATAAATAATTATTAAATATAAAAAAGGAAAAAAAAATAATATAAAAAAAAAACAACTTTTATTTTATATATGTAATTTCAAATTAGCCTAAACTACTGTTTTTTCTTTTTTTTTTTTTAAAAAAAGAAAAAGAAAATAAGGAAAAGATATTAATAAAGATATACAAAAAGAAAAAAAAATAATAAAAAAGAAAACAACCTTTATTTTTTAAATAAATATTTATTTTAAGAAAAGAAAGTCTTTTTATCTTCATTTATTTTTTACTATTAAACATATAAATCAAATTCGTAAAAGAATTCTAATAACAAATTAGATATATCACTGTTATTCATCAATATATTCCAATTCTGTTTATAGTCGACCAAAATATCAAGATTTCCCTATTATTTTATCAAAGTATAGATAATTAATGTAAATGAAAATTAAAGAAATATTTAATTTAATTATATAAACATATTTTATTTATTTACTTATTTATTTTAATAATATATCCATTTTTAACATATATATTATACATTCATATATATTCACAACAGAAGTAATAATCATTACGAATATCTCTTTTCAATACTAAAAGTTTTGTTATATGTATGATTGATAATTATATAAAATACATATAATATAAATATACATATACTTATTATTATAAAGAAATTAAATTTAATAAGAATAAATTATAAAATTTAAAATAATTTTTATAAAGAATTATTATCATTTATAATGAGTCAAGAACCAGATTCGCCAAGTAATCCATTTTCAGATTGTCATTCTACTAATACATCAATCAACTATTGTTCGATAAAAGAACGTTCAAATTTCTTTGAACAGCAAGCTAAACAAAATAATGTGTTAAAGTCACCTACTTTAAAGCCGCCAATTAGAACTACACCATTATCACCAAAAATAAGACATAGTCAAACTTTTTTTGAGCAACAACAACAGTCTAATCCATACAATGAAACAAATAAAAAAACTAGTTTTTTAAATAATACAAATAAAAATAGTGTTACTTCGATATACACAAAAAATTTAATGAATAAACAAACAGCTCTAGATAATCCATTTTCTGACTCGAATAAAATAACCCCTTCTCCCTCAGAAGAAAGTCCAAATACAAATAGATATTTAGATCCTAATGATAAAAAAGTTTTTTTAAATAAACCACCATCTCCATTGGTACCAACTAAACCATTAGCATTCAGATCTTCACCTCGTATTACATCATCTGTTGCTAATCCTTCAACAATGAATGCTTCTACAATCTCAAATAATCCAAATAAACAGTATAATGAAACAGTTCCTCAAACAGTAGGCTTATCTAATGATTTTAAGAAGCTCCATTTGAACGTTCCAAAAACTAATGAAACATTAGTAAATCCATTTTCCCCAATCGATACAACACCATCACCCGATGCAAATGGCGAGTTAGGAACAGGAACAACTCCGTTAATTAATAATAGAATAAATAATAATCAGGAAAATAAGAGATTATCTGTTAGAGCTAGTATTATGAATAAAGAAAAAGCTTCAACAATGTATACTACTTATCAAAAGTCATCGGAATATTCATTGGAATCAAATCATATTAATGAAAATCCTATTGCACCAACATACACTTTATCCCCAGAAAGTATCCAACCAAATTATAATTATTCCTTACAATCAACAAGGCCTGCTCCAATACCAAAAGCATCTACCGTCTCAGGGGTATCTAATTCATATCGTCAAAATGTACAGATGCCATTATTAGAGCCGTCACCAGCTTCCAGATTAAAAAATTCTAACACAAAATATTCAGTTATACAAACTCAACAACAACAACAACAACAACAACAACAACAACAACCTCCACCAATTCCCGAACGTCCTAATCTTCATAATCAAATTCAAATTGATAATATTCATCTTAATAATGCTATCCCAACAGTAAATAGTTTAGGTGATAAAATAAATTCAAGGCGTGCTGTTATTAATGTTGACGCATCAAAAGCTAATAGAGCTACACCATATGCTGATGGCTATAGTAAAATTGAATTATCGTCAAAACATCATTCAAAATATATTACATTTTGTAGTCAATATCTATTTTCTGGTAGCTCAAATCTTTCAGTATATAATACAAAGACAGGAATGCCTAGTAATATGGTGGCAATAGATGAAAAGATTAGAATTACTAGTATTTTACTTGTTCCGGGTCATTATTTAGTTGATGAAGGCAATGTTGTTTGGGTAGGCTGTGATAAAGGTGTTATCTATGAAATTGATGTTAATACTTCGCGAATTAATCAAACACACATATTATCATCCTATCCAGTTATTGGTATATTTTACAGGAATGATAAAATATGGGCTGTAACTGAAAAAAATGTTGCCATTTGGACTAGACATGATACAACTAACGATTTTTCTTTAAGCCATCAACCAACTATTGAATATAATCTTAGCGATATACCTGAAATTGAACATGCTTATGTTTTAGATGATAAATTATGGTTGTGTAGCGAAAAATCAATTACAGCTTTAGGTCCATGCCCACATTTTGCAAATAAAAAAACTATTAATTTAAAGGTATTGATGGGAAAAATAACTTGCATTGCGGAAGCAGGATTAAATAGTAAAGAAATTTATACTGGTCATGATGATGGAAAAATTACAATATGGGATACAGAAAATATTGTAGCTAAGGAATCCTTTAGTGTGTCATATTATAAAATTACATCTATTCTTACAGTAAATGATAAGCATGTTTGGGTTGGATTATCTACAGGTAAAATATGTGTTTTTGATTCTTCGGTAAAACCATGGAGGAAAATTAAAGATTTTGAGGCTCATTTCCATTCAGGTGTTGTTCAATTAACTCGTGACCAATTTTATCCCTATGCATTAGTTCCTCCATACACTTCTATTGCAAACTCATCACTTTCTGTTGTTGCTAGTTTATCGGAAGATGGCGATGTTCATTTTTGGGATGCCTTTTTATCTGAAGATTATATTAGTAAGTTTTTTTTAAACTTTTAAATAATAATACTATTATTATTTTAATATATTGTATTAATCATTGAATGATTACATAATATTTGTATCCTTTTATTTTATATAAGATAATTTAATTAAAGATCAAGAATCTTATTATTCAGAAAGAACAGATCTTTCAGTATTTGTTACCACTTATAATTGTGATTCTACCAAACCACAAGAATTACTATCAGACGACTTTAATAGACAATTCTTTAATAATTGGTTCAGAGTTATTAATTCCCCAGATATTATTATAGTCGGTTTACAAGAAATCGTAGACCTTGAAAGGTAAAAATTAAGTTTCAATAAGATATTACACATATATATTTATAATGTTATATACTATAGATTATTAACTTGAATATAAAATTTTATCGATCAATAGCAAAGCGGTTAATGCAAGTAAGTTTAATATTTATAAATTTTTTTAGTAATATTAAAGTTTTGAATGATATTAACGTTTAAAATTATATATATAATTTTTTTTTTTTTTTTTTCTTTTTAAGAATCATTCTTTAAGAAGGCAAAAAAGAAGAGCAAAAAGGAAAAATTAGATAATAGACAACAAATTTGGGTGGATGCCATTACTAGTAATTTATTAAATTCTCAAAATGAAAGATACGTAAATATCAGTTGTACTCAAATGGTAGGTCTTTTCTTAACTGTTTTTGTTAAACCAACTTTAACAGAACATATATCATGCATCCATGTTGATACAGTAGAAACTGGTCTTAAGGGTTATCATGGAAATAAGGTATTAAATAGAAATTTATTGAAATAATTAATTATCTACTGTCAATTTTACTTCATGCATAAATGATAAAAAAAATATTTATGAATGATTATTAATTTTATTTTATTTCAATATATATCATATATATATATTTTGAAAATAATCGTATATTTAGGGTTCAATTGCTTTGAGAATGTTAATTGATGATTCATCATTTTGTATTATAAATACTCACTTGGCAGCTCATCAAGATCAAGTTGTTGCCAGAAATAATGATGTAGTTACTATAATGAATGAAACAAAATTCCCGCCCCATGATAAACCATGTTGTTATGTTAATGGTGGTGATGGTTCACAAATTATGGATTATGAAAATGTCTTTTGGTTTGGTATGTATACTATATAACTTATAAATATTTTTAATAAAGAATAAATAAAATGCATATATAGATATATTTTATTTTTTAATGATGTTATACTGATTTTTATTTGAATTATCTATATATTAGGTGATATGAATTATAGAATTGATCCAATTAACAATTTAACTAGAGATGATATTATCAAAATGGCTAATGAAGGAAGATATGATGAATTAATTAAGATGGACCAATTCCATAATATTCATTCTACGGATACCGGTTTTCCACTCTATCCTTTAACTGAAGGAAAAATTAATTTCCCACCAACCTTTAAATATGATATTGGATTTAATCATTATGATACATCGGAAAAACAAAGAATTCCATCGTGGTGTGATAGAGTAAATAATAATATAATATATTAAATATTTTATGTTGTAGGTGTTTTATATTAACTATATCATATTACATATAATATATATAATTATAACTAGATTTTATACCGGGGTTCAGTTAAGCAATTAAATTATCAAAGACATGAGTGTACTGCATCTGATCATCGACCAGTTAGTAGTTCATTTAAAGTATCCATTAAAAAGATGAATTTGAATAAATATCAACAGGTAAATTATATTTAATCCTACAAATAAATTTAAATATAAAAATTGAAATAAATAATAATAATAGAAATATGAAATTCTAATTGAATTTTATTATTTTTCTATCAGATTAAAAATCATTGTTATGAACCATGTAACAAATATCTTGAAACTATGATAAATCAAGAAAAAATAAGATGGGTAATGCTAAGAACACATAATAACTATGCACAAGCTGAAGCCCTTCTTCAAAGTTATAACTATAATATTGACTTAATTATTGAAAGTCGATCTATTAATTCCGTATAAGAATAATTACATAATCCTTAAACATACGTTATTATATTATTCATACTTTTCTGAATGAAAAATATAAAACAATAATCTACCAAATCAAATAATAAATAAATGAATAAATAAACATAATAATAATAGTAATAATAGTAATAAACATGATAATGATAATAAACATAATAATAGTAATAATAAAACGTAATTATTATAAATTTTCTTATTATACTATCAATAATAATTTATTAAAAATTTTTAAATCAAATAAAGCAAATAAGCAAAATTATCAATCAAGCAAACGAAATAAAAAAAAAACACCAAAAACAAAAACCTCAAAGCAAAATATAAAAATTTTAAATTATTAATTATAAAATATAATAATAATAATAATAATAATAATAATAAACATAATAATAATAGATGAATAATATATTTAAAAATAAATGTAACATATAAACAACAGATTATATACATGTAAATAAAAGTAATAAGATATTATAAATATGATATAAAGAAAAAAAGTTTTTTTTTTTATATATATATTATAATATTTTAATCATTTATATAGAAATAAATATCTATTATATCGATTTTAGTTGTCTTTATTATACCATTTATAGGTCTTTTTTTTTTTTTATTTAATATAAAAATAAATAAATAAATAAATAAATAAATAAATAAATAAATAAATAAATAAATAAATAAATAAATAAATAAACAATAATAATCAAAAAAAACTTTTTTCTTTTTTTTTTTTTTTGTAAAACTTAGACATTTAAAATTTTTTTATTTTTTATTTTTTTTGTTAAAAATAAAGTAGAAAAGAAATAGAAAATATAAAAGTAAAAAATATATAAATATATAAATATATAAAAAGTAGTTGAACATATAAATAGTCAAAATGAATGAACAAAATTCTCCAATGAGTATATTAGCAAGAGCACAAATTGTAATTATTTAATTATTTTATTATCAGTTACATTTATAAAATATTTATATATATTATATATAACGAAAAGTATATTTAATTTATTTATTATTAAAAAAAAATAGTTTATTCTTAAATTTTATTACAAAATGTGAAATTAACTTTTTTTTTTTTTTTGATAAATATAATATCCAACTTTATATACATTCATTTATTCATTATTACTATTTTTTTTTTTTTTTTTGATAGGCTATTAGTCGAAAAGAGTATAATAAAGCAGTTCAATCTTTTACAATGTTAATGAAATTATACCCACAAATATCAAAAACTTTACCTTTACTTTCTCGTTGTACTTGTTATTACGAACTCAAAGAAGTAATTTTAATATATTGTTGTAAGAATTAAAATTTTAAAAATTTTGATTTCAAAATTTATTAATTGTCAAAATACCATTAATTTTGAAAAGTATGAAAAATGTATTGCTGACGCACAGGAAATTTTAAAATTACCGGATCAACCCCATCCTGAAGGTTCATAATATATTACATTAAATAAAAATATTTGTTTATTTTATGTCGAATTACCAATATAAAAAGTGAAAATCTAAATAGTATCAAAATAAATTTTTATTAATAATATTTTAAATAAATGTATTAATTACTAAAAGAATTAATAAATGGTAGTGGTTGTTATACCTCACATTCAGCTGCAAATTTCCATATTGCTAGAGGTATATATAAATATTTATATGTAAATTATTCCTATTCATGTTATATTTTGAAATATTAATTGAATATTGAATTTATTAATGTATTTCATTGTTTCAAATATTCGAAATTAATATAAAAAAGCGTATAGAGAAATGGGTGATAAAGATAATTTTAATAAATATCAAAAGGCAGCTTCTCAAGTAGCACGAGAAAATGCTATGGATGTAAGTAAAGCACAAGATATAAGAATGGAAGGTAATAAATTCTTTGAAATGGGTGATACTGAAAAAGCTATGGAAAAATATAAGGAAGCACTTAAAATCGATCCAACTAGTGAAATTATCTGTGGTAATATTTGTACTATTTATTACAAAAATAATGATATGGATGAAGCAGAATTTTATGCTAATGAATGTATAAGATTAAACCCAGAATGGCCAAAGGGTTACTTTAAGAAGGGTAAAAATAAAACTATTAAATATTTTATTAATAAATATAAAAAAAAAATAATCATTTTATAATATCCTATATTTAATTGGATATTTTTTTCTTCTTCAAATTTTATAGGTATGATTTTATTAAAAAAAGGTGAATATTTAGATTCCATGAATTGTTTTATTAAAGGTCTTGAATTAGCTCCAGATGATGTTGAAATGAAAAAACTATACATGAAGACTTCAGAATTATGCCAAAATGGTCCAAAGTTAGGTGGATTTAATAAAAGAGTTATGGGTATTTTAATGGAAGTTCAAAGTCGTTCATGGGTATATACATAATATTACACTATAGAATATTTTATTAAAATAATTTAATATATTTAAATTTCTTTCTCTCCCTCTTTCTCTCTCTCTCTATATATATTTAAATATCAGGACATTTTAACTTGGTATATTGAAAACTATAAACAAATTACATTTATTCCATACAGCGAGTATAGTGAAAAATTTATTGAACAATTCGAAAAATATGAATTTAAGAAATCCGTTGAAAGTGCAGTTCAAACTAAATATTCAGATTACAAAATAAATACCAATTTAAAAAAATTTTTATCATCAAAGGTATTAATAAGAAATTATATTAATTATATTGATTATTAATTATTGATCAAATATATTAATCATTATATATATATTATTCAATATTTTATAATATTTTATCTTAACATACTGGAAGGATGATAATTATGAAGCTATATATAAAGACAGTATAAATGAAAATGGAGAAATGACGGTTTATGATTATGTTTTAAAATCAGATTCATTAATTTCATATTCCTACTTTTTAACTTTGGTTAAATTAGCCTATCCAGATGTTAGTGATTGGAATTTAGTTTTGACATTTTCATATCCAGAAAATCAAAGAGATGTTTCTGGTATTCCAAATAATCCTATTTATGGTGCATTTGTTTCTAAGGAAGAAAAATTAATCATTGATATTTATTGTGAAACAACAAATATTTTTGGTGGATTACAATCTTTTAAAGAACTTATGAAAATGAATATTGAACAACAAAAAAACATTTATGATAAGAATAAGAAAGATAATATTGTTAATATGAGTCAAGTTGTAACAATTTATACTTTTGATAAAGAATTTTTATATAATGAATTTTTAGAAAGTTATATGGCTGGTGAAAAGCTTCAATATGAACTTAAACATAAAATTAAATCCGTTAAACCATCAACTCCAAAAACAAAATTAAAGTCTAAGACAAAAGAAAAATCTTTGGAATCAAATTCATCTTCCTCATCTTCAAGTCTTAAATTAGATGACACTAATAATACAATTGATACAAAAAAAGAAATAAACGGTAATAAGGATTCAATAAAAAAAGATACATCTGAAGAATCTAATAAATCCAATATTAAAAAGAGAATTACTAAAAAGAAAAAAGAAATAAAGGTTGAAAAAATTCCATTAAATCCTAATGAAAATAAAAAACCAGATAGTGCTTTTATGAAAAAATTCAAAACGGTTCAGAAGACCCGTGCCTATCGTACTATAGAAAATATTATTCTCTTTTTCATTATTTTTATTATAGTCAAATATCATTCAGCCATTGTAGGTTACATTTATAAAAAAACATTTGAACTTTCTAATAATGCAATGAAATTATTAAAAAATGAACCCGATGATAAATATAGTAAATATAGTGAATACAATGAATATTATTAAAAATCTATAAAAATTAGGAAAAAAAAAAAGTTATAACAATATTAACTATTTGTAACAAAAATACATACCTATACATTATATACATTATATATTTTAATTAATAATACTATAAACATATCAATTTAAATAATAAATACTTTTTCTTTTTTTTTTTTTTTGTACAGAATCCTTCATTAGAATATTAATATATAAAATATATACATTTAAAGTTGTATTTTATTTTTGATTAAATAATACTACCATTAACCATATATTCTTATTTTTGTTAAATAAATCGAGTTTATTTTTTTTTTTATAATAAAATATTGCACAAGATAAATAGGCTTTTATTTTTATAAAAGTTTTTTATATTTATTTTCTCTATCGTTTTTATTATCCCTTTTATTATTATTAATAATTCTAATATTATTTATATATATATATATTTTTTATATATTTTTATTTTAATTAAAATTTAATGTGAATTATTTTTTTTAAAATTAAAAAAAAAAAAACACCAAATTTGGTTATGTTTTTTATTAAATTAATTAATTAATTAATATATTATCATATATATTACAATTGATTATAATCAATATAAATAATGTTTAAAAAAAAAAAAGCTGAATTGTTGCTTGTAGTAATTAAAAATTGAACTATTTATTTAATTCTATATATTAAATATTATTTTTTTATATTATCCAATAATAATAATATAATAGTATTTCATTAGATTATTAAAAAGTATTAAATACACACATATATATTTTTTTCTTTAATAAAAATTATAAAAAAGTTTATTGAGCATTTAATTGTAAATTTCAAAGCTAAATATTTTAGTTTATATACAAATATATATTTATATCTTTTTGGAATTCTTGAAATAATAATAATAAAAAAAGAAAACCTTTTTATTTTTAATAAATTTGAGTAAAAAAATAAAGATAAGGTGAAACAAATTAAAGCATTGAATAATTCAGAAAAAAAAAGTAGCATATTATATATCAAAAAATAATGAAAGAGAATAATAATAATAATAAGATAATTAATTGATAAACAGTATCAATGAATATATACAATATTAGAAGTATTTAATTTTTCATATAAAAATAATGTACTATAAGAAATTTCATTGTTAAATTTGGATTTTATAATTAACTTTAAAATGGAAGAATGGCAAAATTATTAAAAAAAAAAGAGCCGCCGATATTAATATAATTTAAGGATAGATACTATTAAAAAAAAACAAAAACAATAATAAATATATTATTGTTATTATTATTTAAGCAATATATATATAATTTTCAAATTTGAAATTCATAAACTTTATATAAAATTCTTAAATTATTTCATACTAGAAAGTTGATGTATAATCAATTTAATGATAAATACATACACCCACATATATACATACACACATATATATATTCAATTCTATATATATACTATTTTTATTAACTATATTACTTTATTTTATATATTATTTTATTCATTTTAAATTTACTTAGTATAATTTAAATTTAAAAAATAATAATAATAGCCAACATGGAAGTTTCATTTGAAAATGTTAAACATTTTATAACTTTAGCTGACTTTACACCAAAACAAGTTTTATGGTTAATTAAACGTTCCTTAGAAATTAAGAGTGAATTAAAAAAGGGAAATAAACTTCCACAATATTTCAGTGGTAAAACTTTAGGTATGTTCTTTACCAAGAGATCTACTAGAACTAGAGTTTCCTCTGAATCTGGATGGGCTTGTTATGGTGGTCACCCAATGTTTTTAGGTAAGGACGATATTCAAGTTGGTGGTGGTGAACCATGGAAAGATACTTCTATTGTTGTTAGTTCAATGGTTGATTGTATTCTTGCTCGTCTCGGTGGTCATGAAGAAATTGAAGTATACTTTTTTTTTTTATAATAAAATATTTTATTTTATTTTTTTTTTTTTTAAAATTGAATTTTGAATTATATATAAATTTTCATATATAATATATTATTATTATAGGGTTAATTAATGGAAAAAGTATACTAATTTTTAAAAAAATTCATATAAATATATATACAAATAGATTTTATCTCAATACTCTTCAGTACCAGTTATTAATGCTTTAACTGCTAAATTCCACCCACTTCAAATTTTGGCCGATATTGTTACTATGTATGAACATTTCATGCCAAATTATGAATCAATCCCAAGTGGTGATCTTCCACTTCCAATGTTCAAGAACTTTAAGGTTGCTTGGGTTGGTGATGCTAATAACATTATTAATTCAATGTTAGTTACTCTTCCAAGAATTGGTATTGATTTAGCTGTTGCTACTCCACCAGAATATCAAATTTTAGATGATGTTGCCAAATTTGCTAATGAAAATAGTAAGGCTACTAATCCAAACTATGGTGCTGTTTCTTATACTCATGATCCAAAGGTAGCAGTTAAGGATGCTGATGTTATTGTAACTGATACTTGGATTAGTATGGGTCAAGAAGATGAAAAAGAAAGACGTTTAAAAGAATTTGCTGGTTATCAAGTTACTGAAAAATTAGCAAAAGAAGGTGGTGCTAAGCCAAACTGGAAGTTTATGCATTGTCTTCCAAGAAAACCACATGAAGTCGATGATGAAGTAAGTGAGATAAAAACATAATATATGATCTTTACTCTCAAAAGATTTTTATTAGCTTATTAAAAGAATAATTAAATAATAATGGAATTTTAATAATTATTATTTTATTTTATTTTATTATTTTTTTTTAATAAAGGTTTTCTATAACTCAGAAAGATCAATTGTTTTCCCAGAAGCTGAAAATCGTAAATACACTGTTATGGCTGTATTTGAAATGTTAATGGTTAATGCAAAGAATTAAAAATTTTTTTTTTTTTTTTTTTAAAAAAAAAAGGTAAATTAAAATTAAAAGAAGTAGAAGATTTATTTTGAAGTAAAACAAAAACAAAAAAAAAAAAAAAAAAAAGAAATCAACAACAAAAAAATTTTTGTAGATAACTTTAAATTAGCGTAAATAATTTTGTAAAAATGACAAAGGCAATTAATAGTTATACATGAATTATTTATCCTAAAAATAAAGACAAACAGGCCAATAAACATATAAAAAAAAAAAAAATTAAAAATTTCAAAGCACCAAAACAATTAAAAAAAATTATATACTAAATAAATAAATAAATACATGATTATTTAATAAAATTAAAAAAAATTATATATAAAAAAAAAGTTTTCTTGTATGATGGTGGAATTCATTCATAATTATATAATTCCCAGTGTTATTAATTTAATAGCAGAATGTATATAGGAATATATTACAATTGTTCCAAAATAATGAATATACATTATTGGTTTAGTATTTATTATTTGTAATTTATTTGTTTATTTATGTTTTTTTTTTTTTTTTTTTTTTTTTTCTTTCTTTGGTTATATTATTTTATATTACATAAATATATATTGAAATCTTTTTTTTTTTTTTGACAATCAAAATATTATTTGCTTATTTTTAATTTTTTTTTAAAAAATTTTTTTTTTTTTTGACTTTAATATTTTTGAGCCCAGGCTTGAACACGAGCATTGTCACGTTCAATCCAAGCATTTTGTTCCTTTAAACGTTCAATGACTTGGTTAACTGGCATTCTAATAATATCTAATTTAGATCCCATCTTTTCAACCCAGGCTTCAATTTCCTTAATATATTCAGAATCATTTAATCCATTAGCACAGTATTTAACAAGAGCACCTAAGATACTAGCAGAGGTCTTGTATCTTTCTTCAAAGGTTGGCCAGTTTTGAACTAACCATTTCCAAGAAGCTGGACGAGATTCTCTAATATTTGAATTATCAGCAGCTAAACCAGCAATACAGTACATAATATCTTGTAAACGAATTAATTCAGTATTTAAGGCAAGTTCAAGAGTACGTTGAATTAATTTAGAGTCTTTAGCAGTACCAAGAGATTGTAATGCCATAAGACGTTGATCAGCAATTTCATAAGTTTGGTAAATGTGGAAGATATCATCATAGAACTTTTCAGCTCTTTCACCTGTAGTATTATTTAATGCAATAGTGTAAGCAAGCTTACGGATATTTGGATCAAGAATGTCATTATCACCCTTGATAAATAATTCTAATCTTCTAATAGCTTCATCAATAACCCTAATTTTTTTTTTTTTTTTTTTTTTTTTTTTTTAAAATCAAATAATATTTTTTTATTTTAATTTCGTTAAAATTTTTATAAAAAAAAAAAATGTTTAGTTGATTTAATTAAACTTACTTTTTATCACCGTAGCAACCAGCAGCTCTAAGAACTAATGTTCTCATCTTAGCATCAATAAATGAGTCGCTTGGAGAGTAGTCGAAACCATACTTTTCAGCAAGTGGTGAGAAAATCTTAAGAACAAGTTTACTTAAAGCTTCTAAGAATTTATTGTCCTTGTTGTACCAGACAGACTTTAATTCACATACCTTAAGGTGAATTTGGGATAATACACTATTTTTTTTTTTATAAAGTTTTGATATTTTTAAATTAATGATTTTTAAAATAAAATAATAGTATAGGAGTATTTAATATTTACTTATAATCGGTTTCCTTTTCAAAGTATTTTAATAAATCGAGAGCATTATCAGTGTTTTCAGTACCATTCTTAGCAAGAGCGAAAATATCAGCAATAATGCTAATACGGTCACTAACACCAATGACTTCCTTTGATTTATCTTCTAATCCCTTTTGAATCATTTCACCAATGGTGTTTAAGAGTTCCTTTGGATATTTGACACGGTACATACCAGTTTCATTGTAATTTAACTTAATGAATTTGTTATTAGCTTCTGGGAATGGAACAGTAATAGTTTGTTTCTTTTCAGTTAAGATATTATCTAATGGAACATTTGGTGAGGCATGAGTAGTAATACCTAATGGAATCCACCAAGTTGCATATTTAGCTTCTTCTTCTGGTGTCATGTTACCAGAAGAAAGGAAACGCTTTTGAGTTAATTCAAGAGTACATTCATTATTAGTTTCTGTACTGTTTTCTATGGTAACAACTGGGTAACTATTTTGAATTATATATGTAAAATAAATGGAAATATATAGAGTTAATAAAAAAAAATTAATAATACGCATACTTATTAAAATATAAAAATAAATTAAATACTGTACCCAACATCCATAATCCAGGAACCCATTAACTTTTCAACGTCAATTCCACTTGATTCACTTAAAGCATTCCATAAATCCTTAGTAACAGTATTACCGTATTTATGACGTTGTAAGTAAATACGAACACCATTCATGAATTTTTCTTCAGTAAGACAAGCATTAAGCATTCTAATAATAGTAGCACCCTTTTCGTAACTATATTTTTATATTTATTGAAAATGAATATAAAAATTACTATTTATTTAATGTATATTCAAATACTTATTTGATATATATATATATTTTATTTATTTATTTTTAGATTTATTTTAAAAATAAACTATATATACCTAATTAAGTCAAAGATTTGATCAACTTCGGTAGCTTTATTAATTTCAACTCTAACTGGGTGGGAACTACGAAGACCATCCAAATTCAAAGCACTTTGTAATTCATCAACAACAAATGAAGTGAAAATTTTCCATTCTGGGTAAAGATGATCAGTAGCTAAAGTACCAACAAAAGTAGCAAAACCTTCATTAAGCCATAAGTCACTCCACCAATCAATAGTAACTAAGTTACCGAACCACTATAGTTATTAATAATAATGTTAATTACAATTTTTAAAAAGGGATGATTAGTTAATACTTTTAAAATAGTTTAACAATTTTGAGATATTTATTAATAAGGTAGATCTACTAACTTGATGAGCAAGTTCGTGGGCAACAGTGGTACAAACACGTTCCTTACTAGCAACAGAGCTTTTCTTTTCATCGAAAAGTAAAGCGACAGTACGGAAGGTTACTAAACCCCAGTTTTCCATAGCACCTGCTTCGAAATCTGGAATAGCAACTAAATCCATCTTTATTTATTTCAATTTAAAAATAACAAAGGTAATTTCATTATTATTATTATTATTATTATTATTATTATTATTATTATTATTATTATTATTATTATTATTATTATTATTATTTTATATTATATATTTGGTTCGAAAATAATTTTATTTTATATTTAAATTATTATTATTATTATTTTTTTTTTTTGCAAACCTTTGGAAGTGGGTATGGAATATTGAAGTATTCAGAGAAGTATTCAAGAACACGTGCAGTAACTTCAGCAGAGTATTTACCTTGTTCAGATTCACCCTTTAAAGTGTAAACTCTAACCTTAATTGGCTTAGCTTCAGCTGGAACTGTTGGGTTGGACATTGTTTCAACATAATCTAATTCACCAACAATGTAGGCGACAAGCTATTTTAATTAATGAAAAAAGTATAATTTTTTAATAAATAATTGCATTTTAATTTCTTAAAGCATTTATAATTTATATTTGAGTTTATATTATATATTTAAAAAAATAGAATACTAACATAAGTACTCATGATTGGTGTGGTATCGAAAGTAACATCTTTGTATTCCTTGCCATTGATTGTAACCTTTTCTTCCTTAATAATTGGCATATTTGAAAGAGTAGTTTTTTCAACTTCAGCTCTTAACTTAATATCAAAAGTAGCTTTAATAGCTGGTTCATCCCAACATGGGAAAGAACGACGAGCGTAAACAGATTCGAATTGTGTAACAGCCATATATTTCCTTTAATAAGTTTTTGTTAATTAAACATGAATTTAATTCCAAAATTTCAAAAATCAAATATTCAAATTTAAATTTATTAAAAAAAATTCATTATATATATTTAAAAGAAAATATAACAAATACTATTTTTACAAAAATTAAATTTAAATAAGTAACTTACTTTTGACCATTACTGTCAGTATATTCACTTCTGTAAAAACCGTCCATTTCATTATTTAAATTACCAGTAAATTTAATAGATAATTTTGCTTTTGATCCCTTCTTAAGAGTATTGGCTAAAGTAATCTTTAAAGTTTGTGCAGTATCATCTAATTCAAATTTTGTAGCATCTTGTCTACATTATTTTGTTATATTTTTTAAATTATTATTAATAATTTGTATATAATTTATTTATGAATATGAATTGAAATTAAAATTACTTTTCCATGGATTCAACATCAGTAACAGAGACTGAATGAATAGTCATATCATATGCATTTGTAACAATTTCGGTAGAATCTTCATTAACATTTAAGCTAAATACATAAATATAGATGGATAATTAATATAATAATTTAAAAATTAAAAGTGTTTAAACAAAATAAATTTTTGATTTTAAGTTTTAATATAATTGAAATAATTAATTTGTTCGTATATGTTAAATAAATTTATTGTTATAATATTTGCTTCAAAATAAAAATATATATATATATATATAATTCAAAAAAAATATATAACAATAATTAAATTTTAGATAAAAAAGAATAAAAATAAAATATATAAATTTACTTAATGTCAACTTCTCCTTCAAATGTAAATTTTTCTAAATCTGGGAATAAGAAAATTTTGTAATTAGTTGGTCTAACATTAGTTGGTAATATTTCTCTTTTATCCATGTTGTTTACTATATTATTTATAAATATGAAATGAATTATTTATTAGTTTTTACAATAATTATATTTTAATTGATTTCAATACTTTTTTTTTTTTTTACTTTTTTATAAAATAATATAAGGTAATATGAATTATTGAATTATAATTTAACTTTAAATAATATTAAAAAAAAATTAAAACTAAAGGGTTAAATTAATAAATTAAATAAATTCATTGGTGTATGAAACCTAAATCAAATGAAAATTTATTATTATTAATATATATATTATTCTTTTATAAAAAAAAACAATGGGAATTATATTTATAATAATGAATAATGCAAAAAGATTTTTATAACCACTCGAATAATTTAAATGAAAATATTATTAAAGCTTTGGTCTTATTCATAACTAATAACAATTATATTATTATCGTTTGTATAACTATTTTACTTACCAGTCGACATATTGGAATTATTTGCAAGTGTAACAAAAGTTTTAATTGATTTTATTTCTTTTTTTAAGTCATTATAAAAAGAAGTGTTTTCACTACCATTTTTAGTATTATTTATTCTTTTTTTTTTAAAGTATTATAGTAATTGGTATAATAAGCAATTGATATATATAATTATTTTTAATTTAACTTTTAATTATATATATAAATAACAATAAGTTAAAACATATATTATTAATTACTTACAATGATTCTGGTTTTACTAATAATGAATATTAATATTATTAATGAAATCAAAAAATAATATAATTATTATTACTGCTATAAATATAAAAATAATATATATTTATTATTTCTTATATTGATTTAAGACTTTGTAAATTTTAATAAATACATTTAAGTAAACTTGAATTGGAAAAGTTAGAAAGTTGAATTTTATTAGGATTTTGGATTTTCGGTAAAAGATTTAAAGAATTTAAAGAATTTCTAATTGGTATATTAATTTTATTTAATATATTCAATTTATTCAGAGAATATGTTAAAGGGGATTTGAATAATAAACTCATCTTGTTAATTAATTAATAATTTCTGATATTATTATATATAAAAGACATGTTTAAAATATATATGTTCATTTATTAATAAACATGAGTATATATAATATTAATTATAAGCATTGAATATAATAAATGGTACATGTATTTAAAGTACAAACCTTAAAACATCTATTATATATGTTTTTATTTTAATGATATATAATATATAAAAATTATGTATGATTAATTTTATAATACCTAAAAAACATATTAAAATCAAATATAATTGAAATTTGAAATTTCAAAATTAGTTTATTTATTTTTTTTTTTTTACTTTATTTCTTGGAGAAGTTTTCGTACATTGATAGTAATAATGAATATATATTGATAATATTAAAGGAATGAAATTCTGAAATTTCAAGTAATTCTTTTATTAATTTTAAAATTTATTATACTGAATCTTTAAAATATTTTACAGAAAGAAACTATACCTTTTTATATATATATATATATAATAAAAGCAACGTATATTATATTATTTTAATATAAATATTTTCATATATTTATATTTTCCTTTTCTTATCTTTTTTATTATTTTCTATTATATCTATAATTAAGAACTACTCAGAAATCTTGATTGTTAATGAATTAAATTTCTTTCTTTTTTTTTTTTTTTAAATATAAAACTTCTAAACTTTTAAAATATTATAATATATTAATTGTAACATTGATAATAATTTATATTAATATTTTTAATTTTTTTAAAAAAAAATTCATATATTTAATTAATACAAAACAAAATCATTTTTTTTCAATAGTCCACTACCATATTTTTCTTAACAATTATACAAAATTTTAGTAAATACAAAAATCTGTTATTTTAAATAGAAATGTAATCTTTTTCAGATATTTTTATCATCTTCTAAATAGATATTAGTAATGAAATTTTTAAATCATTAACATTTATATTATACAAATTTTGTTATAGATTATTTTAAAAATACAATAGTCTCTTTATTTGAAATGTAAGAATTTTACATTTTGTTTACCAGTATTTTTATTATTAATAACTGTTAAATCCTCTTCTTGTTCTTCATCATCATAAAAAATGAACTGAGACAATTAAATTATTATTAATTATACATCTATTCTCTTTGAATTTTTTTATCACATATTATGATAAAAAATATATACAAAAAAAAAAAAAAAAAAAAAAAACAGTGAACATAAATTAAAATTTATAATAGATTAAAGCTTGATATTGATTAAATAGGCATTTTTTCGGTATATGTAATCTATTAATCATATTTAAAACATACCTCACAAATTAAAAAAAAAAAAAAATTTATAATTGATAAAGATACAAAAAAAAAAAAGTTAAACACTATTTTTTTTATTTAACCATGATATTCTTTATACCTATTTATTGCATAAATTGTTTTATTAAAATACATTTTAAACTACATTTTTTATGATTCTAATATTTTTTATTTTATAATTTTATAATAAATACCATTTTTAATGGTTTATTAAAAATTCAAAAATATTTAATACATAATAAATGGAAATAAGTTTTAATACTATATAAATTTAAAAGAAGGTTTAGAATTGACTTTTTACTAAATGATAATTAATTAATAATAGAAAATTCATTATTAGTTACAGTCTTCGTTTATTTCACGATAATATAATTCTTAATAATCTATACTATTATCTTCAACTATAATAGAACTGTAAAGTGCTCCAATGTTACAGCCATCACTCAACTCGAAAAATACTTTTTTACTATCTGAACTACCAGAAGTCTTACCAACAATTGTTAAATCTTCTTTTTCTTCTTTATCATAAAAATGAACAGATACAATTGAATTATCATTGACGTAACATTTATTTATATTTTGTTGCAAATATATAGAAGTAAATTTTACTGTAATGTTTTTTCCAGCAACATTATTGACAGTACATAATATTACTTTACCACTGATATCATATTCACAGGAATTAACATGAATATAATCAACATCAGCAATATTAGCATCATCTTCTAAATAGAAATCTGTATCCATAACTTGGGAATCATATGGGAAATATAATTCATCATAACTACCAATATTTCTTTCTCCAATTTTTACGTGATAAGAACAATCATTAAGGTCATAAAATTTAAATCTGTCAAAATAATCAGATCTTTCATTCATGATATAAGTATGACTATCACCTTCACAAACTAAATTAGCCCATGAAAGTGGACCAAGAGAACAATTATCTGGATTATCAATTTCTATACCGGTGATTATAAGTTTTTCATCACTATTATCAATTTTGCATGTTACTGAAAGATCTTCAGTATCGAATCTACAACTACGAACATGTGTATATATTGGCTTATATCTGGTATCAGTTATAGAAAATCCTGAAATAATGGAATATGGATATGTGGTTTGGAAAAATGGTGGAAAAGGATAAGAAGTAGCACCAACAAAAGCCTTCTCACTTTTATAAATACAACTTAAAATTGCTAAGAATAGTAATGTAATAAAAGATTTCATTTTGTATATATTAGATTACTATACTTGAATGCTATATTTTATTTTATATTATTTTTTTTTATGAAAAAAAAAAAAAATTCATGATACCTAAATCTTTTTATACTTTTCATTTATTTTTTTTTTATCATAAAATAATTTATAATTTATTACAAGAATTTGTACTACATAGAATCAAATTTTATAGGTGTAATTTACTTTTTTTTTTTTAATTATTTATATTAATTCTATTAATTAATTTTTAATAAATTTAAAATGTTTAACGAATTAAATAGTGTGTATTTAAAATTTTAAATCAATTTGAAATGAATCATCCATTTAAACTGTAAATAAATTGCACTCTTTTATTTTAATAAGTAAAATAAAAATATAACAAATTAGTATACTTTTTTTTTTTTTTTTTTTTATTTTTCCTTACCATCAACCAACCAAAAAAATAAATCCACATAATTTAATAAATGAAAAATAAAAATGAATCCACAAAATATTTAAAAAAGTTTAATTCGACTAAGAAAATTACTGGAAATTTTAATTTTTACAATATAATAATAATTGAAAGTATCTAAAATTTTAAAATTTTTTAAACTTTGAAATCTCAAAATAAGTCATAAAATTACCAGGTTATATTTTTCACTTGAATAATTCATTAAATTATCAAATATTGGTCTTTTCATATCTTGTTTTCCTTTTCCTATAAAACGGAATTCATCTAATTCTATATAGGTATAATTTTTACTTGAATCATTTAGTGATGAAGAATAAAATCTTTCATGGTAATCCCATTGATTTTTTGTTTATTTAAGTTTTTTTTAATTATAAATTAATAAATCAATATTTTCTATAAAGATTTTTTAATTATAAATTGGTGTTTCATTTTTTTCTTAAAAAAAAAAAAAACAACAGCATTATAACCATTTAATATGTATACATGGATTTATATATCAAAGTATTATTAAGTCTACTAAGTATAATATACATTATTATTATTATTATTATTAACATTAATACTATAAAGTATTATTATTTTTTAAATTAAAAAACAAAAACAAAAAGCATTTCGATAATAAAAAAAAAGAGTTTTTTAAATTTTTACTACTGAAGATAAAAAATTTTTAATTATGGAGAAATAAACAAATAAAATTTTTTAAATTTTTTTTAAATCTTTTAATTAAAAATCAATTTTTAAATATTTTATAATTTAAAAAGATATATTGTGTGGGTATAATAATAATAAGTTTTACGAACTTGTCATAATAAAATATAACTATTGTTATTATTATGTGATAATAAAAATAAAACAAACTTATTTTAAAAAAAAAGTATAAATTAAATTTATAAATTTAAAATTTTATATTCCACTTTTTTAGTTGTAAAAAAAAAACATAAAACAAAAATCAATTTTTTTTTAATAATGGAGATATATTTAATTTTTTTTTTAATGGTGCTTTTTTTTAGACAAGGAAGAGAATACACTTCTTTTTCTTTAATTTACAAAATTTACATTATAATAGGTAGTGAAATAGCAATATATAAATTTATATATAAATAAAAATATATAAATATAAAATAGAATATGAAATATAAAAATTATTAGTTCAATGAACTCTATGCAATTGGTAGAGTGTGGGATTGGTTTCTTTTTTTTTTTTTTTAACGACATCAAATATTTTTAAACTTTATGGAATTATAATGTTTAATACAGATATCTCTAAAAGTTGGATAATCTAATAACCAATACTTAATACTTTGATCGCCACTCTTGCAACATAGACAGTAGTTAGGACAAACTGGATCAGCAATTTAGCATTGTTCATCTGATATATTTAATATGATATTGGTCTTATATATTAAATATAAAAATTTTTTGATAAATTGAAAATTCTTTTTTCAACCATATAATCTAGCAAATTTATAACTAACATTAACGTTAATAAGGTTTTCATTTTATTTAAATTTTTATGGACCTTTCATGTAATATAACTACAATTAAGTTTCTATTGCTTTTTAATACTTTCCTAGAACATGCTAGAATAATTATGTGTTTCAATAAATGAATATACATTGTATTAGTATCAAATGAGTCATTATTATAAATAGTAATTTGATATAACTCGGTTCAATACAATTTTATTTTTAAGGGTTTTTGTGATTAAATACTTTATTTATTATTAATATTACAATAAAAATTACCTTGATAATTAAAAAAAAAACGATTATTTTAAAATACATAAAAGAATAGAAAAAAAAGTTCAAACTTTTTGGCTTCTTTTTTTTTTTGGTTTGGTATTTTTCATGGCGTAAATAATTTTTTTTTTAAATGGCAGTGCAATCAAAAAAATAATTTTTTTTTTCTAATTGTGGTAAACATTTAAAAATTTAAATTTTAATTAAATTTTTTTAATTTAATAAATTTAATTAAAAAAAAAAATTTTTTTTTTAAAGTTATTTAATTATAACATGAAAAATGGATAAGTTCATTTTCAATTAAGAAAGAAGATCAAAAGATTCATTATATCTGTTAGTTAAAAGGATAATCATGATAATAGTTGTATTTTTGGTTTTTAATTAGGAATAAAAAAATTAAAGGTTAAATATTGTTAAAATTAGGATTAATAATTAGTTACTAACTCTACTCATCTTTCTATTTTTCTTTTAATATTAATGTTTTTTTTTTATCAGTTATTGCTTTAAATCTTTTAAATTTTGACCACGATTAGTTGATAACATAAAGCATGCCATTTTGGTTAAAAATTTTGTATTTAACTGTCATTTTTTGACAGTTGGATATCCGTATTAAGTATCCGATGTTTAGATTTGATATTTGTAAAATTCTCTCCATTCTCTTAGATCGCTATTGTTAAAAATTTTTTCATTCAAAAAATTATTAGAATTATAAGTCGCATTACTAATTAAACTAACATAATTCAAATTAAAAGAATTATCACTATCATCTTCGTTACTCTATAACTATCACTTTTAATATCATTACTATTATTATTATTAAGATTATCGGTATTATTTTTAATTTTATTATTATTCCATTTGGTGAAACCTTTAGCTTATTTCTGCAAAAAATGAATGAATATTGAAATATTTTTTAATTGATACATAAATAATAATATTATTCGCAAGGATTTTTTTTTTAACGATATCAAATATTTTTAAACTTTATTAATTTAATAAAAATTATAATACATGTAATATAAAAAATTAAAAATAAAAAATAAAAAAAATATGTTTAAATAAACACAAATGAATAAAAATTGAGTATAATGTATTCTAGTAATTTTAATTAAAGTAAGAAAGCCACTATTATACTAAAGTATAATAATTGTATTTGACTTCCAATGGGACACCGAGTCAAAGATCAAAATTTTGTCATGAGACAAAATTATGATCTCCATTATTGGTTGCGCTGGCCCTCCTGGCCTGTCTTACTGTTTCTTCAGCATTGACGCTCTTGGATGTTGCTTCAAACCTTTTGAACATTGATCATTGCTGGCCAATAGCAAAAGGCGTGATTTTAGTTAGAAGTTCCGCTGTTACCGTCAAGTGTCAGATTGAATCTGATACTTGCAAAGTTCTTTCCATTCCCTTGAATTGTAATTGATATTATTAAAACTTCTTCCTCCAAGAAGGTATTTAAATATTTTATTACATACACTAAAATAATCATATACATTAATATTCACCGGATTGTTAGAACTATTACTATTATTACTATTATTACTACTATTGTTACTATTACTATTAATATTATTGCTATTTCTACTGATATTAACATTTTCATTATTATTGATAGGACTGTTGGGATTACGTTGACTGAAAAAATTTAATAGCTGGACTATGGAATCATAATGTTTAATACGGATATCTCTAAATGTTGGACAATCTAATAACCAATGTTTAATACTTTGAACACCACTCTTGCAACATGGACAGTAGTTAGGACAAACTGGATCAACAAATTTGGCAGCTTTGGCAACTCTAGCTTCCAACTTGTATCCGCTTCTTGCTTTCAATAGCCAGTAGAAGCCATAGGCAAACTCTGGGTATTCATAACATAATTTAATAAAATCTTTAGTTTCAATAAATTTATTATCATCATAATATTGCGCTTTGATTGAATTCCCTTTGAGATCTTTCCAATAAAAGTTTTTAATTGCTTTAATATCTCCATGCTTCTTTAGTTTTTTATCAAGTGTCCTACTTGATTTGCACCACGTGTATTTTCTAAATTTAGGAATGTAATTGACAAGGTGTGAGATAATACAATTTGAGTTTTTCCATTTGTTAAAACATCTAACCCGAGCTAATGCACATTTGGCTGACAATGGAGGAATATTCAAATCTTTTGAGATAGAGTATAAAGATATAAACGATACAGCTTTATGAACTCCGGCAATCCATCGTATTCCTTTGTTAACATGCTTCTGAGCAATCCTAGACCTAGCTTTGTTGGATCCAAGTAATGGTGCAAAGTATGAAACTCTGCTAATCACTTGTGAGTTAAGTACTAGTTTTTTGAAGGGAATAGGAATATTAGGATTTCTTAAGAATTTACTGACTGAGAAAAGTCCTTTCAAAACCTTGTTATTGAGAGTTTTAATTACTGGTTTAAGGGACAAATTCTTATCAAATAGAACACCAAGATAAGTGTAGCAGTCAGTAGTTGGAATGGGTTGTCCTGCTAAGTAAAATGTTGGATCTCTCTTGTTCTGATTTTCTATTGATTCAGGACGAATCACCATCGTTGAACATTTCTGGATACCAAATTCCATTTCATTATACAAGGCCCATTCATTAACTCTTCTAAGCATCTTTTTTAAGCATCCTCTTGTTGGAGCACAAATAACTATATCATCTGCAAAAAGTCCACCACAGCATCGAGTGTCACCTAAACTGACTCCGAGATCTTCACACTCTTTAAATATATCATTAATAAAGAGATTAAAAAGAATAGGCGAAAGTGGGCAACCTTGACGGACTCCTTTCTTCACATCAAAAGATTTCGAGAATTGTCCATCTAGTTTGACATTAGCCTTAGATGTTAAATATAAATTTTTGATGAATTGTAAACTCTTACCTCGGATTCCTAAACAATCTAATTTATGGAGAATATTACCGATTGGGACTGAATCATATGCTTTCCTGAGATCTAAAAAGGCCAAATATGTCTCTTTATTATCTAATTGACGTCTACGGCATATTTCTTGGATTGAAATGAAAAGACTGATACTTTCTTCCTTTTTTCGAAAACCAAATTGTTCAGGTCTAATGAAATTATTCTTTAGACCATATTCTGAGATTCTAGTGGTGACAATTTTGGAGATCAACTTAATACCATTATTGATAAGTGATATACCTCGATAGTTATCACAATCTGTCAAATCTCCCTTCTTAGGAATAGAAACAATACTGGATTCATTCCATGAGTTGGGGAAATCTCCATCCCAAATACGGTTAAATAATTTAAGAATAAAATTTAAACCATGAGCATCATTATCTGAAGTAGTATTACCGGAAGAATTATTACCTGTAGCATTATTAGAATCATTACTTGATGGAATTAATGCTTTGTAAAATTCAATTGGAATACCATCCGGACCTGATGCTTTATAATTTGGAGTAGAGAGGATAGCTGATTTGACTTCATCAATACTAATATCTTGGTTGATATCCCACTCATCAAGCATAGGAAGTGAAAAACGTTTATTCATTGGTTCTTCATACCAATGCTCCAAATCAAGACTTACACCACTTGGATCTGATGCAAGGTTTTCGAAATGATCATGCCACACTTCTAGTTGTTCTTCTGTAGCAACAACTAATTCCTCATTTTTGTTTTTAATTGGTTGAGCAATAAGAAAGAATCTTTTCCAATTTTTGCAGTTTTCTTGATCCATTTCCAGGCCTTCTTAGGATTATGACTCTTCATATACTCACATCCTGTTTTATTTTTTTTTTTTTTTTTTTTTTTTTAACGGCATCAAATATTTTAAACTTTATTATTAATTTAATTAAAATTATAATACATGAAATATAAAAATTAAAATAAAATAAAAATAAAAAAAATATGTTTAAATAAACACAAATGAATAAAAATTGGGTATAATGTATTCTAGTAATTTTAATTAAAGTAAGAAAGCCACTATCATACTAAAGTATAATAATTGTATTTGACTTCCAATGGGACACCGAGCCAAAGATCAAAATTTTATCATGGGACAAAATTATGATCTCCATTGGTTGCGCTGGCCCTCCTGGCCTGTCTTACTGTTTCTTCAGCATTGACGCTCTTGGATGTTGCTTCAAACCTTTTGAACATTGACCATTGCTGGCCAATAGCAAAAGGCATGATTTTGGTTAGAAGTTCCGCGGTTACCGTCAAGAATGGTGTTCCTTCATTAGTACCAGATTGAATCTGACGCTTACAAAGTTCTTTCCATTCCCTTGAATTGTAATTGATATTGTTAAAACTTCTTCCCCCAAGAAGGAATTTAAATATTTTACTGCACACACTAGAATAATCATACACATTAATATTCACCGGATTATTAGAACTATTACTATCATTAACTAAATTACTATCTAAATTAGAATTATTATCTTCACTATTGCTATCATTACTAATATTATTATTTCTATTACTACTATTGTTATTATTACTATTGTTACTATTACTATTGTTATTATTACAATTGTTACTATTACTATTAATATTATTACTATCTCTACTGATATTATCAATTTCATTATTATTGATAGGACTATTGGAATTACGTTGACTGAAAAAATTTAATAGCTGGACTATGGAATCATAATGTTTAATACGGATATCTCTAAATGTTGGACAATCTAATAACCAATGTTTAATACTTTGATCTCCACACTTGCAACATGGACAGTAGTTAGGACAAACTGGATCAACAAATTTGGCAGCTTTGGCAACTCTAGCTTCCAACTTGTATCCGCTTCTTGCTTTCAATAGCCAGTAGAAGCCATAGGCAAACTCTGGGTACTCATAACATAATTTAATAAAATCTTTAGTATCAATAAACTTATTATCATCATAATATTGCGCTTTGATTGAATTCCCTTTGAGATCTTTCCAATAAAAGTTTTTAACTGCTTTAACATCTCCATGTTTCTTTAGTTTTTTATCAAGTGTCCTACTTGATTTGCACCACGTGTATTTTCTAAATTTAGGAATGTAATTGGCAAGGTATGAGATAATACAATTTGAGTTTTTCCATTTGTTAAAACATCTAACCTGAGCTAATGCACATTTGGCTGACAATGGAGGAATATTCAAATCTTTTGAAATAGAGTATAAAGATATAAACGATACAGCTTTATGAACTCCGGCAACCCATCGTATTCCTTTGTTAACATGCTTCTGTGCAATTCTAGACCTGGCTTTGTTGGATCCAAGTAATGGTGCAAAGTATGAAACTCTGCTAATCACTTGTGAGTTAAGTACTAGCTTTTTGAAGGGAATAGGAATATTAGGATTTCTTAAGAATTTACTGACTGAAAAAAGCCCTTTCAAAACCTTGTTATTAAGAGCTTTAATAACTGGTTTAAGGGACAGATTCTTATCAAATGGAACACCAAGATAAGTATAACAATCAGTAGTTGGAATGGGTTGTCCTGCTAAGTAAAATGTTGGATCTCTCTTGTTCTGATTTTCTATTGATTCAGGACGAATCACCATCGTTGAACACTTCTGGATACCAAATTCCATTTCATTATACAAGGCCCATTCATTAACTCTTCTAAGCATCTTTTTTAAGCATCCTCTTGTTGGAGCACAAATAACTATATCATCTGCAAAAAGTCCACCACAGCATCGAGTGTCACCTAAACTGACTCCGAGATCTTCACACTCTTTAAATATATCATTAATAAAGAGATTAAAGAGAATAGGAGAAAGAGGGCAACCTTGACGGACTCCTTTCTTCACATCAAAAGATTTCGAGAATTGTCCATCTAATTTGACATTAGCCTTAGATGTTAAATATAAATTTTTGATGAATTGTAAACTCTTACCTCGGATTCCTAAACAATCTAATTTATGGAGAATATTACCGATTGGGACTGAATCGTATGCTTTCCTGAGATCTAAAAAGGCCAAATATGTCTCTTTATTATCTAATTGACGTCTACGGCATATTTCTTGGATTGAAATGAAAAGACTGATACTTTCTTCCTTTTTTCGAAAACCAAATTGTTCAGGTCTAATGAAATTATTCTTTAGACCATATTCTGAGATTCTAGTGGTGACAATTTTGGAAATCAACTTAATACCATTATTGATAAGTGATATACCTCGATAGTTATCACAATCTGTCAAATCTCCCTTCTTAGGAATGGAAACAATACTGGATTCATTCCATGAGTTGGGGAAATCTCCATTCCAAGTACGGTTGAATAATTTAAGAATAAAATTTAAACCATAAGCATCATTATCTGAAGTGGTATTACCGGAAGAATTATTACCTGTAGCATTATTAGAATCATTACTTGATGGAATTAATGCTTTGTAAAATTCAATTGGAATACCATCCGGACCTGATGCTTTATAATTCGGAGTAGAGAGGATAGCTGACTTGACTTCATCAATACTAATATCTTGGTTGATATCCCATTCATCAAGCATAGGGAGTGAAAAACGTTTATTCGTTGGTTCTTCATACCAATGCTCCAAATCAAGACTTACACCACTTGGATCTGATGCAAGCTTTTCGAAATGATCATGCCACACATCTAGTTGTTCTTCCGTAGCAACAACTAATTCTCCATTTTTGTTTTTAATTGGTTGAGCAATAAAGAAAGAATCTTTTCCAATTTTTGCAGTTTTCTTGATCCATTTCCAGGCCTTCTTAGGATTATGACTCTTCATATACTCACATCCTGTTTTAATCCAATGAAGATATTCTTGTTTCCTAAATTCATTACATCTTTTGTGGATGTAATCAATGAGCTTACGGTAGATTTTAATTCTTTTAATAAATTCATCTATATCATAAATTCTTTCTTTTTTAAATCTCTTATACAACTTCATTTTGATTTTTTGGAGATTAAAAATTTGTTGTGAAATATGAAATGAAGACTTTATAACATTATTTGCTGAAGTAATACTGAGCTCGTCTGCAATTGAAAAAGCAGTTGAAGTAAACTCTTTGGAAAGTTCATCTGTAGAAACATTAGGATCGTTGAATTTTGCTGAAAGAATTTGGAATTTATTATGACTGATAATAGATTCCTTTTCCTCAATACATTTTAATCTATTCCATTTCAGAATTTTCTTAGGAACATTAAAGTCATTAGAAAAATCTTCCATAGGAATAATTTTACCATTAATAAGAAGTGGCTTATGGTCTGATACAGGATAAAAATTATTTATAAATGATCCTGAGTGAATAAGATCTTTCATCTTCGAATTGATAAGAGCATGGTCAATATCGGAAGATTGATCACCTCGAGTCCAAGAGATAGTAGACCCTCTAAGCGGAAGAATTTCCCAATCTCCTAATCCATTAGTTGATAACCAGTTGGATAATTTTACTTTAGACATATTAAAATCACCAACAAGAATCGATGGATGGGATGAATGAGTTTGTAACCACAAGCGAACTTCTAACTTTGCATGATCAACATAGATGTTGTGATGACTATGAGGCATATAAACATTTCCAATCGAGCATTTGAATCTATTCCAGAGACTAAAAGTATAAATAGAAATAATATACTTTCCAGAGAAGTTTTCAAGTGAGGCTTGACATGAATTGTGAAAACCTAAATATAAACCTCTCATTCCCGGAACTGATTCGTCAGCTTTCTTGAAAAAGTGTCTATAGTTTCGCAAAGTAACACGACAAGGATAATCTGTATTCGATCCAGAACCATTACCAGTTTCTTGGAAACATAAGAATAATGGTTTGAAAATAGCTGTGAAATAGCTAATACTATCTCTCTTTTCATGATTCCACCCATTGGTGTTCCAACTAAGACAAAAAGAAAAGTTATCAGGCTTGTTGGATGAGGAAGAATCGTTGCTATTATTATTATTATTAAAGTCATCGTTATTAATGGATGATGCATCAGAGGAATAAGTAGAACTATTACTAGATGGCTGTGAAACTGAAGAACTATCAACTATTGAACTGTTATCAGAGTTGATAGAACTATTAGAATTAATTGTTGAATGTTGAGATTGAAATTGTGTTTGCTGTAGATCTGGAATATTTTCATGATGGGAAACTTGTTGAAGATCCTGTTGAAGATCTTGTTGAAGATCGGATTGTTGATGAGATTGTTGAACTGATTGTTGAACTGATTGTTGAAATGATTGTTGAATAGAATGTTGATGTTTATTAGAAACTAAAATTTTACGTTTGAGAGTGGAAAAAGTGTATTTGTGATTCCTTCTACTACGAGCTGAAAAGGAAATTGAGGTAACTGAAAGTTTCTTCTTTAACATGTGTAAGATTTTAATACAATCTTTTGATGAACCATGAACCTTGACTAAGAAAAAGTGATCATTGAAAGTTTGAAAATATTTAACACTAATAACTGAATTAAATTTATCTTCTAGAATAACCTCGAGTTTTTCCCATAGCATATTTACTGACCATGATCGAATACCACGGATAAAGAAGGAGCGAATATCATCTAAGGGGATACCATAAGACCGGGTACCACGTCTGATATAATTCTTATCTTTAATATAAAGGACTGACATGATAATAAATTCTAATTAAAAAATATTGAATATAAAATAAATACTAATAAAAATTACAAATATAACGTATATGGAAAAAAATCTGTCTCTCTCTCTCTTCTTAAAAGTACTGGATAGTACAAAAATTGTTACGATGCTTTGTTTAAAGTTTCTTTTTTTGAATTCTAGTTGTAAATTTTCTTTAAAAATTCTAGTTTTGGTTTGTTGTTAGTAAATTCGATTCGCTTTTTGACACTAAACTTGTTTGACTTTACTTTTCATTAAATATTTAAATTGGTAAAAAATTTGAATCAAGAATGTCGACACCAGAAAGCTTGTGAATAGTATTTTTACATGATGTAGAGTGAATCAGTCTCTTACAAGAAACAATACAACAATAGCTACATGAATATAAAAGTACAATGCAAATGCTAAAGTTGACTACATTGGATTCTTACAAGAGAAGAGTAGTACTACATGAATACATGAATAAAAGAAAAAATACAGCAACAAAATGTATTACTCTTCTAATTAAATACTATACAAACTTACCTGAAAAATCAAACATTCACTTATTCATCAAATACTTAAATTTGATGAATAAAATGTTTTTTAATCGCTCAGTACCATGAGCTTAGTCCTAATAATTTTCCCTTGAAGACTAACCAAGCATCCATTGCGCAATGCTTGGATTTAATTCTTTCTACTCTCTCAGTACCATGAGCATGAGTAGACCCCCTTGAGAAATTACATTTATTAAATAAATGAAGGCACATTCCTAAGAGGGCACCAAGCATCCATTGCGCAATACTTGGATTTAATTCTTTCTACTCTCTCAGTACCATGAGCATGAGTAGACCCCCTTGAGAAACTACATTTATTAAATAAATGAAGGCACGTTCCCAAGAGGGACATCCTGTTTTAATCCAATGAAGATATTCTTGCTTCCTAAATTCATTACATCTTTTGTGGATGTAATCAATGAGCTTACGGTAGATTTTAATTCTTTTAATAAATTCATCTATATCATAAATAACTCGATTATACATTTTTTTTTTTTTTTTTTTTTTTTTTTTTTTTTTTTAACGGCATCAAATATTTTAAACTTTATTATTAATTTAATTAAAATTATAATACATGTAATAAAAAATTAAAAATAAATAAAAATAAAAAAAAATATGTTTAATAAACACAAATGAATAAAAATTGGGTATAATGTATTCTAGTAATTTTAATTAAAGTAAGAAAGCCACTATCATACTAAAGTATAATAATTGTATTTGACTTCCAATGGGACACCGAGCCAAAGATCAAAATTTTGTCATGGAACAAAATTATGATCTCCATTGGTTGCGCTGGCCCTCCTGGCCTGTCTTACTGTTTCTTCAGCATTGACGCTCTTGGATGTTGCTTCAAACCTTTTGAACATTGACCATTGCTGGCCAATAGCAAAAGGCATGATTTTGGTTAGAAGTTCCGCGGTTACCGTCAAGAATGGTGTTCCTTCATTAGTACCAGATTGAATCTGACGCTTACAAAGTTCTTTCCATTCCCTTGAATTGTAATTAATATTGTTAAAACTTCTTCCCCCAAGAAGGAATTTAAATATTTTACTGCACACACTAGAATAATCATACACATTAATATTCACCGGATTATTAGAACTATTACTATCATTAACTAAATTACTATCTAAATTAGAATTATTATCTTCACTATTGCTATCATTATTAATATTATTATTTCTATTACTACTATTGTTATTATTACTATTTCTATTATTACTATTACTACTATTGTTATTATTACTATTGTTATAATTATTATTGTTACTATTACTATTACTGTTATTGCTATCTCTACTGATATTATCAATTTCATTATTATTGATAGGACTATTGGAATTACGTTGACTGAAAAAATTTAATAGCTGGACTATGGAATCATAATGTTTAATACGGATATCTCTAAATGTTGGACAATCTAATAACCAATGTTTAATACTTTGATCTCCACACTTGCAACATGGACAGTAGTTAGGACAAACTGGATCAACAAATTTAGCAGCTTTGGCAACTCTAGCATCCAACTTATATCCGCTTCTTGCTTTCAATAGCCAGTAGAAGCCATAGGCAAACTCTGGGTACTCATAACATAATTTAATAAAATCTTTAGTTTCAATAAATTTATTATCATCATAATATTGCGCTTTGATTGAATTCCCTTTGAGATCTTTACTCGATTATACAATCATTATTAATTGACTTCTAATGCCGGACTCAGTGACTGTCAATAATGAAAGTCTTAACTGTAAATAAATTGTACTCTTTTATTCTAATAAATAAAAATATAACAAATTAATATACCTTTTTTTTTTTTTTTTTATTTTTCCTTACCATCAACCAACCAAAAAAATAAATCCACATAATTTAATAAATGAAAAATAAAAATGAATCCACAAAATATTTAAAAAAAGTTTAATTCGACTCAGTAAAAAAAAAAAAGTTAATTTTTTAAATATTTTTTTTTATTAAATAAATGTAAATTCGATAATTATTTGCAAATTTTTATACAATGATTTTTTTTTGAAGTTTAAAACGATATTTTTATAAAAAAAAAAGTTAAAGAAAATTTAGGTTCAAAAATTCCTTCTCTTTTCTTTTTCTTTTTTTAGTTTTTTTTTTTGTGTGTGAATTTGTTGTTATTACTTTATATTTACATTTTTTTTGTTTAATATTTTTTAATAAAATCTATTATTGAGCTTTTTTTTCTTTTTTCGTAATTTTGTTTGATAATTAATTCGATAATATTTTTTATGTGATAAAATGTTGAGCCATTTTATATTTTTCAAAAAAAATTTAAAAAAAAACAATAATCATAGTCCAAATATAAAATAATTTTTTTTATACGAAAAGCTTGGTTTCTTATGAAATTATTTTTTTTCTTTTTTCTTCAACGAAACAAATTCATTTAATGGAAAACTAAAACTTGGAAGTTGTTTTCCTTACGTTCCTTACGGTCGAAACCGTAGTAAGCAGCGCTAGACTTTGGAGAAGTCTTACCAAAGTATGGAACACCATCACGTTCAACCTTGACAACGTAAAGTGGAGTATTGTCGCTTTCGTGACCACCTTGAATTGGGTTACCGTTAATATTAGCTGGGTTGTTGCAGTTAACCCAAGAGTATCTACCTGGTTCACAAACTAAAACTTCGTAGTTCTTGGATTCAACTTCTTCACCACCGTAAGAAGTGTAACAGTTCTTGTTTCTCATATCAGCGTAACCTGGGTGCTTTCCACCTCTGACTTCAGCACGAGCAACAACAAAAGTCTTACCGAGCTTGTTACTTTCACTGACAACATTTTGTGGGAAAGTACCGTTGAAGGAAACCCATTGGTATGGTGGAGTGTTAGAAACATTTTGTTGTTGGAATTGTTGTTGTTGTTGGAATTGTTGTTGTGGTGGTTGTTGGAATTGTGGTTGTTGTTGTTGTTGTTGTTGTTGTTGTTCGTGATGTTCAGAGTGATGACCAGAAGAATGGTGTTCAGAGTGATGACCAGAGGAATGGTGTTCAGAGTGATGACCAGAAGAGTGGTGTTCAGAGTGACCTCCATCTTGGTGACGAGCAACTCTCCAAAGAGCTGGAGTCATAGTTGGTTCCCAACCAATTTGAGAAGTGTGTGGTTGAATAAGTTCATAGACAGTACCTTCGTATTCAACTCTGGTACCGGCTGGACCGTAAGAAACATTAGCTCTCCATTGTTCTCCCATCTTGATTAAATGTTTTTTTGTTTTAAAAATCTAAAAATCAAAAGTCTGTCAAATGCAAAGAACAAATATTATATATAAATAAATATTTAAATATAAATATTTTTTAATTATATTATAGTATAATTAAATTTTTAATTATTAATTTTTTTTTTTTTACTTTTTATTTACCTTTAATAATATAAAAAACTTGTAAAGATTAAAAATAAAAAAGGAAAAAATCGTTTATTTTATAGTTTTAGAATTTTTTAATAAAAATTAATTAATAATTAATTAAAAAAAGAGGTAATTCTTTCTTTATTATTTGATCATTTATATTTGTGGTGGTATCAATTTTCAAAATGGTAATAATTAATAAATGTATAAATAAATAGAAATTAAATAAATAATAGTAATTAAAATGAATAAATGAATATTATATTAATAAATAAATAACTATTTAATATCTCTTGTTATTATTTATTATTAATTAATAAATAAATAAAATATTATTTATATTGATAATTTAATTTCTTTATATATTTTATTATTCTGCAATACTATTGATAATATATAGCGTTTGAAGATGGTGATGGCTTTTCTTATAAAAATAATCCATTTAATGTAAGAAATTAATAATGATATTAAATCTTATTTAATATAAAAAAGAAGAAACATTATTATTGATAATATATGGAATAATTTATTTTAATAAATAATAAAATTTAATGAATAATATTACGTGATACGTTTTACAATACAATACTAATATATTAAAAATGGCACTATTAAAATAAAATAAATCACTAATATATTGTAATTAAAATATTACAATTAAAATATATTATACACCATTACATTATTATTATATTATATACTACTTTACTACTTTTAGCATTAATTAATTTGTTATATAATAGAGTGATGTGATTTATCTTTTTTTATGTTGAATAAATCATTTATTATTATATGTTAGAATGATCTTTATTATATACTATTCAATAGAATATAATTTATTATGAATGTAATTCATTTTGTATTGTAAAATAAATAATGTCATATTTTACCGTTTAAGGAAATTATAATTAAATAAAAAAATTCTTTTAATTTCTTTGATAAATAAAATAATTAAAAATTTAATTTAGGGACAAAATGAATTATTTAAATAGATACTTTTATCCATTTATATATTGATAAAATATTTATTAAAATAAATATAATTTTGTTCATTTATATCCAAAGTCAAATAGGGCTAGGAATAATAATAATTAAAGGTTGAAAGTGGTGATGGTGGTGGTGGTGGTTTTCTTGCTGTCAACTAATGAAAGAGTGGTTAAAGGATGGAAAAAAAAAAGTTTTATCTATATAATAATAAAAAATATTAGTTTTATTTATTTTTATTAATGTTTTGTTTACTTTTTGGGTTGTATTGCCTTATGATTTAACTTTGAAAAATACTTTTTTAATTTAAAAAATGGGGATAAATAATTAAATAAATAAATTAATAAAAATTAAATAAATTTGATAAATAAAAGTCAATAGATAAGTTAATAGAAAAGTTAATAAATATGTAAAAAAAAAAGTGAACATTAAAATGCCTTTGGCTTAAACAAAATAGTTGGTTTTCTTTTTTAAAAAAGGGATCTTTTAAAAATGGATAAATTATTTTTTGTTAATAGCTTTTTTTCTTATTTATTATTTAAAAGAGAATAATAATACTATTGTAGTTGTAATAGCAATCAAGATAGTTATTGTTTATAGAAAAATTCTTATTAGATGGGATGAAATAAAAAAAAAAGGAAATATATTACATTCATTTTATAGTTTATAACAACATAAAGAATTATGCCTATAATGTTTTTATAAAATGATTTCTTTTTACATTACTAAAATAATATCAATTTATTATGATTTATGATATTTGTTATATCCTTGAAGGGAAAAATAAAGTCTATTTGTTTTTTTTTTATTTGTGTGTATAATAACCAACAATACATATATCAAAAAAAAAAAAAAAAAAAAAAGAATATAAAAAATTACCATAAAATTTTGACTACTTACACTTTAATAACTTAAATAAACAAGGATGAAAAAAAAAACACAATTTTTACTTTTAATATTATGAAATGGTTTTTTTTTTATTGTTTTAAAATGTATTACTTTTACAAGAAAATTTAATAATAGTGGAATAATAAGAAATTTGATTATTTAATTATATATATGTACAATTAAAGAAAAAAAATTTTTTTAATTCTTTTTTTTTTTTTTTTTTTATTATTACTATGCCTTCTTTTGTTTATTATAACTTTTTTTTTTTTTTTTTTTTTAATTATTTACACATTACTACCATAAAGAAATAATGATTTTTGAAAAGGCTTTTTTTTGGAAAATTAACCATAAGGATATATTATTATTATTATTATTATTGTTATTTATTCATTTATAATAAAAGATTAAAAATGAGAGATTTTATTTTTTCTTCTTAAAAAGAATTATCAAGAATAAGAATGGAACTCATTTTTTAGAATAAACTTGAATGGAATTGGAGTTGAACGGAAGAGGATGGGAATATTAATTATTTAAAGAAAAGTTAAAACTTCAAACTTTTTAACTCTATGTTCCTTTTCACTGAAACTGTAAAAAGCATTGTCTGTTGCTTTTGAAGTTTTACCAATATAAGCAACCTTTTCACGATAACATTTACAGACGTAAAGTGGGGTTCCATCAGATTCATTACCACCAATAACTAAATTACCATCAACATCATTAATATTAGAACATGAAACCCATTGATATTTGTTTGGTTCACAAACTAAAACTTCAAATCTTTCACAAATTTCTTCCTTACCACCGTAACCAATGAAACATCTACTATTGTATTGATCAGCGTAACCTGGATGAATACCACCATGAATGTGGGAACGAGCAACATAGAAAGTCTTATGTTTATTGGCAATACCAATAGCATTTTCAGGCATAGAACCTGTGTATGGTACCCATTGATATGGAACATCATCTCTTTCTTTTAGTGTCATTTTTTGTTTCATTTCTTCATCTTGACGTCTGAATTTGACACCCTCTTGGTCTTCGGAAACCTTCCAAATAGCTGGAGTTTGAGTTGGTTCCCAACCATATTGAGAAGTATGTGGTTGAATAAGTTCGTAAATAACACCTTCATATTCAATTTTTAAACCTTTTGGTTCATATAAAGTATTTGGTTTCCATAAATCGCCCATCTTGACTAGTTTTATATAATTAATAAACCAGCAATGAAAAATTGTATAAATAATTAAATAAATTGATATATATAATATGGGTAAAATTAAAATTAAAAATTAAAATAAAATGGGTTAATATTTTTGGTTATATTAATAAAATCATTCAATTTTATTCATTGATAAATAATCCTGGTAAAAATTAAAGTCATAAACCAAAAAACTTTTTTAGTTTTTAGTAATTTTAACTCGTTTGAATATATAATATTAGATGTGTGTGTTTTTTTTGTTTATAATTATTCTTTTTGGATATCAACTATCAACTATTGAATTTTTACTAATTTCAATACTAATTCTTTATATATTTTTCAATGAATTTTTAGAAAAATAAGAAATGTATAGTTATAATGTCTATATTTTTATTAATCTATTCTTTACTGTTACCTTTTTATTTATATACTATTTCCTTTTTTAAATGAAAACTTTTTTTTTATTATTTATTTATTTTCTTTTTTATTATTTATTTTTTATTAAAAAAAAAATGCTAAATTTATTTTAAATTATGGTATAATATTATATAATACTATTTAATAATAATATAATTTTTAATTTAAATTTTTAAAGTAGGATCAATTTTATTAATTAATATTTAATATTATTTGTTTTAAACATTTTGAAATGTGACGTCTTACATTTTATTACATTACATTACATTATTACACAACGTTTCAAATTTCAAGCAAAATACATAATATATACATAATGTATACACTTATACTTTTTTAATAATGTTTTACTGTTCAAAAGTGTTAAACTTTTTAGGAAAACTTGTCAAAATCGTATTTATTCATATATCCATCGCTAATTTTATATATAAAAATAAGAAAAAAAAGTTAAACTTTTCTTTTTATTAAATATATTCCATTATATTATAATATATATAAAATTCAATTAACAATAACAAAGTTTAAGAATGGATGAAGCATCCATTTAACACTAAATTATATACAAAAAAGGAAAGTCTTAATATTTTTAATTATTTATTTTAATATTTATTTATACAATATATTATAATATAATCTACCACAATTCAATTTGAATAGAAATTTATTATATTATATATTACACTATATTATTAAATATATTTGATATATTTAATGACATTAAAATTAAAAATTAATATATATATAATACAATATAATCTAATATATAATTTTAATATATATGGCATGATGGAATTAAAAAGTTTTAAAAGTCACTTTTTTATTATTATTGTAAATTATATTAATTATTATTAAATAGTTAAAATGGGGGTATAAAGAAATAAAAAATGTTTTATCTCATATAAAAAACAATCCCATTTTGAAAAGAATGCCGACTTTATAAAGTGGCAATTATTGATAAAAAAATGCTTTTTTTTTTAATAATAATTTGGATCAAAAAATTTTTAGGGTGTAAAATATTTTAAATGCATTCTTGAAAAAAGAACTTCTTAGAAATACCTGGCCATACCTTCGCGTGACTTGGCTAGAAACCAACCAGAAATTACAAAAAGAAAACATACAGAAAATAAATAAATGAAAGTAGGATAATAGAGTAATAATACAAAATACAATGATAGTTAATAATAATAATAATAATAATAAAATAATAATAATAATAATAATAATAATAATAATAATAATAATAATAAATAATAATAATAATAATAATAATAATAATAATAATATAATAATAATAATAATAATAATAATAATAATAATATAATAATAATAATAATAATAATAATAATAATAATAATAAAATAATAATAATAATAATAATAATAATAATAATAATAATAATAATAATAATAATAATAATAATAATAATAATAATAATTAATAATAATAATAATAATAATAATAATAAAATAATAATAATAATAATAATAATAATAATAATAATAATAAATAATAATAATAATAATAATAATAATAATAAATACAAATTCTATGAAATACAATGATAATATTGTTTTTTATTATTATTAAATTTTTTAACAAAAGTGTTTAAATTAAAAAAAAGTTGAATCTTATATTATTGACCATGTCATTATTATTATTATTACATACACAATAAAAAATAGTATAAAGTTTTATCTTTACATTATTTTATAATAAATTAATGATAAACACATTAAATAAATTTGATTAAACAATTTTTCTTTGAATTGTTTTTATTTGAATACTCTTTTTTTTTTTTTTTTAAAAAAGATAATTATTAAATATGAAATGTGAATAGTATATAAAATTTTTTTATTTATTTATACTATAATGAGTTTGTTATTTTATTATTATTATTATCTTAATAAATATGTTTGGCCATTAATATTTATGTAAATATTAGAGTTGTTTTTTTTTTTTTTTTTGGTAAAAAAAAAAAAAAGGGAATATATTTATTTAATTTTTAAAGATGGAAAATTTAAAAGTGGTATAAACTATTAATTTGTTGAAAATTCATATGTACGTTTAATAAAATTTTAAATGATCGCTTTTTCCTTATTTATAGACTAAAACGTCAAAGTCAGTACATTCACGTTCTTTTTCATTGTATGCAAAATTAGCACAACTATGTCTTGCACTTGTCTTACCAAAGTATGGAATTCCTTTATGCATACATTTGCATACATAGAGTTCTAAACCATCACTTTCATATCCACCAATAATTGGTTTACCATCAATAGATTTTGGATCGGTACATGGTAACCACATATAACGAGAAGAATCACAAATTAATACTTCAAAATCATCTAAAATGTATTCCTTACCACCATAACCTACAAAACATTTATTATTATTTGGATCCGCATAACCTGGGTGAAGACCACCTTCTATTGGACCACGAGCAACAACAAAGGTTTTACCATTCTTATTAGAAAGTGCAATGGCATTTTCTGGTGTGTAACCGGCCCAACGAACCCATTGGTATGGGAAAGAATAGTTATTTTGATAAGATTGTCCGAATGCTTGTGGGAATGGTGGATATTGTCCACCACCATATGAATTTTGTCCATAAGGTTGTGGGGGGTATTGACCACCATATGATGGTTGACCATAACCACCAAATGGAGGCTGTTGTCCGAAACCTTGTGGTCCTTGACCATATTGACCATATGGTGGTTGTTGTTGACCTTGTCCGTAACCTTGTGGTCCTTGACCATATTGACCGTATGGTGGTTGTTGTTGACCTTGTCCGTAACCTTGTGGTCCTTGACCATATTGACCATATGGTGGTTGTTGTTGACCTTGTCCATAACCTTGTGGTCCTTGACCATATGGTGGTTGTTGTTGTTGACCTTGTCCATAACCTTGTGGTCCTTGACCATATGGTGGTTGTTGTTGACCTTGTCCAAAGAGTCCAAATTGTTGTTGTGATGATTGTTGTTGTTGTTGTTGTTGACCTTGCCCAAAGAGTCCAAATTGTTGCTGTGGTTGTTGTGGTTTTCCGTGTGGTTCATTATGATGGTTATTATGACCGCCATGGCCATGACCATGATCAGAGGAACATGAAGAACAACTAGAATGACGTCTATGATGATTAGAAGCACCAGATTGGTTACGACAAACTCTCCAAAGTGCTGGAACCATACCTGGTTCCCAAGTTATTTGAGAAGTGTGGGGTTGAATAAGTTCATAAATAATACCTTGATATTCAACTTTAGTACCTGCTGGGGCATAAGCAACATTAGCTCTCCATTGTTCAACCATTTTATCAAGTATAATTTATGATATTTTTTTTTTTTAAAAAATAAATATTTCTATAAATATTGAACAAAAAAACTGGTTAGAATATATTTTTTAAAATGTATAATATAATATTAATAATTAAATCAGCAAAAATATATTATTTAAAAAAAAAAAAAAAAGGTCTTGTATATTTAAAGAAAGAAAATAAAACATTTCTAAAGTCATTTATATCATTAATAATCATGTTTCAATTTTAAATTTATTGTTAATTTTATATTGTTTTTTTTTAATTAATTTTTTCGTGTTATACAATAATAATTATTATTTTGGTTGTAATATAAAAATGTTTTTTTTATGATAAAGATTGTAAAAGATTTAATATTCATTTCAATTTCTCTTATTTTATTAATATTTATATTTATAGTCATTTTATTTTAATGTTTTTAATGCCATTCTACTTTTTTTTTTTTTTTTTTATATATGTATAAGAAATTAAATGAAAAGGATACAAAAATTTGAAAAATTAAACCTTTTTTATTATTGTTATTGTTATTATTATTATATCTACCTCTTTTTCTTTTTATACTTTGAAAATAATAGCTTTTTTTTTTTTTTAATAACAACTACCTTTGAGGTAATAAAATTTTTAAATTTAAATTTTTTTAGAAAAAAAAACTCTTTATTTTCTTTAAAAGGTAAAAAAAAAAAAAATTTATTTATATATTTAAATAAAATTATTTTTTTAATTTAAAATTTCTTTTCATTTTTCTATAGAATAAACTAAAATAGAATTGAAATTTATTTAGTATATTCATTCATTTATTAAACTTCTAATTATATAATTTATTTAAATAATAATAAATATATACACTAATATATTAATGAAGACAAGAGGCTAAAAAAATTTCATTTTAATAATTAATAATCATAACACCTCTGTATTATTTATATATATATATATATAAAACCTTTTAAATGTATAATTGTATAAAAAAGTAAATTTAAATAATTATTAGATATATATATATATAATAGAATATAAAATGAATAATAATAAAAAAAGGTATAACGTATTATGTCAATTTTAATTATTACTAAAGAATAATCAATGTAGTCAACTTTCTAAATGTGATTAAAAAAAAGGCAAGGTCTAGTTTTTTTGTCAAGAGAAAAATTATGCTCAATTATCTGGTCCTACAGATTTATTTTACTTTTAAACGTTGATACTCTTAGTTATTATCTTAAATCTATTAGTTAAGAATATAAAATATGTTTTTATTTTGGATAAAAAATCATATGGGGACAAGGTTTTTGGTTTAGTTTATCACTGATAAATTTTTTTTTTCTTTTTATTATTAGTATTAAAATTCCTTTCTCCCTACACAATAATAGTAGGAAATTAATTTACTAGAATAAGTATAAAAATTAATATTTACATAGTTAATAAATTATTAAAATTATTATGTATTAAAAAGATTTTTTTTTTTTTAAAGTCTTAAAATGATAATTTTTATCTTAATTATTACCATTATTATTTCTATCCTTAATGAATAATAATTAGAATAAATAGGATCAAGTTACTTGAAAAGACAAAAAACTTTGGAAAAATCATACTATAATTTAACACACTTTTTTTTTTTTAACTTCTTTTCACCTTCTTTTCATTATAATGCTGTTTGATTTTTTAATTAATTTATTATTCCCATTTTTTTGGTTCTTTTTAGTTTATTTGTAAAAAAGTATCTTTTTATCTATCTATCTATCTTTTTTATACTAATTACTATTATATTATCATTAAAGTAAAAAATAAATTTTTTTTTTAAAAAGGAACACAAATAATTTATATCCTATATAAAGAATCCGGTCCTAATTGAAGACAAAATAGCCTATTTTTTTAAATACATAAACTCTAAAATATTTATTTTTTAAGACTTTGGTAATATATAATTTTATTTATTAATAATTAAAAATCAAAAAACACAATCAGAATAGCATTAGTAAAGAATTTTGCAAGCCCCACAATCCACAACATAATAATAAGGGAAAGAAGATTTTTGAGAAGGAGATTGAAAAAGAGTATTAATCAATTGATTTCTTTCCCTTCCTTTCAGACATGATGTTTAAAATATCAAGAGCATTAGCATAAAAACTAGCTAATGGAGGTATGAATAATTCCATAGACATGTTATATATAGTTGTATTTGAAGTGTTATTTTTAAATCTAAAATTCTAATATATTCTTTGATTGATAGCAATTTGTGCTTTTTTAGTGTTGGCTTTATTAGAACCAAAAAATGATGCATAATAAAGAACTGTACTATGAATAAATGAAATTAAGATACGCATTCTGAGGTGGTAGATTAGTACACTATGATTACTTAAAAATCGAAAGAATATTTAATAATAACAGGATTACTTTTACTATTCATTTTTAAAATAATCGGGTTCAATTCTAAAAATTCATTAAATGATATTCAATATTTATTTTGGGAATTGAATTGTATTTATTATTGATTCATTCTCAGTTTTTATTTTTTCATTTATAGTTGCCATTGGCTTCACAATTACTTTTCTTATGAATAACTTCATCGTATAAACTATCTAATGAATTTTTTTTTTAATATTACTATCATATTGTTTTAAAATATCAACATTATAGACATCAGAAAAAACAACTTTAACAGGTTCGTCATATGAATATGAATTGACAATAATCTTATTGATATTATCATCTGATTCCATGATGATTCTGGCATTCATGGCGATTTCAATTGATTTTTCTACATCTTCTATATCTAAAGCTTTATTTGTTCTTTTATTTCTGTAACCTATAATGACTTCATGGTTATCAACTATTTCTTCTAAATCTTTGTATATGGTATTGATGGTGTGAATATAAAGGAATTTAGAATCTATTGGTGTAAATAAATTATTTATAATAGAATTTTGATCATCTACATCAAGATTTTTGTAATCTGCTAATGCTGAAATAGCTTGATTATCATTATAAAATGTAGTTTTGATATCTCTTTCATAAACCATTGGATCATTAAGAGACATGTAATATTTAGTTCCAAAATATTTAATTTCATTTATTATTATCTTTCCTTTGTGTATCATCAGAATATTTCTTTTTCATTTCTAATTTGAATAAGCTTATTAAAGTATCAGAAAATTCTTTTTTGTTTATTACATTTATTCTTTGATTATTAATGAACTTATCAATTGGAAGGCTAAAATCTATTTCAATTTCAATAGGTTTTTCATATCTTAATGATAGTTGTACGGATTGTTTAAAAAAAGAAATATTACCTCTTTTATATTTAAACCACATTTCTATTTAATATAAGTTATCTACTAATTCGATTTCTGGTTTTCTGCTTCTGCTTCTATGCATATTGTATTTATTTTTCTCTTTATTTTATTTTCCAGATTTTATCATAAAATTATCGATTTCATGATATTTACTAATAATAGTAATTAATGCTATTAAATTATTTGGTGAATTTTTTTTAATGGTTATTATACATATTATAAAAAAAACAAAATTAAAAATAAAAAAATAAAAATAAAAAAAAAATATGTTTAATTAAATACAAATGAAAAAAAGGTCTGGTTAAAATTCTGCATGAGGTCGAATTTCTTCTGGCTAAAAAGTTTGGCTAAATCGCCAAAAATCTATGATTTATATTAAATCATCATGAATAAAAATTGAGTATAATGTATTCTAATAATTTTAATTAAAGTAAGAAAGCCACTATTATACTAAAGTATAATAATTGTATTTGACTTCCAATGGGACACCGAGCCAAAGATCAAAATTTTATCATGGGACAAAATTATGATCTCTGTTGGTTGCGCTGGCCCTCCTGGCCTGCTTTACTATTTCTTCAGCATTGACGCTCTTGGAGGTTGTTTCAAACCTTTTGTTGACCATTGCTGACCAATAACAAAAGGCATGATTTTTGGTTAGAAGTTACGTTGTTACCGTCAAGAATGGTGTTCTTTTGTAAATGCCAGACTGAATTTGACACTTGCAAAATTCTTTCCATTCCCTTGAATTGTAATTGATATTGTTAAAACTTCTTTCTCCAAGAAGGAATTAAATATTTTATTGCACATACTAGAATAATCATACACATTAATATTTACCGATTATTAGAACTATTACTATTATTAACTAAATTACTATCTAAATTAGAATTATTATCTTCACTATTGCTATATTGCTATTACTACTATTATCAATATTATCAATAATATTAATTAAAATTATTATTAAAATTATTATTATTAATGCTACCATTACTATTATTATTACTATTACTATTATTATTATTATTGCTATTTCTATTGATATTAAAATATTCATTATTATTGATAGGATTATTAGTATTAAGTTGATTAAAAAAATTTAATAGTTAGACAAAGTAATTGTAATGTTTTTTTTAATACGGATATCTCTAAATGTTGGACAATCTAATAACCAATATTTAATACTTTGATCTCCACTTTTGCAACATGGACAGTAGTTAGGACAAACTGGATCAACAAATTTTTGATGATTTAGAAGCAAGAACAGATACTAACGATAATGATACTATTATAGGTTATAAAAATAAAAAAACAAATGAAGATTTAGATGTAGACAGTGTAGAAAAATCAATTAAAATATTAGAAAGAACTAAAGAAAAGTCTTCATATAAAATAGTAGATCTTTTAAATACAGATACCTATAATGTAATTTCAAAATATTTATCTCATTTAAACCATATTGAAGAACATGAAGAAATTGAAAATAAATATAAAACTAATTCCGTATTATTAAATAAATTTAATAATGGAGAAATTAAAAAAAAAAGTGATTGTGTAATAATGTGAATTGATAAAGGCACGACTAAAAAATTAAAGTTTAAAATGAAAATAAAAAGCATATTAATAAAAATATATTCAATAATGAAATGATAAAAAGAAATAAATTATTATAGTTTATGCTATTGAGAATTAAAATTAAAACAAAAAACTAATAAACTAAAATTTCTCACTTATAATAATAGTAACAAATAACATAATAAAATAAAATAAGTATTAAAATATGATCTTAAATAAAAACAACAACAACAACAACAACAACAACAAAAATAACAACAAAAAACAAACATTAAAAAGTATTCTTTTTCTAAAAAAAAAAAAAAATTAATTCTTTCATAATTAATTAATATAAAAAATTATTAAAAATAAATGAAAATTTCTAAAAAAGTATAAATGAAAAATATTTAAAGTAAATGATCGTTTTATATCATTTTATTTGTTTTAAAGTAAATTGATTTTAAAACCTTTAATAATAAAAAAAGACAATTTGTTACATTTTAGTCAACTATTTAAAAATGAAATTTAAAAAAATTTAAATTCTTCTATTTATAATTATGAATTAGTTTGATTACTTCCTAAAATCAAATAAAATTAATAATTATTATTAGAAAGTTTGTTTATGAACTATTAAATAAAGATAAAGAAAAATGATTAAAAAAATAATTTTTATTTCCAAAATAATAAACATTTTTAATTTGCTTAAATTTAATGTATCATTTATTTATCATTTATTTAATAATTATTTTTATTAATTTTAGGTTGATTTTATTAATAAAGTTTATTTATAATAAATTATATAAATAGGTAATTACAAGTAATTATTTAATACAAAATTCAATAAATTATACTATAATATGTGGCTTAATCTATTACTAAAAATCATGTACATGAATATTCTTAGAACATGTGAATTACTAACTATTACTAATGTATTATTAATCAATAATAATTAAAGTTTATTAAGTTATGATATTATAACAATTTTGTTTGTTAGAATATGTGAAGCTGATATGAAATTAATATGTCTAGCTACATATTAGCCATATTTAAAATAATTTTTATTATTTAAAATATATATTTTCATATTTAAAATTTATATATAATATTTCATAATAATAATATAATAATTGATATACATTATAATACATTATGTATATATTAACTATAGAATTCATGTACACATTTCATTATATTCTCATATATTAATATTATATATTAGTATAAATTTTATTGTAATACTTATTTGTATTGAATTACCTTTCCTAATATAGTAATATTTCATTTAAAATGAAAAATATATTATATTTATATCCTATTTAATTATTATTCATATATTATGAATACATTACATTATATAATTGATATTCAATTATATTATAGGAATTTTATAATATAAAAATATTCATGTAAAAATTGTTAATAATTAGAGAAGAGCTTTAATAATTAATAAGAAAATAGTAAAAGTGAAATTATCAATAAGAGAGAAGTTAATAATAATAATAATAAAATATTTTTCACCTAATATAATAAATTATAAATAAAGTAATATTAAATGACTACAACATAAAAGAAACATATATCAAATTGGTGCGAAGTGTGAGGTTGTAGAATAAAAGATATTAATATTATTAATATTAGTTAAGTAAATCTATAATATAGGTGAATTTAATTATTTAGTGTAAAGATATAATATATATCTTTAGATTATTTAATAATTAACTATTAATTATTAAATAATAAATTAATATTTATTAAAATTAACTATGAAATTTTTAATATTCAATGGAATAATTTAATAATAAATTATTTTATAATAATTCCGTCAAAATTAAATAAAGATAAATATTTAAATTTAAGGAACAAAAGAATCTTAATTAAATTTAAATATTTCAAATATTTTAAATATTCATAATAACTTTAAATACTTTTTATTTAATTTTAGAATAGTTTAATAATAATATACTTTTTTATTTAAATTTAGAATAGTTTAATAATTTTAACTTAGTTTTAAAAATAGATTTATTTATATTTCAATAGGAAATATATTAAAAATAATATTGATAATATTAAATTAATTTATAGATAATACCTGAGCTTTATTCAATTTTGAGTTTACTCAAATTAAATTAAAAGTATAATGAATTAGTTTTAGTTTAGTTTTATTATTTTATTATTTAATTAGATTAGTTTTGTTTATTTTATATTAAATATATGTTTATTTAAATAGAATAATATATTAGAATATAATTATGAAAAAATATAAATACATGTAAATTTTATCAATTGAATCGATGTAATTGTTATTTTATTTCTAACCATTAATAAAGAAGATAATTTTTAAAAAAAAGAAACTCCTATTTTTATTTTATCGTGTGTTTAATTGTTTTATTGTTAAATATATAATCTGTTTTAAGATTAATATTTTACAGTAGGTTAAGTTGAGATCCTGAATCAATTAGTAGTTTAGTATTCACGGAGACGTCGGAAGTATTGAGTTGGAACTCAAAGACTGGTTGTTTCAGATTGGGATTATCGGAGAATCTTATTCTAGGCTTCTTTTCAGGCGTAGTGTTAGAAATATGAGTCCCAGCTAATTTTTCATTTTTACTTCTTTTTGGGCAGTTACTTAACTTATGATCTGGAGAACCACAATACAGGCGGAGATTTTCCTTAATTCTTCTAGCTTTTTCTTCTGAGGAAAGCGGTCCATAAGTTTTCTTATTTCTTGAAGTGAAAGGTTTTCTATTTGCTTCAGTTCTTCGGTTTTGAATAGTGTTATTAGAATGATTGTTGTTGAAAAATCTTCTGTTGGTATCGATTCTAGAATCGATTCTTGATGCAATAACTTGTAAATTTAATAGCGTTTGTGGACCGGGAAACATTTCTAAAATCCTATTGGCGACTTGATCTTGTAGTCCAGCTAAGAAGGCGTCCATTTTTGCACTTTCGTTCCAAGAGGTGTCATCGGAGTATCGGTTAAATTCAAGAATATATTTTTGAATCTCACCGATTTTTCTTTGCTTTATAGTTCGAAGTTTTTGATTAGCCACAAACGTTGAGTCGTTGTCACCAAACACAGATTTAAGCTTGGCAACAAATGAGTCATAATTTAACAGGCATTCATCATGATTGTGAATTAATGATGCAGCCCAATTCAAAGCTTCACCATATAGTGTAAAGATATAATATATATCTTTAAATTATTTAATAATTAATTAATAATTATTAAATAATAATTTTGATATTTTAATGAAAAATTATTTATAAAATTTATTACATAAATTTTAAGGAATAATTAAATAAAGATTAATTTTAAAATATCAAAGTTGGAAATGAAATTTGGATAAATATTTAAATTAATGGATAATTAAATTTAAATATTTTAAATATTCAAATTAAATCTTAAAAAGTTCTTATTTAATTAAAAATAGTTTAATAACTTTAGCGTAGTTTTAAATTAGTATTTTTTAATAGTAAATATATAATAAATAGTATTATTAATATTTAATTAATATATAGGTAATACATGGACTGTATTCAATTTGTAGTTTACTCAAATTGAATCAAAAGTGTATTTAATTAGTTTTAGTTTAGTTTTATTATTTTATTATTTAATTAAATTAGTATTAAATTAGTTTTGTTTATTTTATATTGAATATATGTATAATTAAATAGAATAGTATATTAAAATATAACTTGTAAAAAATATAAATACATGTAAAATTTCATAGTTAAACGATATAATTGTTATTGACTATAATTTAGTTAATAACTAAATAAGAACTAATAAAAAAGAAAAAAGAATATAAATAAATTTTGTTTTTGTTTTTAATTTTTTATTTTATTGTGTTTTTGTTTTATTGTAAAAAATTTTATAATCTGTTTTAAATTTTAAAACTTTTACATATAGTCTCGAAATGATATAAACGATTTTTGTTTCGTCATCCGCGTAACGCTCTGGGTAGACCATAAAGATTAATTCTATGTAAAGATATCAAACGCCTCAGCTTGATATCTTTAATGTAACTTTAGCCACAAGTATTATTGTTTAAGTTACACAATTTATATTACAGAAAAAGAAAATGAGACATAATTTATTTATTAATAATTAAAGTTTGAAACAAAATAAATTATTAATTTATTTTTAATGTTTTACAAATAAATTAAATTTCTCAATTTAATTTCTTAGTTTTAGTATTGTTTTTTGATAGAAAAAGATGAATAGTATATAAATAATAAATGATTAATATATAAATAATACATGGGCACATATTCAAATTAAATGGTACTTAATTTGAATTGCCAATTGTATTTTACTAAAAATAGTTATAGTTTAAATATTTTATTAATAATTAAGATTTTAGTGTAGGTTTTAAATAATAATATATTTTAAATAAATAGTTATAATATAATATAAATGTATTTAGGAAAAATATAAATAGAAGATATTTTTCATCATTTTATCAATGTAATTGTTATTAATAAAATTTCTATTATAATAAAAGATATTTTTAATAAAACAATTTTTTATTTTATTTTAGATTTTGTGTTATTGTAATAGAATAGATATCCTAATCTATTCTTTCTGTGTCAGCATTACATTCTATTTTGGCAAGAAAACCCTTAAAGAAACGACGATTTCCAGCGAAACCATTCTTCAACGTAGCATTATTCATCAATTCTTCATCCATTTTCTTTATTTTATTTATAATATCTAATTTTAATTTAATTTAATCAGTATAATATATCTAAAAAAATCCAAAAAAATCCAAAAGAATCCAAGAGAATCCAAGAGAGTTCAAAAGAGAGTCCAAAAGAGTCCAAAAGAGTTCAAAAGAGAGTCATCAAACGCCTCTGTTTGATATCTTTAATGTAACTTAAGCCACAAGTATTATTGTTTAAGTTACACAAATTATATTCAGAAAAAGAAAATGAGACATAATTTATTTATTAATAATTAAAGTTTAAAACAAAATAAATTATTAATTTATTTTTAATGTTTAACAAGTAAATTAATATTCTCAATTTAAATCCCTAGTTTTAGTATTGTTTTTTTATAGAAATAGATAAATAATAAATGATTAATATATCAATAATACATGGGCACATATTCAAATTAAATGGTACTTAATTTGAATTGCCAATTGTATTTTACTAAAAATAGTTATAGTTTAAATATTTATTAATAATTAAGATTTTAGTGTAGATTTTAAATAATAATATATAAGAAATAAATAGTTATAATATAATATAAATGTATTTAGGAAAAATATAAATAGAAGATATTTTTCATCATTTTATCGATGTAATTGTTATTATTAAAATTCTATTATAATAAAAGATATTTTATAAAACAATTTTTTATTTTATTTCTCAAATTTTTGTGTTATTGTAATAGGTTAGATATCCTAATCTATTCGGTTTAGTGTCTGACTTTACAATAACAATTACCTAAACAGATAGTTACGAATACGTTAGGGTATCAAGAAGAAATAGAAGAACTTTTGGGAAGATTCTACTAGGACAAATAGAAGAATTCTACTAGAAGAAATATAAGAACTTTTTGGAAAACTCTACTTGAAGAAATAGAAGAAATTTTTGAATATTTTGCTAAGGCTACCTAAGGAAGATTATCAAGAACTTTGGGATATTCTACCGGACTACAAGAATACTTTAATCAATCGGAACGCTTCACCGAATAATTCGTATTTGAAAAGGACTATTACTACGGCTGAAGTTTGGAATTAACATTAGTTAATAACTTGTTCGACACTGTAATTATACAGAGAGAGTCTGTAATAACTTATTAACTTATTGTTAGAAGACGAAAAAAAAAAAAAAAAAAAAAAAAAAAAAAAAAAAAAATTTACTTACTTGAAATAATAGTAAGAAACCCTCGTTATTTTACTTAATTTTAATTTTATGTGTTTTTGTATTAGAGTTGGAGGAATTAATTAATACTTTTGATAATTTAAATTTAGAAGAAATGGAAGAAAGAGGTGGTGGTTCTACAGTAAATCCAGGGAACATTATCAATGCTCCTCCGTTGTTTACTGGTAGACATAGAGATTTAGATGGGTTTTTAACTAGAGTAGAATTGGTATTTCGAACTCGACCGGCACTGTACAATACAGATCGCGTCCGGGTTGATTTCGTTATTTCCTACTTCTCTGGTAGACCCCTGGAATGGGCATCATCGCTTATGAGGAATAATAGTAATGTATTGAACCATTATGATGAATTTATAGATCGCCTCAGAGCTAATTTCGGTAGTGATCGATATGACACTGTTGTTGCAAACGGTAAACTCGATAACATTAGACAAAGAAAACTTGGTCAAGTAGTTGATTATATCACCGAGTTTCAACGAGTTAGCCAAAATTCCAACTTTAACGAAAGTGCTAAGATCTATATGTTTCTGAAAGGTTTAAATCCATTACTTAGAGAGAAATTGGCGTTTGTCGAAACAAACCCGTCATCTATGGAACATTTAATATCCTCAACAATATTAGTTGAAGATATGATGAAAAGGAATTCTTTGAGTGAGTTTTATTTTAATAATAGAAGGGCTAATGATCCTATGGATGTTGACGTTTTTAGAATTAGTGCTGATAAGAAGCGTAAACGTTATGTAAATATTCAAGGAACTAGTAATAATTATGATGAGAGCCCAAGAACGTTTGAAGAAGAAAGGAGAAAGGGGGTTTGTTTTTTGTGTAAAAAACCTGGACATTTTAAATTTAATTGTCCAAATAGAGTAAAACCCAAGAAGGTTTTTAGAATAATTAAAGAAAAAACTCCTAAGATTGTTGAACCGAAAATTTATAAAGTAGGAGTAATGGACAAAAAAGATGATTTGAATTTTATTGACTTTTATTTAAGTACTAACGAGGTCCCCGAAGCAAAAATCAAGGTGTTGATTGATTCTGGTTCCGAGTTAAATTTTATTAACCCGGATATTGCTGAGGATCTTGGCATTAAATTTGAGAATATTGACCCATTCCGTGTTTCCGGAGTCAATGATGGAATTTCCAGAGTCTGGGAAAAGTCGGAGAAATGTATGCTAAGATATAGGAACCATTATGAAGTTATTCAGCTGTATAGCTTAAAGGTTCCTGGAGTTGATGTTATTCTTGGGTTACCTTGGATCAAAAAGCATAATCCTGAAGCTTTTTATGATCCTAAGAAAATTGCTTTTAGTTCCGGTTATTGTGCTAGACACTGTAACCAAGGTAAAAGAAGAAGGAAGCAAAGAAAGAAGTCTCAAAAAAGCCAGCTAGATCATGATGTTCTTGACCGAAGTTTAACTAAAACAGTAAAATCTGTCTCTACAGCCCCTTTAAAAAACCCTGAAGAAAAGGAGTATATTAAAGGCCGCCTTGTTAGAACCATTAATGATGAAGATGATAGCGATGAGGAATATATTAGTTTTAATAAAAAGGTTAAATGTATTGTAACGAAAATTAATGAAACATGTAATAATAATAATGAATCATGTAGTAATAATAATAATAATAATGAAAAGGATATTAATAAAGATAAATTGGTCTCCGTACCAACCCAATATTTAGAATTTAGTGAAGTGTTTAATGAAAAAAATTGTGAAGTGTTACCTCCTCATAGACCTTATGATTGCGAAATCAAGCTTAAGGATGATTCAACTTTATTTTATGGACCATTGTATCCATTAACTGAAGTTGAAAGAGAGGAACTTAAAAAGTATATAGATGAAAATTTAAATAAAGGTTTCATTAGGAAATCATCGTCTCCTGCTGGTGCCCCAATTTTGTTTGTTAAAAAGAAGGACGGTTCCTTAAGACTTTGTATTGATTATAGAAGGTTGAATGATATTACAATTCGTAATTCATATCCTTTACCTTTAATAAGTGACCTTTTGGATAGGGTGAAAAATGCTAAGATTTTTACCAAACTAGACCTTAAATCCGCTTATAATCTTGTTCGTATTAAAGAAGGTGATGAATACAAAACGGCTTTTCGTACTAGGTATGGTCATTTTGAATATCTGGTTATGCCTTTTGGATTAAAGAATGCACCTGCAACCTTTCAACACTTTATTAACGATGTTCTTAGTGATTATTTAGATGATTTTGTTATCTCATATATTGATGATATCCTTATTTATTCTAATAATATCGAAGAGCATCACGAGCATGTTAAAAAGGTACTTAAGAAACTACTCGAAAATAATCTTTATGTTAAATTAGAAAAATGTGAGTTTGATGTTAAGAAAACCACTTTTCTTGGTTATGTCATTTCAAAAGATGGGTTGCAAATGGATGAAAATAAAGTTAAAGCAATTCTCGATTGGCCGGTTCCCAAGAATGTTAAAGAGGTTCAGTCTTTTATTGGTCTATGTAACTATTACAGAATTTTTATTAAAGACTTTGCTAAAATTGCAAACCCTCTTCACAAGCTCACTAGAAAAAATGTTGCTTTTAACTGGGTGAAAGAAGATCAGGACGCTTTTAATTTATTAAAAACTTTGTTCACGTCAGCTCCTATTCTGAAACATGCGGATAGTAATAAACAATTTATTGTTGAAACTGATGCTAGTAATTATGCTGTCGGTGCTATTCTCTCTCAAGAGTTTGACGGCAAATTACATCCCATTGCATTTCTTTCTAAAAGTTTGACGAGTTGTCAAAGAAACTATCCTATATATGACAAGGAACTGTTAGCCATTATAGTTGCACTTGAAGAATGGCGTCATTACTTAGAGGGTGCACGCCATCAGTTCATAATTTATACCGATCACAAGAACTTAACATTTCCTAGAAAACCTGAAATGTTATCTCAGAGACAAATTAGATGGAATTTGTTCTTATCCAGATTTGACTTTAAACTCATTTATAGAGCTGGTAAGAAATCTGGTAAGCCTGACATTCTGTCTCGTAGAAGTGATCATTTAGTGAATGTTATTAACTCTGATGTTTCTTGTCTTACTATTTCGCTTCATCATAGTGATAACAAACCTTTAATAGATTCTATTTTATCAGAACTTAAAAATGACGATTTGTATAATTCCATTGTTCAATTTAAAATGAATGGTTCTACAAGTAATGCACCTATTAAAAATATTGATAAAGTTATTATTGACGGTGAAGGATTTTTGTTATTTAATAATCTTATTTATGTTCCTAAATCTCTTAGGACTAGAGTTTTGGAACTCCATCATGATTCTGTTGCTGCTGGCCATTTCGGCATTAAGAAAACTGTCGAACTTATTTCAAGAAACTTTTGGTGGCCAAGATTTCATTCAGATGTTAAATCCTTTATTAAATCTTGCGTGACTTGTTGCAAATCCAAAGTCCCTAGACATAAGCCTTATGGATTGTTATCCCCTTTGGACACTCCTAGTAGGCCTTGGTCTGATATCTCTATCGACTTTATTGTTGATCTTCCTAAGTCCAGAGATATGACTACACTTATGGTTGTTGTCGATAGATTTACTAAATTTGCTCACGCCATTCCTTTACGTTGTCTTCCTACTGCTTCAATTGCTGCTGATGCTTTTATTGCCAATGTCTTCCGTTTGCATGGTCTTCCTAATTCCATTATTTCTGATAGAGGCTCGCAATTTACTTCTGATTTCTGGTCAAGACTTTGTGACCTTCTTAATATCAATCATTCATTGTCAACTGCTAACCATCCGCAGACAGATGGTCAAACGGAGAGGGTGAACGGCATATTAGAACAATATTTCCGTTGTTTTATCAATAAAAAGCAGAATAACTGGGTTGATCTTATCCCGTTTGCTGAATTTGCTTATAATAATACTTTACAGCAATCTATAAATCAATCCCCATTCTTTGCTAATTATGGTTTTCATCCAAAGTTCAGCTTGGAAATCCCGGCTAATGATAGACCTAGTAGAGCTGAACAAAGAGTAATTGATATGAGTGAAAACTTTAAATTATTAAAAGGAAACTTAGAAAAAGCAAAAGAAACATATAAGAAATATGCCGATATGAAAAGAATGAGTCCCCCGGAATTTGAAGTGGGAAAGAAGGTATGGTTATTGAAAGATTCTCCGAGAACTAACTTGAAGAAGAAATTAGCACCTCAAATGCTTGGTCCATTTGAAATAATTGAAAAAGTTAGTTCTCTCGCTTTTAAATTGAAACTCCCAAAGACAATGAGATGTCATCCAGTCTTTCATGTCTCATTGTTAGAACCATACTTTGAAAACGAGTTTATAGATAGGTCTAATAGTAGGAAAAGAAATATTTATCTTAGCACAGATTTAATTGAAAAAATTCCAGAAAAAATTGAGAAGATGAAATCTGTTAATGGTGAGACATTTTATAAGTTATCGTGGAAAGGATTTGACAAATCCACTTGGGTTTCTGAAGATCAGATCCCGGACAAACAATTAATACAAGAGTTCGAAAGAAACTCTAAAAAGTCAAAACATAAGTTGAATGACTTCTCCATGAGAATAAGAAAGAATAAAGGTGGTAATCTAATCAAGCACAGATACCAACCATTTGTAATTGAAATTCCTTCGAGAAAAGATTCCTTATAAATTAATCTCGCAGGAGCTCGACTTAGAGAGAGAGATTGTAAAGACATCAAACGCCTCTGTTTGATATCTTTAATGTAACTTAAGCCACAAGTATTATTGTTTAAGTTACACAAATTATATTCAGAAAAAGAAAATGAGACATAATTTATTTATTAATAATTAAAGTTTAAAACAAAATAAATTATTAATTTATTTTTAATGTTTAACAAGTAAATTAATATTCTCAATTTAAATCCCTAGTTTTAGTATTGTTTTTTTATAGAAATAGATAAATAATAAATGATTAATATATCAATAATACATGGGCACATATTCAAATTAAATGGTACTTAATTTGAATTGCCAATTGTATTTTACTAAAAATAGTTATAGTTTAAATATTTATTAATAATTAAGATTTTAGTGTAGATTTTAAATAATAATATATAAGAAATAAATAGTTATAATATAATATAAATGTATTTAGGAAAAATATAAATAGAAGATATTTTTCATCATTTTATCGATGTAATTGTTATTATTAAAATTCTATTATAATAAAAGATATTTTAAAAAACAATTTTTTATTTTATTTCTCAAATTTTTGTGTTATTGTAATAGGTTAGATATCCTAATCTATTCGGTTTAGTGTCTGACTTTACAATCTCATTGTCTTTGGAAGTTTCAATTTGAAAGCGAGAGAACTAACTTTTTCAATTATCTCAAATGGACCAAGCATTTGAGGTGCTAATTTTCTCTTTAGGTTAGTTCCAGGAGAATCTTTCAATAACCATACCTTCTTTCCTACTTCGAACTCCGGGGGAATCATTCTCTTCATATCGGCATATTTCTTATATGTTTCTTTTGCTTTTTCTAAGTTTTCTTTTAATAATTTAAAGTTTTCATTCATATCAATTACTCTTTGTTCAGCTCTACTAGGTCTATCATTAGCTGGAATTTCTAAGCTGAACTTTGGATGAAAACCATAATTAGCAAAGAATGGGGATTGATTTATAGATTGTTGTAAAGTATTATTATATGCAAATTCAGCAAATGGGATAAGATCAACCCAGTTATTCTGCTTTTTATTTATAAAACAACGGAAATATTGTTCTAATATGCCGTTCACCCTCTCCGTTTGACCATCTGTCTGCGGATGGTTGGCAGTCGATAATGAATGATTGATATTAAGAAGGTCACAAAGTCTTGACCAAAAGTCAGAAGTAAATTGCGAGCCTCTATCAGAAATGATGGAATCAGGAAGACCATGCAAACGGAAGACATTAGCAATAAAAGTATCAGCAGCAATCGAAGCAGTAGGAAGACAACGTAAAGGAATGGCGTGAGCAAATTTAGTAAATCTATCGACAACAACCATGAGAGTTGTCATATCTCTGGACTTAGGAAGATCAACAATAAAATCAATAGAAATATCAGACCAGGGCCTACTGGGAGTGCCCAAGGGGGATAATAATCCATAAGGCTTATGTCTGGGGACTTTGGATTTGCAACAAGTCACGCAAGATTTGATAAAAGATTTAACGTCTGAATGAAACCTTGGCCACCAAAAGTTTCTGGAAATCAGTTCAGTGGTTTTCTTAATACCGAAATGACCAGCAGCAACAGAATCATGATGAAGTTCCAAAACTCTTGTCCTAAGAGATTTAGGAACATAAATAAGATTATTATATAACAAAAATCCTTCATTATCAATAATAACTTTATCAATATTTTTAATAGGTACATTACATGCAGAACCATTCATTTTAAATTGGACAATAGAATTATACAAATCGTCATTTTTAAGTTCTAATAAAATAGAATCGATTAACGGTTTGTTATCGCTATGATGAAACGAAATAGTAAGACAAGAAACATCAGAATTAATATTATTCTCTAAATGGTCACTTCTACGAGACAGGATATCAGGCTTACCGGATTTCTTTCCAGCTCTATAAATGAGTTTAAAATCAAATCTGGATAAGAACAAATTCCATCTAATTTGTCTCTGAGATAACATTTCAGGTTTTCTAGGAAATGTTAAATTCTTGTGATCAGTATAAATTATGAACGGATGGCGTGCACCTTCTAAATAATGACGCCATTCTTCAAGAGCAATTACAATAGCTAAAAGTTCCTTGTCATATATAGGATAGTTTCTTTGACAACTCGTCAAACTTTTAGAAAGAAATGCAATAGGATGTAATTTGCCATCAAATTCTTGAGAGAGAATAGCACCGACAGCATAATTACTAGCATCAGTTTCTACAATAAATTGTTTATTACTATCCGCATGTTTCAGAATAGGAGCTGACGTGAACAGAGATTTTAATAAAATAAAAGCGTCCTGATCTTCTTTCACCCAGTTAAAAGCAACATTCTTTCTAGTGAGTTTGTGAAGAGGGTTTGCAATTTTAGCAAAGTCTTTAATAAAAATTCTGTAATAGTTGCATAAACCAATAAAAGACTGAACCTCTTTAACATTCTTGGGAACCGGCCAATCGAGAATTGCTTTAACTTTATTTTCATCCATTTGCAATCCATCCTTTGAAATGACATAACCAAGAAAAGTGGTTTTCTCAACATCAAACTCACATTTTTCTAATTTAACATAAAGATTATTTTCAAGTAGTTTCTTAAGTACCTTTTTAACATGCTCATGATGCTCTTCGATATTATTAGAATAAATAAGGATATCATCAATATACGAGATAACAAAATCGTCTAAGTAATCACTGAGAACATCGTTAATAAAGTGTTGAAAAGTTGCAGGTGCATTCTTTAATCCAAAAGGCATAACTAGATATTCATAATGACCATACCTAGTACGAAAAGCTGTTTTGTATTCGTCACCTTCTTTAATACGAATAAGATTATAAGCAGATTTGAGATCTAATTTAGTGAAAATTTTAGCATTTTTCACTCTTTCCAGAAGGTCACTAATTAAAGGTAAAGGATATGAATTACGAATGGTAATGTCATTCAACTTTCTATAATCAATACAAAGTCTCAGGGAGCCATCCTTCTTTTTAACGAACAAAATTGGAGCCCCTGCAGGAGACGATGATTTCCTAATAAAACCCTTATTTAAATTTTCATCTATATATTTTTTAAGTTCCTCTCTTTCAACTTCAGTTAATGGATACAATGGTCCATAAAATAAAGTTGAATCATCCTTAAGCTTGATTTCACAATCATAAGGTCTATGAGGAGGTAACACTTCACAATTTTTTTCGTTAAACACTTCTAAAAATTCAATATATTCGGATGGTACGGTGACCATTTTTTCTTTATTTAATTCATTATTCTTAATCTTTGTTTCTATTAAACTAAGACTATTTTCATTACATTCATAATTACATTTATTATTACTATTACATGTTTCACTAATTTTACTAATTATACATTTAACTTTTTTATTATAATTGTCTCCGTCATCTTCGCTGTCTTCTTCATCATTAATAGTTCTTACTAGGCGTCCTCTAACGTACTCCTTGTCTTCATTATTCGAGGTGTTTGCATTATCCGAGAGACCGATGGATTTAGCCGATTTTTTCATAATACTTTTGTCGAGGACTTCATGGTCTAATTCGTCCTTCTTAGATTTCTTCTTACTTTTTCTATTTCTTTTCCCATGGTTACAGTGTCTAGCGCAATATCCCGAACTAAAATTGATTTTCTTGGAATCATAAAAAGCCTCAGGATTGTGCTTTTTAATCCATGGTAGTCCAAGAATTACGTCGACACCAGGAACCTTTAAACTATATAATTGAATAGTTTCAAAATGATTTCTACATCTTAATATGCACTTTTCACTCCGTTCCATTACACAAGAAATCCCATCGTTAACTCCTGAAACTCGGAAAGGCTCAACAGTTTCAAAATGAATTCCAATTTCTTTAGCAAGTTCAGGATTAATAAAACTTAATTCGGATCCTGAATCAACTAACACTCTAACTTTAACTTCCGGAATATTGTTTGTACTTAAATAAAAATCGATAATATTTACGTCTTTTTTGCTATCCATGACTCCCACTTTATAAATCCTTGGATTAGCAATTCTAGGAGTCTTTTCCTTAATAATCCGGAATACTCTTTTTGGTTTAACTCTATTAGGACAATTGAATTTCAAATGTCCTGGTTTCTTGCAAAGAAAACAAACACCCTTTTTTCTTTCTTCTTCAAAATTATTTGATCTCTCCTCATAACGACCGCTGGATCCTTGAATGTTGATATAACGCTTACGTTTCCTATCCGCACTAATTTTAAAAACATCAACATCCATAGGATCTCCCGCAATCCTATTGTTAAAATAGAATTCACTTAAAGAATTTCTTTTCATCATATCTTCAACCAAAATTGTTGAAGATATTAACTGTTCCATTGAATTTGGATTGGTTTCAACAAAAGCCAACTTTTCTCTTAAATGTGGGTTTAAACCTTTCAGAAACATATAGATCTTTGCACTTTCATTAAAGTTTGAATTTTGGCTTATTCTTTGAAACTCGGTAATATAATCAACAACATATCCAAGTTTTTTTTGTCGGATGTTGTCTAATTTACCATTCGCAACAACAGTATCATAACGGTCACATCCGAAATTAGCCCTCAAACGATCTATAAATTCATCATAATTGTTTAATATCCCACTATTATTCCGCATTAGTGATGAAGCCCATTCCAACGGTTTCCCAGAGAAGTAGGAAATAACGAAGTCAACCCGGACGCGATCTGTATTATACAGTGCCGGTCGAGTTCGGAAAACCAATTCCACTCTGGTTAAAAAACCATCTAATTCCCTTTGCCTACCAGTGAATAATGGTGGAGCATTAATAATGCTTCCATGATTCCCAGCAGCATTCTCCATTCTATCCGTCATTTCCTCCAAATTCCAATTATCAAATATATTTATTAATTCCTCCAATTCACCAACTAGACACTAAATGAAAAATTAAGATTACCGATTGTTTCCTGCTACTATTACAAGCAAGTAATTTTTTTTTTTTTTTTTTTTTTTTTTAATTCAAAGTAACTAAAGAAAAATCTATACTAAAACGTTGCTTCAGACTCTCTCTGTATGTTACAGTGTCGAGCAAGATAATAGAATAAATTTATAAAAATGGTAGCTCACAAAGACACTAGTAGTTATCCAAGATATCCGGTAGTTCCAAAAGATATCAGTAGTTATCCAAAATATCTGGTAGTTCCAAAAGATATCAGTAGTTATCCAAAATATCTGGTAGTTCCCAAAGTTATCAGTAGTTATCCAAGATATCCTAACGTACTCTTATTTGTATGTTAGGTAATTGTTATTGTAAAGTCGAACACTTGAAGAATAGATTAGGATATCTATTCTATTACAATAACACTAAAAATCTAAATAAAATTGTTTTATTAAAAAATATCTTTTATTATAATAGAAATTATATTAATAACAATTACATCGATAAAATGATGAAAAATATCTTCTATTTATATTTTTCCTAAATACATTTATATTATATTATAACTATTTATTTCTTATATATTATTATTTAAAATCTACACTAAAATCTTAATTATTAATAAATATTTAAACTATAACTATTTTTAGTAAAATACAATTGGCAATTCAAATTAAGTACTATTTAATTTGAATATGTGCCCATGTATTATTGATATATTAATCATTTATTATTTATCTATTTCTATAAAAAAACAATACTAAAACTAGGGATTTAAATTGAGAATATTAATTTGCTTGTTAAACATTAAAAATAAATTAATAATTTATTTTGTTTTAAACTTTAATTATTAATAAATAAATTATGTCTCATTTTCTTTTTCTGAATATAATTTGTGTAACTTAAACAATAATACTTGTGGCTTAAGTTACATTAAAGATATCAAACAGAGGCGTTTGATATCTTTACACTCAACAATAAAAGGTTTGTTGCTATCAGGGTTCATTAAGATAGGAGCTGAAGTAAAAGCCTTTTTAAGTGTAACAAATGCATTTTGACACTCAGAAACCCAATTAAAAGGAACATTTTTCCTAGTAAGTTTGTGTAGAGGACTAGCAATTTTCGCAAAGTCTTTAATAAAAATTCTATAATAATTACATAATCCAATAAAGGATTGAACTTCTTTAACGTTTGTAGGAACAGGCCAGTCGAGGATAGCTTTAACTTTATCTCTATCCATTTTCAGACCATCTTTGGATAATACATAACCAAGGAAAGTGGTTTCTGAAACATCAAACTCACACTTCTCTAACTTAACATAAAAATTATTTTCTAATAATTTTTTCAATACTTTTTTAACATGTTCATGATGTTCTTCTAGGCTACTTGAATATATTAGAATATCATCAATATATGATATAGCAAAATCATCTAAGTAATCACTAAGGACATCATTTATGAAATGTTGAAACGTAGCTGGTGCATTCTTTAAACCAAAAGGCATGACGAGATATTCAAAATGCCCATATCTTGTTCTAAAGGCAGTTTTGTATTCATCACCCTCTTTGATTCTAACTAAATTATAAGCAGACTTTAAGTCCAACTTAGTAAAGTATTTTGCACCTTTCACTCTATCCAATAAGTCACCAATTAACGGAAGAGGATATGAATTTCTAATTGTCATGTCATTAAGTTTCCTATAATCAACGCAAAGTCTTAATGACCCATCTTTCTTTTTGACAAATAAAACTGGTGCACCGGCAGGAGATGAAGATTTCCTAATGAAACCTTTTTCTAAATTTTCATTGATATAATTTTTTAATTCATCTCTCTCTGCCTCAGTCCTCAGTTAAAGGATAAAGAGGACCATAAAACAAGTTAGCATTATCCTTTAATCGGATTTCACAATCGTATTCACGATGTGGAGGTAAAATATTACAATTCTTTTCATTAAAAACCTCTTTAAATAATAAATATTGTTTTGGAATTTCAATAGATTTTTTATCTTTATTCAAATTATCACTTTCACTTTTACATTTATTAATAATATTACAAAATAAATCATTACAGTTACTAACTGAATTTAATACACGAGAATTATTATTATTACACACGTTTTTTGAAAATGAGTACTGTTTTGGTCCAGTGACCGAATTATTATCTTTATTTAAATTTTCATCAATACAATTAATACATTTAAAAATACAATTATTATCATTATTATTATTTAAACTGTTACTAAATTTAATTTTATCCAAACTATCTAATTTACTAATGGTTTTTACAGAGGTTCTTCGACCTCTAATATTAACAGTTTCCTCGTCATCACTGGAGTCACAATAAGAGGATTCGTCATATTCGGGGGAACCAAGGTCACTACAATAGGATTGTTCGTTTTCACTATCCAAGACAGCTTCTTTCCCTTTTCTGGATGATGTCATAGATTCCCTATTCTTATTGATTGTGCCCTTATTTTTCCTTTTACCTACATTACAGTGTCGAGCACAGTATCCGGAGCTAAAGGCAATTTTGGAGGAATCGTGATAATAAACCGGACAATGTTTCTCGATCCAAGGTACTCCAAGAATTATATCAACTTCAGGAATTCTAAGTGCATATAATTGAATGATTTCGTAATGATTTCTCAAACGAAGGATGCACTTTTCGGATTCCTTTTTCACGGTAGATGTACCTTGCCCTAAACCAGAAACCTTGAAAGATTCAGCAATATTTGAAAGTTTAATATTATTGACTCGGGCGAACTCGGGGTGGATGAAATTAAGATCGGAACCAGAATCAATAAGTACCTTAGCCTTGACTTCATCAATATCATTGGTTTTGATATAAAAATCAATGATATTTTTCTTTTCACCTTTATGAATTTCGAATATGTTTGAAGTTCCCTTGGAATTAAGATTATCCTTTTTAATTTTCTTGATTGAAGGGCTAGCTTCGTCTTCTGAATAGCATCTCTTGATAATTTTTACATTTTTCGGTTTCTTTTTGTTTGGACAATTGAATTGAAAGTGTCCAGACTTTCCACAAGTAAAGCAAACTCCCTTCTTCTTAGCCTCAGTGCGATTTATTTTATTTTCATCATAATTACTTCTATGAGGAGGGAAGTAATTAACCTTTCTTTGACCTAAACTGATCCTATATAAGTCCACATCCATAGGATCATTTTGGTTATAATTTCTTCGGTCTTGATGCGTCATGTAATATTCACTGATATCATTTCTCTTAGTAAGATTTTCAATACTAAGGACATCAGAATAAAGACGCTCTAATTGAGAGGGATTTGGATTCACTACAGCTAAATGTTCACGCATTTTTGGATGTAATCCTTTTGTGAACATGTATATTTTTGCTGCTTCATTGAAATTCGAATTTTGGCTAACGCGTTGAAATTCGTTGATGTATTCGAACACCTTGCCAAATTTTCTTTGTTTAATGTTGCAAAGTCTTCCATTTGCAACAATCGTATCATTATTCGGATCCCCGAAATTGGTACGAAGGGCAGTAATAAATTGATCATAGTTCCTTAGAACGGCGTCGTTATTTTGTCTTAAACGGGTGGCCCATTCTAAAGGTCTATTAACAAAGTAGGATATCAAGAAGCGGACTCTCGCTTCATCATTAACGAATCTATCAGGGTTAGCTTCAATAGCTAGCTCAACCCTAGTCAAGAACCCGTCTAGTTCTTGTCTACGGCCTGTGAAAACTGGAGGATCATTAACTATCCTCAAGGACGCTCCTTGGCGTTCCATGTTTTCGTTTAAGTGTAATTTATCTAAAAGATGGTTTATTTCTTCCAATATGGTTATGTTATAAATATTTAATTTTTTATAATATTTTAGTTAAGATGTCGTTGTAACTCTATCCTGTCAAACGGTGTTAGACGAGCTCTTAAAAATATTATAACAAAATTAAATATACTCAATATATATGGAAGACCTTTGAGTAACAAACACCAAGTTAACTAGCCCTCAGAAGGTACGATGAAATTCCGAAACGCGGTAGATTTTCCTAAAAACGCGGTAGATTCCCTATACACACAGTATATTTTCCTAGAAACGCGGTAGATTCCCTATACACACGGTAGATTTTCCTAGAAACGCGGTAGATATGAAAAAAATTTAAAATATGTTTTATTAGAAAAATTTTATAACGTGTTTTATTAGGCAAAAGGTAATTGTTATTGTAAAAATTTTAAAATTTAAAACAGATTATAAAATTTTTTACAATAAACAAAAACACTAAATAAAATAAAAAATTAAAACAAAACAAAATTTATTTATATCCTCTTTTATTTATTTTTATTTAGTTATTAACTAAACTATAGTCAATAACAATTACATCGTTTAACTATGAAATTTTACATGTATTTATATTTTTTACAAATTATGTAAAAGTTTTACTAAACTTATAATTTAATATTAAAATATTAAATTAAATAAAAGGTTAAAAGATAACTAGGTTAGAAAAAAAATGTTTTATTAAAATAATCTTAATTGATTTATAAATGAATAATTAAATTATGTATTATAGTTAAAATAATTCCTTTTTATTTTATTTAAAGAATATATATAATAATAAGATTATTTAATAGTAATACTTATTAAGTATTAATAAGATAATAATCTTTACAAAGATTTAATTCATAAAACTATTCTAAACTATTTATACTATTTGTAATTTTACATTTAATAATAAAATAACTTTTCAATACATGATTATATTCATAATATATTTTATAATACTTAAACTAAACTTAAGACTTATTCCTAATTATTAAAAAATAACTATTGTTTATAATATTCATAATATTAATTATTTCTTAATTATAATATAATTCATTGAATATAATATTAATAATTATAATCCTCTAGTTCAAAGATTATAAATTATGTTATTGAAATAATTATTATAAAATAAAGTTAATTAGTTCCGGAAAATAATTTTAATTTAATTAAACAATAATTTTTTATACTTTGAGTGAATGATTTATGTTTGATATATCAGGGGTGATCATTCTCTGAATAAACAATTAATCATTGCTAACAAAATATCTTTAAATTGGAATATCTCGTGAACCAGCAGAGATATTGACATGATTTTAAGATATGTTGTTTGTCTCGAGCGTGGCTTTCTAACGAACTTAATTATAACCAAAATATTATTATTCAAAAATCGTCATTCGTTGAGGAGATACGCGTGTTTTTTCTTATTCCATTTTAACGATAAGGGTTAAAGTTATTTATTATAAAAATTATTAAGGGTTAAGGTCATATTTTAACCTTTTCTAAATTTTTAAATATTTCTTAATAAAATTTTATAATTTATTTGAAAATAAAATATTTGTTGATTTTGAATTTTCATAAGTGATTTCACAATTCCAAGTGATCTTGAAATTGTAATTTCACTAGTATTCGTGACATCGCTCCGCCAAAAAAAAATCGAATACCAGGCGATTGAAATAATATAAAATAAAGTTGTATAATAAAGTATAATTGAAATAAATTGAAGTAGTATATATTAAATATAAACCAATATATAGTTGTATGTGTAACATGAAATAAAATGGTAACTAAATAAAGAATATATTTAATATAATATGTTGAATATATTGCAATATATGAAATAAAATTAAAAAACATTTTCTTGTGTAACATTCAGTCAAATTCATAAAATTTTTGAAAGAAATGTTGAAATTTAAATTGATCATTGAGAGAAAAAATTGAAATTCGTACGAAAAATTAAAATTTGAATAAGAAATATTATTCCTAGGATATTGAAACACTTTTTATTTTTGAAAAATGTTAACATTTGCTAAAATAATTGAAATTTCAAAAATTGATCAAATAAACTTTAATTAATATGATTTTGAAAAAAAAAATTTTTGAAATTTTTGAAAAATTTTTAATAATAAAAAATTTTTTCATTAAATACAAAAAAAATTTTGAACTAAACTTTTTGAAAAAATGTCACTGAAGACTATTGATTTTAATGATCGATCGAGATGGTGACAATATTGAAATTGATACTATTGAATAGAGAATAAAATAAGCATTAACAACATATAAATATTTGTAATTGTACTGCTAAAATAAATTGAAAATTATTCTCTTTAAATATTTAATTTTCATTATAAAAATTTTGTGTTTTAAATTAAATAAATTGATAAAATTGTTGGATCAAAAATTATTGAATTGAAATTTAACATTCATAGAAAAAAATTTTTGAAATTTGTGTTGAAATGTATTAGATGAGTAATACAAATTATAATAAAACATAATGTTAGTGAAAGATATTAATAAATTTTTAAAAAAATAAAATTGATGAAATGCAATTTAAAGAATTAGATTTTGTGTTTTCTAATACTTTTATTGAATTGAATTAATAATTCTTGATATCTTGGGTTACTTTCTATTACTGTAGCAGGAACCCAGTGCCAACTTAGGCGGTGTTTATAACGAATTTTATATTCGTAGCGTTTTTCTTTATAATTTGTCCTAAAGTCACCAATTTCTATAATTTCTGCATTAGTTTCTTTATATTTAAATCTATTTTTAAATTTATCTGGCGTAGATACATAAGGTTCAAGTTCCGATATGTGAAATACAGGGTGGTGTTTTGGAAAAGGTGATTTTGAAATATCTATTTTATAATTACCATTGTTTAAAACTTCTAAAACCTTGTAAGGACCATACTTACGAGGCGCTAGTTTGGCATTTTCAGTAGTAGCAAAAGCAGGAGGTGCATGAATCCAAACTTTTTGTCCTTCATTCAATTCAGGAGCAATAATTCTTTTCTTATCGGCAGCTCTTTTGTATAAATCTTGAGATCTAAGCAAAACATCTTTAACTAAAAGGAAATTTTTACTAACATCTTTAATGTATTTAAAGTTTGAATCAGAACCTTGAAACAAAAAGACATCATCCATAGGTGGGTGGAATCCATAATTAATGAAAAATGGAGTTTGTTTTGTAGATTCATGAACAGTATTATTATAAACAAATTCAGCTAGATGTAACCATTCAATCCAGTCATCGTGGAAAAATGTTCTTGAATAGCAACGTAAATATTGTTCAATGAAAGAGTTACAACGTTCTACTTGACCAACGGTCTCATGGTGATCTGTGGTAGCTATTTTTGGCTTAACACGCAATTTTTCCATAATTTCTATCCATAAAGCACTAGTAAATTGTGTTCCTCTGTCCGTATAAATATCTGTAGGTAGTCCATGGAGTTTAAAAATATTTTTTAGGAAAGCTTTGGCAGTTTCTTCAGCTGTAGGTATTTCTTTGAACGGAATAAGGTGAATCATTTTTGAAAAGCGATCTACAACAACCATTATAACGGAAAACTTTTTTGATTCAGGGAGACCACAAAGAAAATCGATTTCAATAGATTTCCAAGGGCGATCAGGAATTTCTAAAGGTCTTAAAAGATCATATCTTTTATGTCTATTAACTTTATTTCTGGAACATTGTTCGCAAGAATTGACAAAATTTACGATATCTTGATGCATTTTGGGCCACCAAAAATTACGGTTAATTAGTTCTTCAGTTCTTCGAATACCTAAATGTCCAGCAGTAGCGTTATCATGGTACCTGGTTAAAATATCTACATGAAGTTTTTCTGGTACATAAATTAAATTATTATATAAAATTAAATTATTTTTTATTTTAAATTTTTCCATTTTTCTGAAAGGTCTGTAAAAGTAACCTTGATTAGCATTATTAGGACTAAAGTAAAGATAAATATTATTCGCATTTTCATCATCCTTATAATTTTCTATTATTTGATCAATGAGAGAACCAACAATACCAACAAAACATGGAGTATCGGGAACGTTTTTATAATCTAATATATGTTCTGGTTTAGGTTCAACATTATTTTTCTCGTAATCAGGTCTTCTTGATAAACTATCAGGTTTACCATTTTTTCTTCCTTGGCGGTATATTAATTGAAAATTATATTCTTGGAAAAATAAATGCCAACGATGTTGACGTTGGTTTCCGACTTTACCACCTAAGGTGTATAGAAGGTTTTTATGGTCAGTAAAAACGGTTACTTGGTATTTAGCACCTAGTAATAAATGTCTCCAGGTAGAAAATGCACATTTTATAGCTAAAAGTTCCTTTTCAGTAATTGAATAATTTAATTCAGCATTGTTTAAACATCTTGAATAATATGCTACAGGATGTAATTTGTTATCTTCATCCTTTTGAGAAAGTATACAACCAATGGCAAAATTACTAGCATCGCATTCGACAATAAATGGTTTGGTTGGATCTGGATGTAATAAAATAGGTGAAGAGATTAGTCTCTTTTTTAATTCTAAAAATGAGTTATTACATTTATCATTCCAATTAAAACTAGTATTTTTCTTTGTTAAATTGTGAAGCGGTTTAGCAATAGTAGCAAAATCTTTTATAAATCTTCTATAATAGTTGCATAATCCAACAAAGCGTTGAACATCTTTTACACAATTAGGTGTAGGCCATTCTTGGACAGATTTAATTTTCTTTGGATCAGTAGATATACCATTGCCTGATATAACGTGTCCTAAAAATTCAACTTCTTGCTTGTGAAATTCACATTTCTTTAATTTAGCAAATAAATTATTTTTGAGCAATGTTTGGAGAACAGTACGAACATGTTGTATATGTTCATCTAATGTTTCCGAGTAAATCAGAATATCATCTAAATATAAAATAACAAATTTTTCTAAATAAGGGCGTAATACTGAATTAATAAATGATTGAAATGTAGCAGGGGCATTTCTTAAACCAAAAGGCATTACTAAATATTCATAGTGACCATATTTAGTTCTAAAAGCTGTCTTATATTCGTCTCCTTCACGAATACGCACTAAATTGTAAGCAGAACGAAGATCTAATTTTGAAAAGAATTTAGCACCTTTCACTCTTTCGATAATATCAGTAATTAGAGGAAGTGGGTAAGAATTGCGAATTGTAACTGCATTTAATTTTTTGTAATCAATACAAAGACGTAACGATCCATCCTTCTTTTTCTGAAATAAAACAGGATAACCAGCTGGAGATTCAGATGGTCTAATGAATCCTTTCTTGAGATTTTCATCTATGTATTCTTTAAGAACTTGGGATTCATCTTCAGATAGAGGATATATAGGACCATAATGTAAAGAAGCATCTTTTTGTAAAACGATTTTACAATCCGTTAGCCTATGTGGTGGTAGTTTATCAGCCTTAACCTTGCTGAAAACTTCCGCTAAATCACGATATGGTTCTGGTACTTCTTCTAATTTGAAGTCTTCTTCATTATCATCTTCATCATCAGTATTATAATCTTTTTCACTATTAGCTAAAAATGAGTGAATAAAGTAATTATAGCTGAAATTTTGATATTTTGGTTTAGAGTAATTTTTCAAATTATTAAAAGATGTATTGGAAGTTAATTTATTATGATTAATGTTTTTAATTTTTAAATTTTTGGATTTATTCAATCGGTTTTTATTAATTTTATATATAATTTTATTAGAATTTAATTTTTTAAAATTGTTAAAATTTAAACTTGAATATACAAAATTTTTATTATAATTAAAATGTAGTTGATATTTGTGTAAAAATTTATTGCCTAATAACAAATCTGTTGGAAGATTTTTAATAATTAGAAATTTTTCTTTAAAAGTAATTAAAAATTTTGAATGATTAATATAGATAGTAGTCTTAAAATATAAGAAGGTGTATGTATCAATAAATATTGAACCACTAATTCCATTTATTTCAATTGAGTGTAATAATTTGTGTGGTTTTAGTTTTAATTTATTGACCAAGTTGATTGAAATAAAGTTGCAATATGAGCCACTATCTAAAATTAAATTGTATTGATTTTTATTAATTGAATTTTTTAAATCATAAAGTTTGTTTAATTTAATTGGGATAAAAAATTTTAAGTTGAAAAATGTTGTAGGCAATTTTTTATTTATTTTAGAGTCATATGTAGGAAAGTTGTAATGTATTATTTTTGTATTATGAACTCTCTTAGACTCTCTTGAGAGTTCATTTCTTAGTTTTTTGAGTTCATCTTTTGAACTTTATTGACATAATTATTATTATTGTTTGAATTTTGATAATGGGTTTTATTCTTATTGAATTTCCTATTGTTTCTCTTATTGTAATGTTGATTTTTATTATTATTATTATTGATATTTAATTTATTATTAGTAACAAGAGAATTTTCAAAAATTATACACTTTGTAACCATTTCACTTAAAGTGTTAGGTAAAATATCAGCTTTCTTAATTTCATTCTTATATTTTGGATGTAAACCATTTAAAAATATTAGTGAAAGACTAATGTCATCTATCTCTAAACAACGACTTAAATCTCTAAATTTGTTAATATAATCGTTCACTTTTCCATAAGCTTGTCTTAATTCTATTAATTGAATCATGGCTAATTTGGTACTGGTAACATTTGAAAAAGCTTTGTTTAATTCACTTAATAGTTCGTTCATAGTCATAGGAGTAATACCATCTTTATATTTAATATGATACCAAGTTCTGGCAGAATCACGTAATCTAACAACAACAAAGTTAATTTTTACTTCTTCAGATAGTTGATTGTTAGGTGGAGTTTTAAAGGTAGCTTGGCAGAGTTCGCAGAATAACTCAGTCTGAGTAGTATCACCAGTAAAGAATCCTGGATCTGGTACTTGTTTGATAGGATAGGTTCTATTACGCATTATAACATCATGATCTTCATCATAATCGGTAGAAGATTCCTCGGTTTCAGTATAATTAGCACGACTCTTAAGTTCCTTTAACATAGCATCCATACGTTCTAACAAGGAGGTGGTATTTTTATCCAATTGTTGAGTGATATACTTGTCTAATTCACCACAAAGATTTTTCTTAAATTCTTCTAAATCTTGAGGCTTTAGGAATTGTTGAACTGGTTTAGGTGTTGGTTGAGTCATTTTTTTTTTTTTTTTTTTTTTTTTTTTTTAAATTTTTAAATTAAGTTTTTTCCTAAGGTAGTTATGGTAAAAAACGCGGTAAAGATTATTGTAAAAGTTTTACTAAACTTATAATTTAATATTAAAATATTAAATTAAATAAAAGGTTAAAAGATAACTAGGTTAGAAAAAAAATGTTTTATTAAAATAATCTTAATTGATTTATAAATGAATAATTAAATTATGTATTATAGTTAAAATAATTCCTTTTTATTTTATTTAAAGAATATATATAATAATAAGATTATTTAATAGTAATACTTATTAAGTATTAATAAGATAATAATCTTTACAAAGATTTAATTCATAAAACTATTCTAAACTATTTATACTATTTGTAATTTTACATTTAATAATAAAATAACTTTTCAATACATGATTATATTCATAATATATTTTATAATACTTAAACTAAACTTAAGACTTATTCCTAATTATTAAAAAATAACTATTGTTTATAATATTCATAATATTAATTATTTCTTAATTATAATATAATTCATTGAATATAATATTAATAATTATAATCCTCTAGTTCAAAGATTATAAATTATGTTATTGAAATAATTATTATAAAATAAAGTTAATTAGTTCCGGAAAATAATTTTAATTTAATTAAACAATAATTTTTTATACTTTGAGTGAATGATTTATGTTTGATATATCAGGGGTGATCATTCTCTGAATAAACAATTAATCATTGCTAACAAAATATCTTTAAATTGGAATATCTCGTGAACCAGCAGAGATATTGACATGATTTTAAGATATGTTGTTTGTCTCGAGCGTGGCTTTCTAACGAACTTAATTATAACCAAAATATTATTATTCAAAAATCGTCATTCGTTGAGGAGATACGCGTGTTTTTTCTTATTCCATTTTAACGATAAGGGTTAAAGTTATTTATTATAAAAATTATTAAGGGTTAAGGTCATATTTTAACCTTTTCTAAATTTTTAAATATTTCTTAATAAAATTTTATAATTTATTTGAAAATAAAATATTTGTTGATTTTGAATTTTCATAAGTGATTTCACAATTCCAAGTGATCTTGAAATTGTAATTTCACTAGTATTCGTGACAAATTATATTTTAATATACTATTCTATTTAATTATACATATATTCATGTAACGAATCTATTAGATAATTAATATTGTCTTAATGGTTAGTATTTAAGACATTAATCTGGATCACTCGGGTTCGACTCACACCTTGATCCGAAATCTATTTTAGATTATTTATTTAACAATTTAATTTATGACTCATAGAAACTTATAGAACTTATTCGAAAAAGAATAAGTTCGAATATTCGAAAAATCAAATATTTTTTGTAATTTTATCACGGGATTCATTTTATGCAATTTTTAATTAATTTAAAGAACAATCTAGAAAGATAATTAAAATTTTTGATTTAGCCACATCAGATTTAGAAAAAGTATAAATAGAAGTGGTTTGAATCGAAAATTAAAAAATTGTGTTTTTATTAACTATTAACTTTTAACTTTTAAATTTTTTTAAAAAAAAAAAAAAAAAATATTTATTATTAAAAAATAATTTAAATAAAAAATAATTAAAAAATTTTAATAAATAAAATTAATTGACTTATTGGGATCAAAATTATTATCTATATAAAGTTTATTAATTACCACATTATTAAATATTTATATAGATACGCGTTACAATAAAAACACCAGTTGTAACATATTCCCTTTACCTTAATTAATTTGTTTATTTTTCCTACCTGTTATAGTGTCTACCCTTGGTTTAAATATCCACTTGTATATTAGTATCTACCTGACTTTTGTACTTTTCTGTTTTGCTACTTTAGATACTACTTCTGTTTACTCCTTTATTTTTTCTCTAGGCAATAGACACTACCTTTGTATATTGTTTTACAACTCTTTTGGACTCTCTTGGACTCTTGGACTCTTGGACTCTCTCGGACTCTCTCGGACTCTCTCGGATTCTCTCGGACTCTTTTGGACTCTTTTGGACTCTTTTGGACTCTCTTGGACTCTCTTGGATATATTATACGATTAAATTGAATTAAAATTAGATATTTTCAATAAAATAAAGAATATGGATGAAGAATTGATGAACCATGCTACGTTGAAGGATGATTTCGCTGGAAATCGTCGTTTCTTTAAGGGTTTTCTCGCTAAAATAGAATTAATCTTTATGGTCTACCCAGAGCGCTACGCGGATGACGAAGCAAAAATCGTCTATATTATTTCAAGACTATATGGTGAAGCCTTGAATTGGGCTGCATCATTAATTCACAACCATGACGAATGCCTATTAAATTATGACTCATTTGTTGCAAAGCTTAAATCTGTGTTTGGCAACAACGACTCAACATTTGTGGCTAATCAAAAGCTTCGAACTATAAAGCAAAGGAAAATCGGAGAAATTCAAAAATATACTCTTGAATTTAACCGATACTCTGATGACTCCTCTTGGAACGAAAGTGCAAAAATGGACGCCTTCTTAGCTGGACTACAAGATCAAGTCGCCAATAGAATTTTAGAAATGTTTCCCGGTCCACAAACGCTACTAAATTTACAAGTTATAGCATCAAGAATCGATTCTAGAATCGATACCAATAGAAGATTTTTCAACAACAATCACTCTAATAGCACCAATCAAAACCGAAGAACTGAAGCAAATAGAAAACCTTTCACTTCGAGAAATAAGAAAACTTACGGACCGCTTACCTCAGAAGAAAAGGCTAGAAGAGTTAAGGAGAATCTCTGTTTATATTGTGGTTCTCCAGATCACAAGTTAAACAACTGTCCAAAAAGAAGTAAAAATGAAAAAACAGCTGGGACTCATATTTCTAATTCTATGCCTGAAAAGAAACCTAGAATAAGATTCTCCGATAATCCCCATTTGAAACAACCTGTTTTTGAGTTCCAACTCAATACTTCCGACGTCTCCGTTAACACTAAACTACTAATTGATTCAGGATCCCAACTTAACCTAATAGATGTGGTCTTTGCAGAAGAAAACAACATTCCTTTTGATAAATCCGTCTCTCTCGACAAAATCTCTGGTATTGGTGGGGAACAACAAGTCTTAGGTAAATCCATCCCAATTTCAATTAAATACAAAAACCACCAATGTAAAACTATATTTTATATTGTAGACCTCCCGGGATATTGTGGTATCTTAGGTGCTGAATGGTTACATCAGCACAACCCTATTATTAACTTCGTTGAAAAAGAATTATCTTTTAATTCAAATTTCTGTTTGTCACATTGCTCTGTCATTCCAAATGTTGCCCCTACTTATGTTATTTCTTCTATTTCTAATGATTCCAAACCTTCTTGTAGCACTTCAACCAATTCTTATATCCATGATTCTGTAACAAATCTTCCAAAAAGTCAAGATTCCACCACTAACACTTCTAGTAATCAAGAAGTTATTCTACCTGCTGAACTTCAAGCCTTTGAAGATGTATTTAATGAAAAAGCCGCTGAACAATTGCCGCCACATAGGCAATACGATTGTGAAATCCGTCTTAAGCCGGACTCCAAACTTTTCTATGGACCAATTTATCCTTTAACGGATAAAGAATCAATGGTATTGAAGGAATACATTGATGAAAATTTGCGAAAAGGTTTCATCAGACCTTCGAAGTCTCCGGCTGGTGCCCCAGTGCTTTTTGTCCCGAAGAAAAATGGTGAACTACGTCTATGTCAAGATTATAGGAAATTAAACGAAATCACAATCCGTGATTCATACCCTTTACCATTAATTAATGACATGTTGGAACATCTAGGTAAAAGCAACATCTTCTCCAAACTTGATTTAAGATCAGCTTACAATCTTGTGAGGATCAAAGAAGGTGATGAATTCAAAACTGCTTTTACTTGCAAATATGGACACTTTGAATATACTGTAATGCCGTTTGGTTTGAAAAACGCACCTGCAGTATTTCAACATTTCATTAATGATGTGCTTGAGGGAATCTTGGGAATATTTGTCTTTAGTTATATTGATGACTTAATAATTTTCTCGGAAAATTTTAAAACCCATGTAATCCAGGTTAAAGAAGTACTTAAAAGACTTAGAAAAGCGGGACTTTACGCAAAACTTGAAAAATGTGAGTTCTTTGTCCCATTTATCGATTTCTTAGGTCATCGTATATCTTCTGAAGGTATTTTAATGGATCCAAAGAAAATTGCATCTATCTTGGAATGGCCAACTCCTAAAAGCGTTAAAGAGGTTCAAGCGTTTCTTGGGTTAGCTAATTATTATAGAAGATTCATTGCCGGTTTTGCTGAGATCGCACAACCACTGAATGCGTTACTTAAGAAGGATGTTAAATTCTGCTTCTCTCATCAGTGTGAAAATTCTTTTAGTTTAATCAAATCCAAATTTGCTTCTTCCCCTGTTCTTGCATACCCGAATCGTGATATACCTTTCATAGTTGAAACGGATGCAAGTAATTTCGCTATAGGAGCAATCCTTTCACAAACGAATCCAAAAGACAAGTCGGTTCATCCAGTGGCATTTTTCTCTAGATCGCTTAGTTCTTCTGAAAGGAACTATCCGATCTACGATAAAGAACTTTTAGCAATTGTAGCTGCTTTAGAAACTTGGCGACATCTACTCAAAGGAACTACTCAGCCTTTCAAGATTTTCTCGGATCATAGAAATTTGCTCTACCAGAAGAAACCCGAAAAAATGACTCAAAGATTAGTTCGTTGGTCTCTGTTCCTTGCCGAGTTTAACTTTATCATCGTTTATCGGTCGGGTTCTGCTAATGGTAAACCTGACGCTTTATCTAGAAGACCAGATTACTTAGAAAATTTTAAGTATAACAATGACATTCCAAATTCCGTCCTTAGACCCGAAAACTTTTGTGCCATGGTTCTGGATAACAATCCCCTTATGGATAAAATCATTTCAAATAGCAAAGATGATAAATTTTACTTTGAAGTATGCAAATATTTAGAAACTCAAATTCCCCCAGTCCCTCATTCGCAAATCGAAAACTTTAAAATTCAAGATGGTGTATTATTATTCAATAATAGGATCTATGTCCCCCAAGATTGTCGTTTGGAAGTTCTTAAAATTTGCCATGACTCACCCTCCGCTGGACACTTCGGATTAAAGAAAACTACTTCCCTTATTGTTCGTGACTTTTGGTGGCCTTATCTCTCAGTCGATGTCAAAGAATATGTTAGGTCTTGCGAAATATGTTGCCGATCAAAGGATTCTCGACACAAACCCTATGGATTTCTCTCCCCTTTGGAAATTGCTGAACGTCCTTGGTCTTCCTTATCTATGGACTTTATTACGGATCTCCCACCTTCCCAAAAGTATACTTGCATTCTTGTAGTCACCGATAGATTAACTAAATTATGCCACTTCATTCCTTTTGAGAACATCCCTTCTGCCTCCGATACTGCTGATGCTTTCATGATCAACGTTTTTCGTCTCCATGGATTACCAAATGAAATTCTTTCGGATAGAGGTACTCAATTTACCTCTAAATTCTGGAATTCAATTTGCAAATCTTTTGATATAAACCTAAAATTTTCTTCTTCCTACCATCACCAAACAAACGGGCTGACGGAGTGTAAAGATATCAAACGCCTCTGTTTGATATCTTTAATGTAACTTAAGCCACAAGTATTATTGTTTAAGTTACACAAATTATATTCAGAAAAAGAAAATGAGACATAATTTATTTATTAATAATTAAAGTTTAAAACAAAATAAATTATTAGTTTATTTTTAATGTTTAACAAGTAAATTAATATTCTCAATTTAAATCCCTAGTTTTAGTATTGTTTTTTCATAGAAATAAATAAATAATAAATGATTAATATATCAATAATACATGGGCACATATTCAAATTGAATAGTACTTAATTTGAATTGCCAATTGTATTTTACTAAAAATAGTTATAGTTTAAATATTTATTAATAATTAAGATTTTAGTGTAGATTTTAAATAATAATATATAAGAAATAAATAGTTATAATATAATATAAATGTATTTAGGAAAAATATAAATAGAAGATATTTTTCATCATTTTATCGATGTAATTGTTATTATTAAAATTCTATTATAATAAAAGATATTTTTAATAAAACAATTTTTTATTTTTATTTTAAATTTAGTGTTATTGTAATAGAATAGATATCCTAATCTATTCTTTCTGTGTCGCCATTACAATAACAATTACCTAACTACTTCAAGAGTACGTTAGGATATCTACTACTGTCAGAAGAAGAATTTATAGAAGAACTTGGTTGCTACCATAGAAGAAGAATTACTGAAACAATTATAGGTTAAACTCTGTTGCTGCCCTTGTTAAAGGAATTCTACCGAAGGAATCAATATATAGATACAAAACTTGTTCGACACTGCTTTGCAGAACGCGTTTGAATAACTTTTGTATTTAAATAGATTGTATTAGTGTAAAAAAAAAAAAAGAAAAAAAAATTAAGATTACTTACTTGAAACAGTAGTAAGAAAACATTTTTTATTTTATTTAATAGTTTACGTTGGAGGCCTTAATTAGTGAGTTTGAAAGTTTAAATTTAGAGATGGGTGATAGGACTGTGGGTGTTTCTGGGAATTCGGGGAACATTATTAATGCTCCACCAATATTTTCTGGTAAACAAAGAGAATTGGATGGATTTTTAACCAGAGTTGAGTTGATATTTCGTACTCGACCGACACTGTATAATACAGATCGAGTCAAGGTCGACTTCGTTATATCATACTTCTCTGGTAAACCTTTGGAATGGGCTTCAGTGTTGATGAAGAATAATAGTGGGGTTTTAAATCATTATGATGAATTTGTAGATAGGTTGAAGGCTAATTTTGGCAGTTATAGATACGATACCGTTGTAGCTAACGGAAAATTAGATAATCTTCGCCAAAGGAAACTTGGTCAGGTATTAGATTACATTACCGAGTTTCAACGTATTAGCCAAAATTCAAGCTTTAATGATAGCGCAAAAATCTACATGTTTCTGAAAGGTTTATTACCACCACTTAGGGAGAAGTTGGCTTTCATTGAATCAAACCCAACTTCAATTGAACAATTGATTTCTTCAACTATTTTAGTTGAAGATATGATGAAAAGAAATTCTCTAAGTGAATTTTATTTTAATGGTAGAAGGGCTAACGATCCTATGGATGTGGATGTATTTAGAATTAGTAGAGAAAATAAACGCAAAAGGTATGTGAATATCCAAGGATCAAGTAAAAATTACAATGAAAACATAGACAATTTTGAAGAAGAAAAGAAAAAGGGGTTATGTTTTCTTTGTAAACAACCGGGACATTTAAAGTTTAATTATCCTAATAGAGTAAAGCCCAGAAAAGTGTTAAGAATTGTTAAAGAAAGGACTCCAAAAATTGTTAATCCAAAAATTTACAAAGTTGGAGTCAAGGGAGTGAAAAGTGATTTAAACCTTGTGGACTTTTACTTGAGTACCAATGAAGTTTCGGAAGTTAAAATTAAGGTTTTAATTGATTCCGGTTCTGAATTAAATTTCATTAATCCAAGTCTTGCTGAAGAACTTGGTATTAATTTGGAAAAGATAGAACCATTCCGTGTATCAGGTGTTAGTGATGGAGTTGTTAGTATTTGGGAAAGGACTGAGAAGTGCATGCTCCGTTGCAAAAATCACTTCGAAGTAATTCAACTTTATGGATTACAAGTCCCCGGTGTTGATGTTATTCTTGGTTTGCCGTGGATAAAGAAGCATAATCCAAATGCTTTCTACGACTCTAAGAAAATCGCTTTTAGTTCTGGTTATTGTGCCAGACATTGTAATAAAGGCAAAAGAAAGAGAAAACCAAGAAAGAGGTCAAAGAATGATCAGTTAGATCATGATGTTCTCGACCGAAGCTTGACCAAAAAGCCGAAAGTAGATCCCTCTGTCCCAAACAATGAAGAAAAAGAATATGTTAAAGGCCGCCTTGTTAGAACCATCAATGATGAAGATGATAGCGATGATGAATATATTAGTTTTAATAAAAAAGTTAAATGTATTGTAACAAAAATTTATGAAACATGTAATAATGATAACGAATCATGTAGTAATAATAATAATAATGGAAAAGATATTAATAAAGATAAATTGGTCGCCGTACCAACCCAATATTTAGAATTTAGTGAAGTGTTTAATGAAAAAAATTGTGAAGTGTTACCTCCTCATAGACCTTATGATTGTGAAATCAAACTTAAAGATGATTCGACTTTATTTTATGGACCTTTGTATCCATTAACTGAAGTTGAAAGAGAGGAACTTAAAAAATATATTGATGATAATTTAAATAAAGGTTTTATTAGGAAATCATCGTCTCCTGCTGGTGCCCCAATTTTATTTGTTAAAAAGAAGGATGGCTCCCTAAGACTTTGTATCGATTATAGAAAGTTGAATGATATTACCATTCGTAATTCATATCCTTTACCTTTAATTAGTGACCTTTTGGATAGGGTGAAAAATGCTAAGATTTTTACTAAATTAGACCTTAAATCCGCTTATAATCTTGTTCGTATTAAAGAAGGTGATGAATACAAAACGGCTTTTCGTACTAGATATGGACATTTTGAATATCTGGTTATGCCTTTTGGATTAAAGAATGCTCCTGCAACTTTTCAACACTTCATTAACGATGTCCTTAGTGACTATTTAGACGATTTTGTTATCTCATATATTGATGATATTCTTATTTATTCTAATAATATCGAAGAACATCATGAGCATGTTAAAAAGGTACTTAAGAAACTACTTGAAAATAATCTTTATGTTAAATTAGAAAAATGTGAGTTTGATGTTGAGAAAACCACTTTTCTTGGTTATGTCATTTCAAAGGATGGATTGCAAATGGATGAAAATAAAGTTAAAGCAATTCTCGATTGGCCGGTTCCCAAGAATGTTAAAGAGGTTCAGTCTTTTATTGGTTTATGCAACTATTACAGAATTTTTATTAAAGACTTTGCTAAAATTGCAAACCCTCTTCACAAACTCACTAGAAAGAATGTTGCTTTTAACTGGGTGAAAGAAGATCAGGACGCTTTTATTTTATTAAAAACTTTGTTCACGTCAGCTCCTATTCTGAAACATGCGGATAGTAATAAACAATTTATTGTTGAAACTGATGCTAGTAATTATGCTGTCGGTGCTATTCTCTCTCAAGAATTTGACGGCAAATTACATCCCATTGCATTTCTTTCTAAAAGTTTGACGAGTTGTCAAAGAAACTATCCTATATATGACAAGGAACTGTTAGCCATTATAGTTGCTCTTGAAGAATGGCGTCATTACTTAGAGGGTGCACGCCATCAGTTCATAATTTATACCGATCACAAGAACTTAACATTTCCTAGAAAACCTGAAATGTTATCTCAGAGACAAATTAGATGGAATTTGTTCTTATCCAGATTTGACTTTAAACTCATCTATAGAGCTGGAAAGAAATCTGGAAAGCCTGACATTCTGTCTCGTAGAAGTGATCATTTAGTGAATGATATTAACTCTAATGTTTCTTGTCTTACAATTTCACTTCATCATAGCGATAACAAACCTTTAATAGATTCTATTTTATCAGAACTTAAAAATGACGATTTGTACAATTCCATTGTTCAATTTAAAATGAATGGTTCTACAAGTAATGCACCTATTAAAAACATTGATAAAGTTATTATTGATGGTGAAGGATTTTTGTTATTTAACAATCTTATTTATGTTCCTAAATCTCTTAGGACTAGAGTTTTAGAACTCCATCATGATTCTGTTGCTGCTGGCCATTTCGGCATTAAGAAAACCGTTGAACTTATTTCAAGAAACTTTTGGTGGCCAAGATTTCATTCAGATGTTAAATCCTTTATTAAATCTTGCGTGACTTGTTGCAAATCCAAAGTCCCTAGACATAAGCCTTATGGTTTGTTATCCCCTTTGGACACTCCTAGTAGGCCTTGGTCTGATATCTCTATCGACTTTATTGTTGATCTTCCTAAGTCCAGAGATATGACTACACTTATGGTTGTTGTCGATAGATTTACTAAATTTGCTCACGCCATTCCTTTACGTTGTCTTCCTACTGCTTCGATTGCTGCTGATGCTTTTATTGCCAATGTCTTCCGTTTGCATGGTCTTCCTAATTCCATCATTTCTGATAGAGGCTCGCAATTTACTTCTGATTTCTGGTCAAGACTTTGTGACCTTCTTAATATCAATCATTCATTGTCAACTGCTAACCATCCGCAGACAGATGGTCAAACGGAGAGGGTGAACGGCATATTAGAACAATATTTCCGTTGTTTTATCAATAAGAAGCAGAATAACTGGGTTGATCTTATTCCATTTGCTGAATTTGCATATAATAACACTTTACAGCAATCTATAAATCAATCCCCATTCTTTGCTAATTATGGTTTTCATCCAAAGTTCAGCTTGGAAATCCCGGCTAATGATAGACCTAGTAGAGCTGAACAAAGAGTAATTGATATGAATAAAAACTTTAAATTATTAAAAGAAAGCTTAGAAAAAGCAAAAGAAACATATAAGAAATATGCCGATATGAAAAGAATGAGTCCCCCGGAATTTGAAGTGGGAAAGAAGGTATGGTTATTGAAAGATTCTCCTGGAACTAACCTAAAGAGAAAATTAGCACCTCAAATGCTTGGCCCATTTGAGATAATTGGAAAAGTTAGTTCTCTCGCTTTCAAATTGAAACTTCCAAAGACAATGAGATGTCATCCAGTCTTTCATGTTTCATTGTTAGAACCATACTTTGAAAACAAGTTTAACGACAGGTCTAATCGTAGGAAGAGGAACATTCACCTTAACACAGATTTAATTGAAAAAATTCCAGAGAAAATTGAAAAGATGAAATCTGTTAATGGTGAAACATTTTATAAGTTATCATGGAAAGGATTTGACAAATCCACTTGGATTTCTGAAGATCAGATTCCAGATAAACAATTAATACAAGAGTTTGAAAGAAACTCTAAAAAGTCAAAATATAAGTCGAACGACTCCTCCATGAAAATTAGAAAGAATAAAGTTGGTAATCTAATCAAGCACAGATACCAACCATTTGTAATTGAAATTCCTTCGAGAAAAGATTCCTTATAAATTAATCTCGCAGGAGCTCGACTTAGAGAGAGAGATTGTAAAGATATCAAACGCCTCTGTTTGATATCTTTAATGTAACTTAAGCCACAAGTATTATTGTTTAAGTTACACAAATTATATTCAGAAAAAGAAAATGAGACATAATTTATTTATTAATAATTAAAGTTTAAAACAAAATAAATTATTAGTTTATTTTTAATGTTTAACAAGTAAATTAATATTCTCAATTTAAATCCCTAGTTTTAGTATTGTTTTTTCATAGAAATAAATAAATAATAAATGATTAATATATCAATAATACATGGGCACATATTCAAATTGAATAGTACTTAATTTGAATTGCCAATTGTATTTTACTAAAAATAGTTATAGTTTAAATATTTATTAATAATTAAGATTTTAGTGTAGATTTTAAATAATAATATATAAGAAATAAATAGTTATAATATAATATAAATGTATTTAGGAAAAATATAAATAGAAGATATTTTTCATCATTTTATCGATGTAATTGTTATTAATAAAATTTCTATTATAAAAGATATTTTTTAATAAAACAATTTTTTATTTTTATTTTAAATTTAGTGTTATTGTAATAGAATAGATATCCTAATCTATTCTTTCTGTGTCGCCATTACACGGAGAGGGTAAACTCCGTTGTAGAACAATACCTAAGGTGTTACTCAAATTATAAAGGCTCTAACTGGTACAAGTTCTTACATCTTGCTGAATTTAGTTACAATAATGCCGTTCAAGAATCTACCAAAACTTCACCTTTTTTTGCTAACTATGGCTATAATCCAAAACATTCTCCAATTTTACCAAGTCGTACCGAGATACCAACTGCGGATGAATTCACAAGAAATTTCAAAGAAATAATTAAAACTCTTAAAGATAACTTGAGGAAATCCATTAATCAACAAGAAAAATTCGCAAACAAACACAGAAGTAAAGCCCCTGAACTCAAGGTAAATGATAAAGTATGGATCAACAGTTCTTTAATAATGCGTAATGGTAATAAGAAGTTAAAACCTAGAAAACTTGGTCCGTACAAAATAATTGAAAAAATTTCTCCAGTTTCTTTCAAATTGGAGTTACCAAAAGAAATTCGCATTCATCCAGTCATCCACGTTTCAGAATTGGAACCCTACCATGAAGACAAGTTCAATAGAAAGCAACCGCCACCTCCGCCGGTTATTGTGGATAATAAGGAAGAATTTGAAGTCGAAGAGATATTGGATAAAAGAAGATATTATGGTAAAGTCCAATATCTAATTAAATGGAAAGGATACCCAATATCTGAAGCATCTTGGGAGCCAGAAACAAATTTGAATTGTCCAGAACTACTTAAGGAATTCAACAAAAAGAAATGATTTCAACAGAAACTTTATTTTTAATTTATTTTTAATTTTAATTTAAAAAAAAAAAAATAACTTCTTTAAATTTTCTTAAATTTTAGATTTTCTTTAAGCATGTATTTAATATTAAATGTATAATGTAAAAAAAAAAAAAAAAAAAAAAAAAAAAAAAAAAAAAAAATTATTTTATTGTAATTCAATTAGTATAGTTTAATTATATAGTAATTATATAGCTTAAAAAAATTATTATTGTAATAAAACATAAAATGAATCCAAAGATTCGTCTGGTATCCGAATCCTGGAGGAAGACCATGTAACGAATCTATTAGATAATTAATATTGTCTTAATGGTTAGTATTTAAGACATTAATCTGGATCACTCGGGTTCGACTCACACCTTGATCCGAAATCTATTTTAGATTATTTATTTAACAATTTAATTTACGACTCATAGAAACTTATAGAACTTATTCGAAAAAGAATAAGTTCGAATATTCGAAAAATCAAATATTTTTTGTAATTTTATCACGGGATTCATCTTATGCAATTTTTAATTAATTTAAAGAACAATCTAGAAAGATAATTAAAATTTTTGATTTAGCCACATCAGATTTAGAAAAAGTATAAATAGAAGTGGTTTGAATCGAAAATTAAAAAATTGTGTTTTTATTAACTATTAACTTTTAACTTTTAAATTTTAAAAAAAAAAAAATATTTATTATTAAAAAATAATTTAAATAAAAAATAATTAAAAATTTTAATAAATAAAATTAATTGACTTATTGGGATCAAAATTATTATCTATATAAAGTTTATTAATTACCACATTATTAAATACTTATATAGATACGCGTTACAACGGATCATAAAAATCTTACCTTTCCTAGAAAGCCTGAACTATTGTCGCAAAGACAAATTCGCTGGAATTTGTTTTTGACCCGTTATGATTTCAAAATACAATATAGACCGGGTAAAGAAGGTGGAAAACCTGATGCTTTTTCAAGACGTCCTGATTATGAAGAAGATAAAAGTAACAAAGAAGACGAAGAAGCCTATTCTTGCTTGACAGTTAAAGAAATCGAAGATACTTTATGTCTTGTGTCTATTCAAGGGAATCTCAAAGAAGATTTAATTAAAGAAATTAAAGAAGATGAAGAAATTAAGGAGTTAATAAATATTCTACAAGGAAAATCTACCGCAAGTAAGAAGTATAAGAAGTTAATGAAGAATTTTAAGTTAAGCGAAGAAGGAATTCTTTTGTATAAAAGTTTAATTTATGTACCAAAGAAAATGAGAGATATAATAATCTCAATGCATCATGACAATCCAATTCATGGTCATTTTGGTATTATTAAAACAAAAGAATTAATTACAAGAAACTTTGTTTGGATAAACATGACTCAAGATATAGTTAAGTTTATTGCTTCTTGTAAAGTTTGTGGAGCTGCTAAGGTTGATCGTCATAGACCTTATGGACTTTTACAGCCGCTACCAACTCCTGATAGACCGTGGTCTTCTGTTTCTATGGATTTTATAACTGATTTGCCAAAGTCAAAGGAAAAAACAGTTATAATGGTTGTTGTAGATAGATTAACGAAGATGGCTCATTTTATTCCGTTTAGAATGATTCCGACTGCTCAAATTGCCGCTGATGTTTTCTTTAGAGAAGTTTTTCGTTTACATGGTCTACCTGATGAAATAATATCGGATCGAGGAACCCATTTTACTTCTGAATTTTGGCAAAGATTATGCACTTTGTTGAACATTAAGCACAATATTTCGAGTGCTCACCATCCTCAAACAGACGGACATACTGAACGTGTAAATAGTATTTTAGAACAATTCCTTAGATGTTATATTAACAAAAGAAAAGATAACTGGATGAATCTCTTGCCTTATGCCGAATTTGCGTATAATAATACACTTCAGCAATCTATAAATCAAACTCCATTCTTTGCAAATTATGGGCAAAATCCAAGATTTAATACCGATATTCCTGCTGATAGTGACAACAGAAGAGCTAACAGGCACGCCTCTCAGATGCAAGATAATATTAAATTTTTAAAGAAGAACTTAGAAAAAGCCAAGGAAAGATATAAGAAATACGCCGATTGTATTAGACATATTGGACCTAAGTTAAAGGTTGGTGACTTAGTTTGGTTAAAGCGTCCTGATTTACTTCCGAAAGGGCCTCCAAAATTAACAAATAAGAAACTTGGACCATTTAAGATCATTGAAAAAACAGGACCTGTTTCTTATAAATTGGAACTACCAGAAAGTCTAAGATGTCATCCCGTTTTTCACATTTCGAATTTAGAACCTTTTGTTGAAAGAGAAGTTGAAGTGAATGAATCAACTTCTAGAATTCCAAACATTGCTACTGATTCTACTGAAGGAAGAATTCCATTGAAGATTGTTAGTGAAAAAGTTGTTAATGGAACCAAGTACTACTTTATGGTTTGGAAAAGTTTATTACCTTCAGAAAGTACATGGCTTAGAGAAGATGAAATCGAAGACCCTCAGTTGATCCAGGAATACCTTAAACATAAGTCGCTCAGGGGCTCGACTTAAGAAGAGGGGCATGTAAAATATTGTATTAATAGAACAATGTATTAATACGTATTTAAAATAATGTATAATGTATTAAATTAATGTACCGTAAATTTTATTCTTTAATTACAAAAATTTATATCACAATACATTAACATAAATTTATGTAAAATTTAATTTTATGATAAGATAAAGTTTTTGATGATAAAATAAAATTTTAAATTAAATAAATTTTAACCAATAAATATTTTAGATAATAAAAAATTTTTTTTATAAACTAAGCCTCAAAATTAGAAATAAATAAATTGAATATATGTTTGAAATATAATCAACCATATAGTAAATAAATCAAAACTTTATTTTAAGTTTAGAAAATTCTTTAGTAAATAAATTGAATTTAAATAGTTTAATACAAATAATTTCTTTTAATAAATGTATAAATGTAAACAATGTAAAATTATAATATTAAAACATGTATATTAGAATTTATTCAATTTATTTAAAAAGTATAAATAAAGAAAATTTTTCAACTATTGAAACGATAGTTGGAAAATCGTATAGGTTAATTTTGTTTAGATAAATTAACATTAGTTTATAATTAGTTTATAATTTAGATTAATAATTTTAGTTTTAAATAAATATAAATTGATTACCTAGTGAGGGCTCTGGTGAAATATCCTTCACGGTAAAGTAATCAACGGTTGTTTAGTTAGTATAGTTTTAAAAATAAATAAATAAATAAATAAAAATTATTATTAAAAATAATTAGTTTAATTGTTAGTTTAGTGTTGTATACAAATCTGAACTTTAGAATATTTTACATTTTTACGATTAGTATATGATGCGTTGACCGATATATTTTTGAATAATATAATATTTTTAATAAATAATAAATTCTAATATTTATGATGAAACAATAAATTTAAAATAAAATAAAATATGTTTTATAATTAACAAATAAATCACTCAAAAACTCGAAAATAAACTCTTTTATTATGTTTAAATTATCTCTTTATTATATTTATAATTTATTTATTGTCTATTTATTGTCCGCCCCCTTTTATAAAGAAGAATTTTATCTTCTTTTTATACATTTTTCATTTATTACATGTATTATTATTTTTAACTATTAAATATTATTACTATTGTGATTATTTATTAAAATTAAAGAATAAATTAAAATTATGTCTTAATATTATAAAAATGTTATAGAATATTACTTATTTGATTTTCTTATTACTTCAAAATGTTTAAAATTAGAAAAACTATTATAAATTATCATTAACTATCATTAAATGTATAATACCTTGAATAAAATAATTAAAATTTAAAATTAAAATAATATTAAAATAAAATTAAAATAAAAATTAAAATAAAAATTGAAATAAAATTAATAAAATCAAATATTAAAAGTATCAATTAATATAAACACATTTTATACAGAAACATAAAAGAGTTCTGTATTTTATCTTTAAAATTGTTATTATTGTTCTATTTCCAGGCTTTAAATTAATCACTTTTAGTAATAATTACTCAGTTATTTATTTGTTAATTTATATATATAAGTTTGAAAGAATTTCTAAAGAACACTTGGATAAAACACTAGAATTAATAATTTAATGTATATCATTTTATTTTTTTAGTTTATTTATTCATTTTTATTTACTTATTATTATTTTATTATTTTAATACATTTTTGGATTGAGTCGTTTTATTTTATTTAATAATTTATTTTATTATTATCTCTATTAAGTCGTTTTTATTCATAATTTATTATTTAATAAAGAGAATATTATTTATTTAAAAGAAAGGGTTATATTTCCATAAAATTATTATTTATTCATTTTTAAGGGTTATTATCTTTTATTTTTATTATAAGTCGCTATGGGTTAAGTCGTGTTTATTCGGCTAGTTTTTATTACGTTTTTATGTGAGTAGCGTATCATATATCTTAGTCGTTCCAGTTTTTATCCTGGTTGTTAAGGCGTTTCCTTAGCATACATAAGGCTTCTGGTTCGACCCCGCAGATGTCAGTGCCTGTGGATTTTCCCACTGGGTTTGCCATGGGTTGGGTTATGATATTCAGGTAAGTATAAATGAACTTTCTAATTTACTACTATGATAATAACACTCGTCTAGCCGGCCTGAGAGGGTCTAGTGTACATGGTACATTCCAAATTAGAACTTAATAAGTGGTGACTTAGGCTATGCCAAAAACACATAATATTCCTTAATCAATTTTTTAAGTGTAAACATTAGGGGGCGGTTGACACGTGATCAAATTGACTATAAGAGGCTTAGCATTGTAGTTGTGAAATATCGTACAACGACATGCATCTAATGTACATGGATTAAGTGAGCGTCGAAGCTGAAGAAACAGTATGACAGACCAGGAGGGTCACAACCACCTAGCAATAGGAATGAGCCAACGTTTCTCTAAGAACCACCATTGGAGCTAACTCTGATCGATGGGAGAAATGCACTCGGAAGTTAAAAAAAAAAAAAAAATAAAAAAAAAAAAAAAAATCCATACCCCATTTACCATTACCATCAATACGAACAATATCTAAAGTTTCTGAACAACATGGTTTGCCATATTCCTCAGCAAAACATTTTGCAGACACTTCAGCAACTAAAACAAGAGCTAAAACAGAGAATACACTATTGAATTTCATTTTTTTTAATTTTTTATTTAATATTTATGTAAACATTAATAATAATGAAAAAAAAGTAAAGAATTTTTTTATCCTTTTATATAAATTATTTTCATTATTATTACCATTTTTGACCATTGCTTAATGATATAAAATATAATTCATATCTATAAACTATTTAATATAATTAATTATGATTTAATTTTTTTAAATAACATTTAAGTTTTAAGCCTGGTAACATATAAAAATAATTTTATATTAAATTCATTTGAAGTAGGAAGAACGAATAAAATCCATAGATCTTTAAAATTATAGTTTAAATTCTTTTTAAATTAGAATATTAAATTATTATATTGGCATTTTTTATATTTTTAATTAGTTATCATAATTATAAGCAATAATTATTATTTTTTGGTTTTATATTTAAATTCTTTAATTTTTTTATTTTTTTTTATTTTTATTTTATAATTCTATTATCAATCAATCAATAGTTATTATATTAATAATTAATATTAGATTTAAATTATATGAAAATATATTATAATAATTATATATACTTAAACAAGTTATAAATATATATATAATGAATAATAAATTTTTAATATTATCCCTCACTTGCTATTTCAAAGTATTATAGAACGATATAAAAATATTAAAGTATAGTTCAACAAAATTAAATTATGTTTCGATAATCCGTAATAGGGTGTGTATCCAAAAATTTCAAGAAAGGAAAAATAATTTAATACTTTTAAAAAAATGAAAAAAGTATATTAATATTCAGAAAATAAAAATGCTAAAATTATATAACTTTAAAATAAAATAATAATAGAAATAAGGTAATAAATATAATACAATAACTTAAAAAAAAAAAAATAGTATTGGAAATCATAACAAATTTGAATTAAAAACAATAATATTGAATAATCTGAAACTTTAATAATTAAAAAAAATATTTAGAAACAAAATTAAAGTTTAAAAATTAGTATGAATTGTATTAATAGAATTAGTGGAAAATTGTTTCATTGTTAAATTTACATGTATTTAGTTTAATTCTTTTACACTCTAAAAAATAATATTAATAAATATTCTACTTTGATGTTTTCCATAAATATAAACTAATTTAATATATATATATATTTCGAATTTGATTAAAGATTTTAATATTTTTTTTTGTTATATATATAACCAATGTAGGTATATAAATAAATAAATAAATAAATAAATAAATAAATAAATAAATAAAAAGAAAATAAAAAATAAAATTCATAATTCTTATTTTATATTAATAATTAAACTTTTCAAAGTTTATTAATATAATGAAGAAAATGAAAAAAGTTAAAATTGTTTAGTGCTTGAAATTTTTTTTATTAAAGGGAAAAATATTTTATTTTTAGAAAGTTTTGTTCATTTTTTCTATTTAAATAATATATTAATAATAAATATGAATATATACACATTAATATTGAATTTCATTATTATTAAATGTATTTTTGCTCAAAGTAATATTAAAGAAGAATGCTATATAGTAAATAAATTAATGAATAAGGATCAATCGGTAGACTGTTGTTCCATAAGTGGTATTACTTGTAAAGATGGTCATATTACTGTAATGTAATAATCCAGAGTCTGTTTTTTATAAAATATACAATTTAAAAAAGATATATAATAATACAAAAAGAAATATTTATTTATTCAAAACACACGACAACAAATTTTATGTAAAAAAATATATATTTTATACCTTATAATTATTTCTAATTATTATTATTTTAAAGCTTAAATAGGAAACTATTATTTATCAATATTTTCTTTTCAAATAATATTTAAAAAAAATTGAAAAATTTCCATTAATTAAAGATATTTTTACTTTTCTTTATTTTTGTTTTTAATTGATATTAATTAATTTACCGGGTTTTTATACCACACATTATTTGAATTAATTTAAAATGTTTTGTTAAAGAATATATATTATATTATATTATATTATATTATTATATTATTATATTATATTAATTCATTAATATTTCTTTTAATATTTCTTTTATTGTAAAAGATTTTTAAACAATGTAAGTGGATATTTTGTTATACCACCTGAGATTGGAAAATTATCTAATTTAGAAACACTGTAATTGTTAAAAATACATTTGTTATTTACTACTGTTCTTAAATATATAATTATATTTACTTCTTACAATATTTTTTATATTAGATACTTAACTAGTTTAAGTGGTACCATACCACCAGAACTTGGAAATTTATCGAATTTAATAACTTTGTAATTACATTATAATAGAATAGTTATAGTTTAAACATATTATTATATTTATTGTTTTTTTTTAATTTTTTATTTTAAAATTTTAATATAGATTTTTACATGGAGAAAATTTAAGTGGTTCTATACCACCCGAGCTTGGAAATTTATCTAATTTACAACAAATGTAATTACTTATTTACAATATTATACTTTAAAAAAAAGAAAGAAAAATGATAAATTATATGATAAACTATATTATTTTACTGATCAAGTAAATAAATAAATATATATATATGTATTATAAAAAAAAGAGATATATCTGGTAACAAAATAACAAATATAACAGATTCTATTCCTTCTTCTTTAGGAAATTTATCAAAATTAAAAATACTGTAAATAATTTAAAATAATTAATAATCAATACTTATGCAAATACTTTAGTTTAATAATACAAATATATTATCATTCTTTTTGTGTAAAAATAAAAAATTTATTTAAAAATAATAGTAATTTACCTAACAATAGTCTAAGTGGTTCAATTCCACCTGAACTTTCAAATATACATAGTCTGGAAGAATTGTATATAATTTAATTTATTCTATTAATATTTAAATAATCTATTTTTTATATTTCTTATTAAGCAGATTTTATTTTTAAATAAAAATAGAAATATTTTTAATAATAATTTGAATGGTTCAATACCTTTTGCATTTGGAAATTTATCTAAGCTTAAAACTTTGTAATGCATTTTATAACAAATAATTAAGGATTATATTAAAAAAATATTTATTTCATTTATTAATTAATTATTTTTTATATTTTAAATTTTATATAGGCAATTAAATGGAAACCGTTTAAGTGATGCTATTCCTCCTGAACTTGGAAATTTATCAAATTTAAAAGTTTTGTAATTATTTGAATGTTATAAAAAATATTTATTATTATCTATTATTAATAAAACTAATATTTTTATTTGAATGAAAAAAAAATAAAAGAAATTTATGTAATAATAATTTAAGTGATTCTATACCACCTGAGCTTGGAAATTTATCTAATTTGGAAACATTGTAATTAAATTAAAATATTTTTTCTTATTTATATTATTTACTATTATTATTTTACTATTTATAATTAAATATTCATCTTCTTCTTAATATGAAATAGAGATCTATCTAATAATACATTATCTGGTACAATACCTCGTGAATTTGGAAATTTATCAAAACTAAAAACTTTGTAATTAAATACATTTTATAATTTTTTAATATTAAAAAATGTATTTATTAATTTTATATATATTATTCATTTTTAATTATTAGATCTTTGTCTGACAATAATTTAAGTGGTCCAGTCCCAAAAGAAGTCAAGAAATTAAATATAAAATTGTAATTATATAATTATTGTTTTTTATTCATTATATTTTTAAGAATATGTAATATAAAATTAACATATATATATATATATAATTGATGCATTGATCTGATCTATCTAAACATAAATATAAAATCGAAATCTAATTTTATTTTTAATCAAAACTAAAGAAATATAAATAATAATCCGTTGATGGAAAGCAAAAAAAATAATTCAGTTAAAATCATTTTAATTATTGCTTCGGTAATATTCATTATTATATTAATATTGACCATTTACTTTAGAGTAATCAAAAAGTACAATCAAGCAAATTTTGATTCTCCAATATCTTCAAGAGGTACAAATGTCAATGTAAATACTTTTGGTGATGATTCAAGTGAATAATACTTTAATGATAATACTCAAAATGCATAAAAAAGAAAAACAATGAAATACTATTATTGTTATTATTTTTTAATACACTTGTTGATAGAAAAAAAACAATATTTTAAAAAAAAATATTTATAAAAATTATCGATAAATATTATTACAAATAAAAATGATATTTTTTACTGGTATACTAATACTACATCTTTCATAAACATTACTATAAATTGAATAATATAAGACATAATAATTATTATTATTTTTTTAAATATAAAAAGTCATCATTCAGTAAAGAAATATTTATATTAATTATGGTTTATCAACCAATAATATAATACTTAATGAAATAAATAGTTCATAATTGATCGATCATTAATATAATTATTAAAAAAATTTTAACATCTTAAAATTATTTTTTTTAAATATATAGGATAAATGTTAAATACTTATATGTATAAATTAATATAGAGAATAAATATATAGATATAATGTATATATTGATTTTTTTATTATTACCATATAATATTTTTTTTTTTAAAAAACCTTTTTTAAGGTATAAAAGTTTCTTTTGATATGAAAATGTAAATTAATAATATAGAATGATTTGTATAATAATAAAAAATAAATCTTTACAGTAACTTATTAATTAAAATAAATTATGACATTTTAATTATTAGATCTGTTTTTCAATTGGAAGAAAGGTTTATTAAATAAATACTAGTTTATTATAAAAAAAATCTATAATTGAATAAATACGTTTATTGAGTATTAAATAATAATATATAATAGAACATGAAAAATAAATTTTAAAACTTGAAACACTTAATTAAATTTAAAATTTAATCTAGTTATTTTTTGGTTTTTTTTTTTTTTTTTTTTTTTTTTTTTTTTTATTTTTTTTCGTTTTCTGTCCATTTTTATAAGTAATTCATATAAAAAATTAAATTAATTTTTTCTTTTTCAATGTCATTTTTTATTAAAAAAAAGAAAGAAATATGTAAAATTTAATTAAAAAGATAAATTAATTATAACTTGTATATAAATAATGAATAATGTTCAAGACAAAATATAAAAAAACATTATTTTCTATAATTTTTCTATAATTAATATATAAAAGTGTAAAAAAATGGTAAAAGAACTAAAAAGTAATGAAGGTTCCATGTCAAATATGCCAAATGAAAATTTAGAAGAGATTATAAATACTATCAAAAAATATAATACTATACAATTAAAAATTAATAAAATTATTGAAATATTAAATGATTGTATTTCTCTTGAAAAAAATTATAAAAATAATATTAAAGAAATCATTAAGAAAAATCCAGATTTTATAGATTCTGATTTTGAATTTAATGGTGAAAAGCTAAACTTTATAATTAAAAGAATAAATAATAATAATATTATTATCCATTTGGATGAAGATCAAAATGAATTATCCATCAATGGAAATGGAAAGAATAAACATTTAGAAGATAAATATTCGCCAAATTTTGAAAAAATTCTCGAGGATGTAGAAAAACTTTTAAATGAAAGAAAATTAATTGCCAGTTTAATGAATAAAATAGATAATTTACAAAAACAACTTGAACATTTTCAAAGGGAAAAAATGAAGACTAATAAAGAGATAGAAAAGTCTAAAGAATATATTCAACAATTAAAAGAAAAAATAAGTTCCCTTACTTTAAAAAATGAAAATCAAGAAACTTTAATTAATGAATTAAAAAGATCTCAAAACAGCAAAGATGAATTATCTAAAAGTTTAGAGGAAAGTAATAAAGAAGTTCAAATACTTAAAGAAATAAATGTTGATTTAAAAAATTTTGTTATTGAATTGATTGCTGATTTAGAAAATGTTCAAAAACAACTTAGAGAATCTCAAGATACTAAACAAAGTCAAAAAGAAAAAAACAATAATGAAATAATTCAAAAACTTGAGAATGAGAAAGATAAATTCCAACAATCATTAACTACCTTAAAAAAAGAATTAACTATAATAAAAAAAGAATTTGAAGATTCCATTAATTCTGAAAAGAAATTAAAGGAGGAACAAAATAAATTAAATAATGATATTAATGAAAAGGAAGAAATAATTAACCAACTCAGAAAAGAAATTGGACGCCTTCACGATATTATAAATGAAAAAGAAACCGCCATCAATTTATTGCATAATAGTATTAAGGACATTAATGAGACAACCAAAAAAATAAATATATTTGAAGATAAAACTAATCAAATGAAAGAAGAAAAAAATCAATTAAAAGAGGAAAATAATCAATTAAATATAAAAAATCATATGCTAGAAAAGGAAAATAATCAATTGAAAGAAGAAAACAATCAATTAAAAGAAGAAAGTAGTCAAATGAAAGAAGAAAATAATCAATTAAAGGGGAAAAGTAATCAAATGAAAGGTGAAAGTAATCAATTAAAAGAAGAAAGTAATCAATTAAAAGAGGAAAATAATCAATTGAATGAAGAAAATAATCAATTAAATATAAAAGATTATATGTTAGAAAAGGAAAATAATCAATTAAAAGAAGAAAGTAATCAATTAAAAGAGGAAAATAATCAATTGAATGAAGAAAATAATCAATTAAATATAAAAGATTATATGTTAGAAAAGGAAAATAATCAATTAAAAGAAGAAAGGAATCAACTAAAAGAAGAAGATAATCAATTAAATATAAAAAATTATATGTTAAAAAAGGAAAATTCTAAACTTCGAAATGATAATAATAAATTATTTAATGAAAAAGAAGAAATGTCAGTGCTATTAGAGGAAACTATTAAAAATTATAAAACTCAAAAGGAATTAAATGAATCATTAAAACAAAGAATAGAAGAATTAAATAGTAGAGATTTCGAGAGAGATAACAATGAAGGGAATACTTTAAAGAATGATTTGAATGAAGCTTCACAAGAATTAAAAATGTATTTAAAATATTTAACTTCAGAATATCCTGAATTAAAAGAATTTAATGATAACTTTACCATCTATGAAAAAGTTTATACATTATTTATGTATTCCTTAGATGATTTGTCTCAGGCGAATGAGTTTGGTGATTATAATAGATTAAATAAACATTTCCAAAATTTTATAAATAAAATTAATATAATAATTGATAGTGTTAAACAAAATTGTTCATTATCTTATTCAAAATCATGTTATTGTGAGAATATAAATGATGAATATAAATCAATAGATAATGATGATGAATATTACCATAAAATAAGTGGAAGTTGTGGGTGTATTTATAATAATATGTTTATTAAATTTTATTTAAAAGCACATGGTTATGATGATATTTATAATATAAATAAGCCATTTGAATTTGAATGCCCATGCTGTTGTAAAAAAACCTCATTAATTTTACCTTATAATACATTTAATCCTTAATTATTTTTAATATTGATTTATACTTTTTTTTTTTACAATTGAAATGTCCATTATTATTATTATTAAATGATTATGATTATACTATCATATTAATTAGCTATTTTTATAATATTTACTCAATTATTATTTAAATTGGACATCCTTTTTTTTAATTAATATTATTATTCAAACATATATAATACTTTTATTAAATAAAAATATATTTGTCCTTTTTTTTTTTTTTTGATCAATCACTATGTAAAACTTGTAAAGCTTTTTTAAAAAAGATGTAAATTTTTAATTAATTTCAAGACATCAAAAAATTATTAAAAGTTTAATATTACAAAAAATAATTAATTTAAAGCAAAACTTATTTGTATTTGTATGATAATAATAATAATAATAATAATAATAATAATAATAATAATAATAATAATAATAATAATAATAATAATAATAATAATAATAATAATAATAATAATAATAATAATGAATGGTAATTACAAAATTATAACTGGAGATACTATTATACTATTTAATCTAAAAGCTTAAATAAAACAAATAATAATTCAAGATAAAGTAAAAGAAAATGTGAATTTATATTTGGAAGAGAAAAAAAATATTATTAATTTAAAACAATTATGCCAAAAAGTTATGAAGAAATTAGAAGTAGCTCATAATGAAAATGAAAAATTGGCCGAAGAAAGTATTAAAATGAAAAGTGAAAAGTAAACAAGAAGATTTAAGTAATATTTTTGAAAATATGGATATAGAACTAAAACTATTAGAAAATTAGAGAATTCTGAAAAAGAAAATATATGTAAGAAAGATAAAATTAGTAATTTATTTGAAGAAAAAAGATCATCAAAGTCGGAATTAAAAAAAAGAAAATAGAAAATTTGTCACTTTCCGAGAAAAATAAAGATCAAGAAGAATCATTAAAAAAATAAATGATGAATTAGAAAAGATATTAAAAGATAATGAAGAAAAAAAAGTTGTAATTTTACAACAGAGTCAAAAAATTAAGGATATTACTATAAGTAATAGGAATATGTATAAGAAACTTGAAAATATGAAGAAAAATGCTGAAGAAAAAGAAATTAATAAACATAATACATTGTCAGCAATAAAAACACACGGCACAAGTGATTATTTTTTAGATGATTTTTCATCAATTGATATTCCAGTTAAAGTTAACGAAATTACTGAATATAACCAAAATTTAATCACTATTCGTTCTAGTGTTACATTTGGAAATAATTATGTTACTAATCCTTATGTTTCTGTTATTCCAGGAAGTGGGGGATATGATATTATATTGGTAATTTAAATTCAACTGTTAATACAGTTTGTTTTAATGCTAGTAGAATGAAAAATTTGCAAGAATATTGCTTGAGCGAAATGAATAAAAACATTTTTGGTATAGACATGAAAATGATATTGGCGATTTTGATTTAATATATAATGGAACAATGTTAGCAAGACTTTATTTTTACGGAGATAGTAAAAATTTAAGATGTAGAAGCTATGTTATATTAAATAATTGTAAAATTATATAATTAAATTTAATATATTTATATATCATTTATTAACCGTTGAATTATGTTACTGTGCTTTTTTTTTTTTTTTAAAACGATTACATATTAATAAATTTAAAATTAAATAAAATATTTTCATATTCATATAACTATTTTAATGTGTATAGTATAATATTAGTTCAATATTTTTTAAACAAGAAAATTTTATTTGAAAAATAAGAAATCTTGTAGTTTATTTATCAATTATAATAAAAAAATCATATATCTGTTGATTCTTTTCTACTTCATTTGTATAAAAAGCTGTTTAATTTAAAAGATTATAAAAGTTCATAAAAATATTAATTAAAATTTTTAAGTTGCTATATCAAAGGAAATATTGATTTTGTCCAACTCAAACTTTGAATTTATAAAAATTGTAATAATTGTTAATTTTAATTATATGCGTAATCTTATATTAATTTCTAATAGTTTTTATAATAATAGGATTATCTTCTCATTTGAAAAAAATATTTAAAGTAATATCAAAAAAAAAAAAAAAAAAAAAAATAACAATAATAATAGAAATAATAATGATAATAAAAATATGATATTTAACAATGTTAAATTATTCATTTACAATCTCTCTAATATTGCTTTAAGAAAAAATAATATCTAAATGTGTCATTCTAATTGTAATTAATAATAAAATAATAAATATTTAAATAATTGGAAAATTCTTTATAGCTTAAATAGTTTGTATTTTTTTTATTAATAATATAAAAGCAAAAGAATTATTGAGATGCGATTTTTATTTTTGAAAAATAATAAATAATGTAATAAAAGACATAATTTTTTATAATTTAAAGTTAATCAAATTAACAATATAGAACTAGTAATGTTATTTGGTATGCAATATATATTCATATTATTTTATAATAAAATAAAAATAATAAAGTTTTCCAAAAATTTTTTTTTATTAATTTAAATAAAGTTAATATATATTTTTGTATTATTAATAAAAAATCAATCAATACATATTTATAATACCTTTGGGAATAAATCTTATTTTTATATTTAAATATTAAATATTCTAAAAGTAAAAAAATAATTTTATATTTTATAAATCCATGTATTTCAATAATTAATAATAAAAATAAATAATGAATATATTATTTAATTTACTGATTAATTTCATTATTATTTTAAAACTGTCATTCGCTCAAAGTAATGAATGTGATGTAATAAACAAACTGTTAAATAAAGAGCAATCAAATAATTGTTGTTTAGAAGAAGGAATTATATGTTCGAATGATCATATCACTAAAATGTAATATATGAATATATTAAAGTCTTATTTTATTAATATAGAATTTTTAAAGAAATAGTTTATTATGTAAAGTGAAATATCTTATTTTAAACAAATCTCCGATTTATAAAAGAAATTAGAAAATTATTTAATTTAGAATCATTGAAAAAATTTAATGGAAAAATATATGTTATTATTAATTGTATTATTTTTTTTATGAAATAGAGATTTATCCGGGTTTAATTTGGAGGGTTCTATACCTCCTGAACTTGGGAATATATCTAATTTGAAATATTTGTAATTAATTAATATCTTAATATCATCAATTTGAATAAAATACTTTACCATAATTAATATTAAAAATCTTTCAATTTTATTTTTATTTTTTTTTGAAATAGAAATTTATCTCAGAATAATTTAAGTGGTGAAATACCTCATGAGCTTGGAAATTTATCCATTTTAGAAACATTGTAAATTCATTTATATATCTTTTTTTTTTAATGATTATGTTATATTATTTTTAATAATTTATAATTATTATTATGAAAGAAATTTATCGAATAATCAATTATCTGGTTCTATTCCACCTGAACTTGGAAATTTATCAAAATTAAAAACTCTGTAATAAATTTAAAATATTTTTTTATTATAAAAAAGTATATCCATTTATTAATTTGTTTCATCTACCTATCTATTTATCTATATAATAGATATTTATCCGACAATAATTTAAGTGGTTCTATTCCAGAAGAAATAAAGAAATTAAATATAAATATGTAATTAATATCTCATTCATTATTATATCATGATTTATAATTAAAAAATAATTAATATAATCATTCCCGTTATATACCATATTTCTTTATAAAAATATACTTTTTATAATTATTTTACCTTATAGATTAATATCTAATAATCCTTTATTAAAAACAGAGAGTAATAATTTATTAATTATTATTCTTCCGATTATTGGATGCATATTAATCATCGTTTTAGTCATTTTATATACATATATAAAAGCTAAGAAAAAGGTTGCTTTTAAAAAAAATTTAAGCTATGCAATGTATTCATGTTCAAAGAATAGTAATACTTTTAGTAATGCTAATAATAATAATAATAATAAATCAATAGTTAGTAACAACACTTGTAATACTAGTATATCAATATTTTAATGTTTCAAGACCTACTTTGTTTAAAATTTATTAATAAAATATAATAATACAATGATTACTGATGTAACGTTCACAAAAACGGCATTATTACTAATATCATATTATTATGATAATATAATATCATTTCAAAAGTAAAAATAGTAATATCTTAACATATATAAAATTTCCATAACAACTACTCATCATAATGTAAATATGAATATTATTAAATATTAAAAAGTAATGAAGCTTCTTAAATATTTCCATAATGTATAATGAAATCCTCTTATTTAATTTATTATAATTGTATATTTTATAAAATTATTTCATTTTCTATTAATGGTTTATTAAATAAAATTAATGGAAGAAATATATTCATAAAAATATAATACAACCTTTATTTGAAAAAAAAAAACTATTAATAAATAATACTAAAAAATAGAATGCATTAAAAAAAAACATAAAAAAAAGGGAAATATAAATAATTGTTGTTAAGAGGCAATGTATTTAAAATAAATTCAACTAATATTTATTATATAATAAGTAAGGTAAAAATATTATAGTCTCTACAAAAATCCAATTCCATATTGATGGAAAAAAAATCACTAATTTAGAATTATTGAAATAAATTCAAACCTTTCATAATTATATAAAAAGTTGTAATTTTTTTTTATTTTACTATATTTATTAAAGCAAAATATTTATATTTTAAATATATTTATATTTTTCGAAAAGTTATCATCTTAAAATGAAATTCATCATTTTAGGAAAATTTATAGTTCTTTAAAAGAATTTTATTAGAGTTAATAATTTTTAATTGAAATAAAAAGGTTTTATTATCAAATAAAGTTTAAAAATTTTATATTTTTGGTGAATTTTATTTTAAAGTAGATATTTATATAGAGTTAGAATGAGTGGATTAATACCAATTGAAATGTAATTTTTTAATATTTGGAAAAGTTATTAAGTTTCTTTATTTTTATATAATTATTTTATATAAATTTAGATTAACAATTTTATCTTTATATATGAAAAAATGTGGAATTATATAAAATAATATTATTTAATAATTTTAAATCTATATTTAATAATTCTATTATAAATAATAAAGCATTTAATTCAATTTAGTTATTGTTTTAATATTATATTATTTTATTTTATATTACAAAAAATGAATATATCTTTTATACTAATTAATATCATTATTATATTAAAACTTATATATGCACAAAGTGATACTATCGAAGATTGTATTCCGATTAATAAAATATTAAGAAAAGAACCATCCTATAATTGTTGCTTAAATAATGGAGTTATATGTTCGAATAATCGTATTATTAAAATGTAATAGAAAAATTATTACATTATATATAAATTTCAAAATTCATAAAGAAAATTATCCATTAATGTAAAAAATAATTTGATTTTATATATTATTTCATTAAAAAAGTTATTTATATATTAGTGATGGTGCTAATATTGAACTACCATCTGAACTAGGAAATTTATCAAATTTAGAATATTTGTAATTATTTTAGAAATTTTTATTTATTAAATATCGTTGCGTTGTAAAATTTTGTATAAGTTAATAATAATAGCGTTAATTTTAATCAAATAGATATGTTAAAATAGACAATTTAAATGGTTCAATACCAGCTGAGCTTGGAAATTTATCAAAACTAAAGTTTATGTAATATATTATTATAACTTTTCATATTAGGTATATAGGATAATATAATAATAATTAATTATGTAATTTTTTTTTTTAATTTTTAAAAAAAGATACATAGATGGAGGTAATATGAGTGGTTCAATACCAAATGAACTTGGAAATATATCTGACTTAGAAGAGTTGTAATTATCATTCAGTAATAAAAAATTTATTTTATATTATTAATGTGTTTTATTAATCAAAAGTTTTAAATGAATTTGAAAAAGATATCTTTCAAGAATTAATTTAAAAGGCTCTATTCCTTCCTCATTAGGGAAGTTATCAAAATTGAAAATAATGTAATAATAATAATAATAATAATAATAATAATAATAATAATAATAATAATAATAATAATAATAATAATAATAATAATAATAATGATTAAATTATTTTTTTTTCTATTTTAAATAGAAAATTACATAATAATGGTTTAAGTGGTTCTATTCCACCTGAACTTGGAAATTTGTCTAACTTAGAAGAGATGTAATCAATACAATCTAAAATAATATTGGATAAAGAATATATTTCAATAATTTATTTGTTAACATTAATATATATTATTATATATATATCTTTTATATTCAATAGAAATATAAATGGAAATAAGTTAAGTGGTTTTATTCCTTCTGAACTTGGGAAATTATCTAATTTAAAAATATTGTATATATTTTACTATTGAATTATTCTCATTTTTAATATAAAACATTTAATATTATGTATCTTAAAATAGTATTTTTATAATAATTCTTGTATTAAATCAGAGAATTGGCTGAAAATAAATTAAGTGGTTCTATTCCGTCTGAACTTGGAAATTTATCAAACTTAAAAATATTGTAATAATTAATATAATTTTATTAGTTATTATTGTAATAATTAATTTTTAAATATTATATATATACTATATATTTCAATTATATTTTAACTAGAAATTTATCGCAAAATAAATTAAGCGATTCCATACCACCTGAACTTGGAAAATTATCTAATATTGAAACATTGTAAATAGTTTATAGAAAAGAAGAATTTTTATTTTGTTTATATATATTAATTATATTATTTTATTTATATTTGAATACTTAAATTCTTAACTAAATAGGGATTTATCTACTAATGATTTAACAGGTTCTATACCACATGAACTTGGAAATTTATCAAGATTAAAAACTTTGTAATTAATTATAATTAATGCAAATTAAATAATATTATTTGTTATTAATTGTTATTGTTTTTTTTATTTGAAATAGAACATTATCAAACAATAACTTAAGTGGTTCTATACCAAAAGAAGTCAAGAAACTAAATATAAAACTGTAATTTAATTATTAAAGATTTTAAAAATGTTATATAAATTAAAAAATGAAGATTTATAATATATTACATTGTGATTTTGTTATTAAATATTATATTTTTTGCTATTTTTATTATAAAAGATATACATCTAATAATCCATTATTAGGTTCTGATAGTAGTAATGATTCAACAATAATTATTATTATTGTTATTATTGCCTGCGTACTAGGCCTAAGTATACTTTTTGCATTTGTATATTCAAAAACTAAAAAAAATGTTGGTGTTGATAATAGAAATACGAGCTATGCATCATCTTCGGCTCCAAGAAATAATCCTTCTTTAGGTGTTAATAATGCTACTAGATTAGGAATTAGTAATATGACTGTGAGTACTAACAGATCAACAGTTAGTAACATAACAACTAGTACTTTTAAATGAGCTTTTTTTTATGGTATTTCAATAGAAATAAAAGTAATAGAGTAATTATTACAACTAAAATAACAACAAACAAAACAGAATAAAATACTATGCTTGACATAATTAAAATCAAAGTCAATATTAATAAAGTTATTTTAAAGATATTTATCCAACAATATTTCATATAAATATATTTTGTAATTATCATCAATTATTTTTAATATAAATGAAAAAAAATATTATTCACACATTTAGTTTTTATAATAATAAATCATTTAAGGTTATTAATTCTTTTAAAATGTTATTATTTTAAGATTTGATAAAAAAAATAATAATTTATATTTTATTCAATTAATTTTTTTTCATTTTTAAATTATATATATTTATATTTTTATTTTCCCAACATTTTTATATAAAAATTTTATATATTATAAAAGTTTTTTTTAAGGAATAAAAACCGAATATTTTTATTCTCTTCTAAATTTGATAAATTGTTTTTAAATTTTTTTATGAAAGAATTAAAATAATGAAATACTTGTAACGATATACAAATATACAAATATATATTAAATTAAATCTAGAGATTCATATTTAACCTAAAGGGTTTTGAATATGCCATTTTCTTGAAAATTATTTTTATAAATAGGATTATATAAATCAACTGAATTAATTATAGCATTATAAATTTATTAATTAAAGAAATGCCCATCAAATTAATAAATTTAATTTTAAATATAAGTGTTTTTTTTTGTTTTGTTTTTTATTAAAAAAGACATTCCTTTTCTTTTTTAATATTTTAAATTTGTAAAATTTTAATGTAACTGCTCTAGTATTATATACATATTTAAAAGTTAAAAGTAGAAAAAAAAATGAAAATTTAAATTATACTAAGGATAGTTCAATTTCCTCAGAACAATTCAGTACTGTTTATAATAATAATATAGTAATTGACTCTATATAATTAAGATTATATTTTTTATATTACTTTATGTAAAAATCAAGCGTAATAATTCTATTAATCATAATATTAATAATAGTATCACCATAATAATAATAATAATAATAATAATAATAATAATAATAATAATAATAATAATAATAATAATAATAATAATAATAATAATAATAATAATAATAATAATAATAATAATAATAATAATAATAATAATAATAATATAAATTTTATGGATATATTAAAACACCATATCATTAATTATAGTCATATTATGCACAATATAAATTCAATTCTAGTAAAAAATATACTCTACATATATAAAGTTTTATAGAAAATAAACTTTACCATGTTTTTAAAATTTTAATATATTATAAATGAATGATTTAAACAATTTAAATTGTTTAAAAATCATTAAATAAGCATTACAACTATCTAATAGTTGTTCGTTCTAATAATTTTCTTTAAATTAGTTTAATAATCAAAGAATTAATATTAAAGAAATAATATTATCTTAAATATTATAATTATAAAGAACATTTTAACATTTATACTAATACTAGAAAATAAAATTTAAAGAGTATTTTTTTTAATTATATTAGAGTCTTGATTTTTATTATGAAAAAATTAAAGTGTTTATTATTATTTATTATATATTTTAAGTTTTTTTTTTTTTTTTTTTTTATCTTTAATGTAATAAATTATCAGAGAATGTGTAATACGCTTTAACATTGAATTATATAGTTAAAAAGTTTTTTTTTATATAAAAAAGAGTATAATCTAGTTTTCCTTTTTTTTTTTTCTGTATTAATTTATAATGCTATAAATCATTATTTCATTCTAAATCATAACTCATAATGATATGAAGACTATTCCTAACCTTTTTTATTTTAAAAAACCATTGTATGAATATTTTATTTACTTTAAAAAGGAAAAAGAAAGAGTTTTTTTTATAAAGTTTAATATTATATATAAACTTTGTTTTATTTATTTCAAAAATATCTTTCTTATTTTATTTATAATAAAAATAATAATAATAATAATAATAATTAAAATGGTTAAACTATATTTAATTATATATATTATTATAAGTATAATCATCCATATTTCTGTACAATTGGATATTGATGAAGAATGTGATATTATAAACAAGCTATTAAATATTGAAAAATCAAATAATTGTTGTCAATATGAAGGAATTAGTTGTTCAAATGGTCATGTAATTAAAATGTAAAGAATCAAATTTTTCAGATATTCAAATTATAAAAAAATACTTTTATATAATAGTAATAGTCATAAATTAGTGTATTCTAAACTTGACAGACAATTGTGAAATAATTATTATTTTTTCTTCTATACAAAATATATATATATATATATATATAAAACATTTACAAAGAAAAATAAAGACAATTATTAAATAAATTGAAAAAAAATGATTTTTTTTTTTTTTTAATTCACATTATGATTTTTGGAAATAATCAATTTTGAAATTATTTTTAATAAATTAAAATTTGGAAAATTTAGTATTTTGCTAATATTCTTTTCTGTTTTTATTGAAAAAAGTCATTTAATTTTTAATATTCTTAATACCTCTCTACCTCCTGAACTTGGAAATTTTTCAAATTTAAAATTTCTGTAAACAATTAATAAATTCTACTGGTATAATTATATTATTACTTAATTAATACTAATATAAATATTAATTAAAATAGAGATATTACTGGAAATAAAATGAGTGGTTCTATTCCACCTGAACTTGGAAATTTATCAAATTTAGAAACTTTGTAAATATTTCAATTCAACAATAAATTTATTCATTGAATAATAATAATAATAACAATAATAATAATAAACTATATATGTATAATATTCTTTTTTTATTTAATATAAATATAATAGAATTTTAAGTTCTTTAAATATAAATGGCTCGATCCCACCTGAACTTGGAAATTTATCTAATTTGGAAAATTTGTAATTATTATATATCTTTTTAGGAAAAGCATATTATCATATTGTTTTACTTTAAATTAATTAAAATTTTATATTCATTATATTTATTTGAAAAAAGAAATATTTCTTTTAATGGTAAGCTAACAGGCTCTATTCCTTCCTCATTAGGGAAGTTATCAAAATTGAAAATAATGTATTTAATTGAAATAATTTATGACAATAATAATTATAATAATAATAAGTTTATTATTAATTATTAAAGAATTTTTTTTTTTCTATTTAAAATAAAAAGGGAATTAGTAAATTGTAATTTAACTGGTTCTATTCCACCTGAATTTGGAAATTTATATAACTTGCAAAAAATGTATTGATAGCTATTTATTATAAATTTATTAATATATCATTAAAATAATAATATAATTTTAAATAAAATATGAAATAGAAATGTTGCAAAAAATAAAATAAATGGTTCAATACCTGCTGAACTTGGAAATTTATCTAATTTAAAACATATGTAATAAATTATTTATATTTTATTTCATATATATAATAATTTTCATTAAACTTTTCTCCTCATCTTTATTTGAAATAGGCATCTAGAGCGAAATAATTTAAGTGATATCATACCCCTTGAACTTGAAAATTTATCAAATTTAGAATATTTGTAATACTTTTTTTTTTTTTATATAATTTTATTATTATTATTAATTTTAATAAAATTTCACTTATACTTATTATTAGTTTTTTTTTTTTTTTTTTTTTTTTTTTTATTTTTTAATTTTAATTTGAAAATAGAGATTTATCTGATAATAAATTTACAGGTACTATTCCACCTGAAATTGGAGTGTTAACTAATTTAAAATATGTGTAATTAATTTTAACTAAATATTTATCTTTTAAAGAATAAATAAAGAAATAAAATGAAATAATAATAATAAAAAAAATATTAAAAAAAAAAAAAAAAAAAAAAAAAAATTACTTTTAAATTGAATAGCAATATATCTTTTAATAATTTAATTGGATCTATTCCACCCGAGCTTGGAAATTTATCAAAATTACAAACCTTGTAATTATTATTATTATTTTAATATTTTATTGTTGTGTTAATAATATTGATAGTTATATAACATTATTATATTATATTATTATAAATATATTAATAATTATATAATTAACATTCAAAATAGATCATTATCTAACAACAATTTAAGTGGTTCTATACCAAGAAAACTTAAAAAATCAAATATAAAATTGTAAGTGATATTCTTTTTTTTTATTTTATTTTAAATGTTTTATAAGAATAATTAAAAGAATAATAAAATGCATAAATTAATACCGTTATTTTAATATTCAATATTGTCTTTTTAATATTATTATTAAAGGTATACTTCAAATAACCCGTTATTAATCGAAACTGGTGAAAATAATTTATTAATTATCATATTAGTAGCTAGTGGATTATTTGTAATTCTACTATCAGTAGCAGTATATTTAAAGGTATTCAGGAAAAAGAAAAATGAAAATATAAAAAATAAAAATATAAATAATAGGGAACTGATTTCAACAAAACATGCTTTTGTAAATACTTTTGAGGAGGAATCAGTTGTGAGTGAAGTTTAATTTTTTTTTTACATTTTGTAAATATATATTTGTATATAACGTATACAATATTGTTTACATTTTTGAAATGTAAACTGATTTATTAAAATTAATAAAATTATATCAAAAGAAACTAGTTAAATAAAATACAAGATAACTTTCTATAAAAAGAAAAGAAAAAAACCATTATTTTTAATAAAATTTATTTATTTATTTATATACTTTACTGATTATATTTTTCTTTCTTTTTTTTCTAAAGCGAAAGAAAAATAATAGTTGAAACTCCTTTTTCATTTTTATATATAATTCTTTTAAAAATTATTTTAAAGTTATTTAGTATGTTAAAAAAAAAAAAAAAGAAGAATCTTTATGTATTTCGGTTATTTTAATTAAATAGGTATTTACATTTTTGATAAAAAAAAAGAAGAAAAAGAAAAAGAAAAAGAAAAGAATATTATAAAAAAGAATTATTAACAAATATGAAAATTTAAAATATTCCTATAATGTATCCATGTAGGGATTATACTTTTTTGATATTCTTTTAAAAACTATTTTTATTTTTTTTCTATATATTATATAATAATATTTATTGAAAATTTAATTTATTACTAAATCTATTATTATATAAAAAAAAACCCAGCTTTGAATAGGTTTAATTTTAAAAATCTAATTTTTAATTTTTTTTTTTTTATAAAATATATTTTTTAATTTTAAAAAACATAGTTCAATGATTTAAAAAAAAAAAAAGGAAAAACAATGAATATATATTTTTTTATTTTTTTTTTTTTTATTATTATTATAAAATTCATTTCTGCACAAAATGAAGAATGTAATGTCATTAATAGATTATTAAATATGGAACAAACATATAATTGCTGTCAAGAACTGGGTGTTACATGTGAAAATGGACATATTATTAGTCTGTAATGAATTAATATTTATTTTATTAATTATTTTTTTTTTATTTTTTTATAAATAATAAAAAATATTGATCATTATGTAACAATAAGTCATCTATCATTAAAATAAATTTATATGAGTTGTACCATATTGTTATAATTGTTATTACCTTTTTTTTTTTTTAATTAATAATAATAACAACAACAATAATAATAATAATAATAATAATAATAATAATAATAATAATAATAATAATAATAATAATAATAATAATAATAATAATAATAATAATAATAATAATAATAATAATAATAATAATAATAATAGATATTTAATAATTAATAATAATAATACATTACCACCTGAGCTTGGAAAATTTACAAATTTAGTTAATATGTAATAATTTTTAAATTTTATACTTAACAAAAAAAAAATTGATTATTCTATTAATATATATCTTTTATATAACATAAAATAGGCAAATTATGGGATATGGAGTAATTGGTTCTATTCCACCTGAATTTGGAAATTTATCAAGTTTAAAATCAATGTAAATAATTTAAATTAACAATAACTCTATAGTTATATATTTATATTTATATTTTTTTTATAGGTATTTAGAGTGTAAGAACTTAAAGGGTTCTATACCACCTGAACTTGGGAATTTATCTAATTTAGAAGAATTGTAAATATTATATACATATATTTTTTTGGAAAATTGTTTTTACTTTTCATTTTTACTTAATTTTCTTTTACTCCCATTTGAAATAGACTTATTCTTAAAAGTAAAGTATCGGGTCCTATCCCTTCTTCCTTAGGAAATTTATCAAAATTAAAAATCTGTAATAATAATAATAATAATAATAATAATAATAATAATAATAATAATAATAATAATAATATAGTTGATAATATTAATTATTTATATAATTAAAAAATTTGTAATAAAAGTGGGTTCTGTAGTAATCTTCTTTCCGGTTCTATACCACATGAGCTTGGAAATTTATATAACCTAAAACAAATGTAATTAAAATAATATATATCTATTATTAATCAATTATTCTTATAGAAAATAATTGTATTTAAATATTTAAATGAAATAGGGAGATAGCATACAATAAGTTAGATGGTCTAATACCACCTGAATTTGGAAACTTACTTAAATTAAAATATTTGTAATTCATTTCATATTTATTATTTAGCTGATTATCAACTATATCTTATTTACATATTAATGATTAAATTTCATCATTTTTTATTGAAATAGAAACTTATCTAATAATAATTTAACAGGACCTATACCTCAAGAACTTGGAAAATTGTCTAATATTGAAATTATGTAATAACTAAAAAAGAAATAATAAAATAATATATGCATAATAACGCTTATTAAATGCTTTATACTTTTTATATGAAATAGAAGCTTATCTAATAATACTTTAACAGGACCTATACCTCAAGAATTCGGAAATTTGTCAAAATTGAAAACATTGTAATTAATTTTAATATTTTATTATCTCTTATTCATAATAAAATTGAAATATGTATCAACAACACTTTATTATAATAAATAAGTTTATTATTAATTATATAACTGTATAATCATTAACATTCAAAATAGATCCTTATCCAACAACACTCTAAGTGGTCCTATACCAAAAAAACTTAAGAAATTAAATATAAAGATGTAAATAATATTTTTTTATTAATTAGTTATATTTAAACATTTTATAAGAATAATTAAAAATACACAAAGTTATATATATATTTTAATATTGTTATTTTAATATTCAATATTGTCTTTTTAATAATATTATTAAAGGAATATATCAAATAACCCATTATTATTTGAAATTAGTGAAAATAATAATTTATTAATTATCATATTAGTGGTTAGCAGATTATTTGTAATTCTACTATCAGTAGCAGTATATTTAAGGGTATTCAGGAAAAAGAAAAATGAAAATATAAAAAATAAATTATATAAAACTGAACAAATATCATCGAAAAGTGAATATATAAATACATTTGAAGATGAATCAATTAGTAGTAATGTGTGATTTTTATTGATAACATTTTAGTAAATCAAGATATTATTTTGCTATTATATAATAAATATTTGATAGAATACAATAAAAAAAATTTCTTCGAAATATTCAAAAAATACTATCATCAAATTTACTGCTACTTTAAAATTTTTTTAAATAAAATCATGTATACTATATATATATACATAACCTGTAAAAATATTATAAATTGATAATAATAATAGTACGCATTTATTTATCAAGAAAACATTTTTCATTTAAAAAAATAATAATAAAAAAGATATTTCAATTTATATATTTCATTGAGTTTTATTTTTAAAACTAATTTATAAAAAATAAACTAAAATAAAATCTATATTTATTATAATAATAGAAAGATGACTATAACTCTAAACACTATTTTTTTTAATACTCTAATTTTATTATCAAAATTTAAAATATCAAGAATATACTTTTATTAGGCTAAATAAACTTTAATTATATTTGTACTCTTATAAATAAAAGCAAATTCTTTTTCATTCTTTTGACTGTACTTTAAATATTTAAATATTTGAAAACAACTGTATTTAATAAATTAATCCATACATGGATACATTCATGTTGATTTTTACTTTGATGTTTAATGTTATTTTATCATTTATTCTTTTATTATTTTTTTAAAAGTAGAAAAAAAATAATAATAATATTAAATTAATAATTCTAATGCTAACTAAGCTAATAAAAAGAATTAAAATTAAAAATATTGGGTAAGATATTTTATTATTGTTATTATTGTTATTATTATTATTATTATTATTATTTTATAGTTTTAAAATATTTAATATTACGATCAGATATTTTTTAAGGTTAAAAATTAAAGTTTAAAAAGTTTATATGTTTTTATTTTGAAAATATATTCATAAAAAATTTCATTAGTTAATTCCTCTTTAATAAAATTTATAATAATTTAATAATGAATCTATATTTTTTTCTAATTAATGCCATCATTGTAATAAAATTTATATATGCTCAAGGCAATATTAGTGAAGAATGTGTTGTGATAAACAAATTATTAGATAAGGAACAATCAGCTAATTGCTGTTTATATGATGGTGTTATATGTTCAAATGGTCATATCACGAAAATGTAAATAAGTTAATATTTTTATATTTAAAAAATATTTTCACACGATGAAATATTAGTCTTTTATATAATTATTAAAAGAACATAATTAGTCAAACTTTCTATATTTCTAATTATAATTGAACTTTTAAGAATAAGCTTACCTTAAATAATTTTATATTGCTCAGACTTAAATTTCAGCTAATTATCATCTTATTTTTTTTTATAAAAAAGATTTTTCAATTACATCGACCATAATTATTCTTTCTTACCTGAATTTGGAAATTTAACCAAACTAGAATATTTGTACCTATTTTAAAATATTTTTATTATTAGAAAAGAAAAAAGAAAAAAAAATCAATACATATATTAATGGCCATTTTAATATTATTTGAAACAGACATATTGATTCATTAAAATTACTTGGTCCTATACCACCTGAAATTGGGAATTTATCAAATTTAACATTTCTGTAATTATTATAATAAATATTACTGTTACATAAATATTAGAAAATATTATATAAATTTATTATAATTTTTTTTTATTTAAAAAAAAGACAAATAAAAGGAGAGAGAATAAGTGGTTCAATACCACCAGAACTTGGAAACTTATCTAATTTAGAAGAATTGTATGTTTGTCTAGATATACATATTGTCGTATTAAAAATATAATTCACCTTTATTAATTATATATATGTATTTTTTTAAAAAGATCAATTGTTGTTAGTAATATAACCGGTACTATCCCTTCCTCTTTGGGAAAATTATCAAAATTAAAAGCATTGTAACTAATCTGAAATAATAAATAAAAAGATTATATTTTATTATTGCTAATTATTAATTTTCATTTGAAATAGACATTTAAATGCAAATAAATTAAGTGGTCCTATTCCACTTGAACTTGAAAAATTATCAAATTTAGAATTATTGTAATTATTTGAATATATATTTAATTTAATAATACATTTATATTAACTTATTAATTATTAATTTATTATTATTATTATTTTATTTTAAATTAGAGATTTATCTGTAAATAAATTTAATGGTTCAATACCTTCTGAACTCGGAAAACTTTCGAAGCTAAATTCTTTGTAAACAATTCTTAACATATTTTATTAATTATTCTGAAAGCGAATTTTCACATATTAAAAATATATATTTATTATATATATATATTTAAAGAGAAATTGATTCAAATAATATGAGTGGTGGTATACCTCCTGAGTTTGGAAATTTAAAAAATTTAGAGAATTTGTATTTGCTTTTATATACTCTTATACTTTTTATTCTAACAGAATAATTAATAATATTTAATATTAAGTCATATTTTTATTTTATTTTTTTTTTTTCTAAAAAAAAATAGAAATTTAGCTGAAAATCATTTAAGCAATTCAATACCACCTGAACTTGGAAATTTATATAATTTAAAAAAATTGTAATTATTTTCAATTAATATATCAATATGTATTTATTTAAAAATAATATTCAATTAATAATATTAATTATCGTCGTTATTTAAAAGAAATTTATCACATAATAGTTTAACTGGCTCTATACCATCTGAACTTGGAAATTTGTCAAAATTAAAAACTTTGTAAAAAAATATTTATTATTGATATGATTTTTTTTTAACTATTATATAAAAAATAATTAATAAATTATATATGTTTTTTATTTTAAAATAGATCTATATCTTATAACAATTTAACTGGCTCCATACCAAAAGAAATCAAGAAATTAAATATAAAATTGTAAATTTAATTATTATTATTATTATTATTATTATTATTATTATTATTATTATTATTATTATTATTATTATTATTATTATTATTATTATTTATTAATATAAAATTTGTACATAACAATATTTTTTTATAAAAAGTTATTTTTCTAATAATCCACAGTTAAAAACTAATAAAGGTTATAATTCATTAATTGTCGTTTTAATTGTTGGTAGTGTATTTATAATTCTGTTATCGGTGATAATATATTTAAAAGTATTCAGGAAAAACAAAAAAAGAACTAATAACATGAATAATAATGCACCAATTTCCACAGGAAATGCATTTGTAAATACATTTGAGGATGAATCAATATTAAGTGAAAATTAAAATTTTAGCAATAATATTATACAAAACTATCATATTTCTAATAATGTATATTTTTTTAAACAATAATGAATATTTTTTGTTCAATAATTTATTTATTATATAATGAAATATTATTGTATTGTTATAATAAAATTAATTATTAAAATAAATAATAATATTAAAAGTTTAAAAAAGAAAAGTGTTACTTGATAACTATTTTCTTTTTTAAATAATTAAAAGATACAGAATTTAAATGTAAAACAATGTATATAAAATAAATAAAAATAATATATAGTAGAATAAGCTACAAAAATAAACACAAAACTATTAAGCTAAAATGAGTTTATTTAAAGCAATTGAATTAAAATAGATCAAACCGAGTTTCTTCCTTTACTTTTATTGTTAGATTTATTCACTCGAATTAGGAAACTTGTTTAGTTTGGAAATATTGTATTTTACAATTTAATAATTTTTTTATTATTAATTCTTTTTAATAATAAAAATAAAGAAGTTAAATATAAAAGAATTATTATAGTTATTTTAAATACTGTATTCCTATTATTTGTTATTTTTGAATTATTCTATAAACATAAAAAAAGCACCATTTTGAAAGTAATGCAGATTACCAATTCAATAATTAATAATATAGTAATATATTAGTAAATAGTAAATAATACTTTTATATATATATATATAATTCAAATTACTTTAAATAAAATATAATGAATTATGAAAATAATGGTGAATATATTAAATTTTACTTTTGTTAAATATTCAAAAAACTGAAAAAAAAATACAAAACATTATGATACTTGATTATGAATAAATATAATATAAATTTTATAATATAAAGTTTTTTAATAATAAAATAATCATATTTTATTATTAGTCCATCTTATAAAATTTTCTTGAAAATTCAAATTAATACAATAAATAAATATATATATATATATATTTATAATTAACTGTTGTTTAGTAATTTTATTATTTTTTCCTTTAAATATTTGTTAAAATTTTAAAACAATTTTAAAAGGTTTCTTTTTTTTTTAAGTTGAAAAGAAATTTCTTTTTAAATAACATAGAATTAATTCAATTTTTTATTAAAAGAATTATCAATTTTTTCCAAAAAAGTGATACAAATGATTGTATTTTCTGTAAAATATTACTATGTTTAAATTATTCAAGTAATTAAATGACAATTAAAATATTTACTTTGTAACAGTGTTTCTATAAGCCTATTCACCACCAGGTAATGAATTTCCAATTATTTAATTGTTGTATAAAAATAGTTTATATTTCAATTTTTATACTAATGAAAATGAAAGATTAATGAAAAATGAAAGTTAGTATATTACAATAAATATTTTTAATCCACACTAAAAAAAAGTTTAATTACAATAAATATGAGCAATTTGCAAAAATTATTCAATTTCAAGATTTAGAGTAGTATAGATCCATTTAAAATATCTTTATTGATTTTATAAAAATTAATATTATTAACGAAATGAATTGTTCAAAATTTCAAATAAAAATAAAATATCATAAATAAAAAAAAGTGAATATAGAATAATATACTGTATTCTTAATAATGAAATAATATTTATTATTTATGATTCTTAACCGTTTGAATAATTATGAATATAATTTCTTTATTATTCATATTATTTAAAACTCAGCTATCATTAAAAATGAATTGTACTTTTTCAAGAATTTCTCTTCTTTGAAGAATTTCTTTTTTAAATTAAAGAATTTATTTTTAATTAATTAATTTTGATGACGGAAATTGATTGGTTAAAAACTAAAGATAAAAAAAAGAAGATAAAGATAGTACTAATGAATAATAACTATACTATTTAAACAATAATAATCATGGTATTTAAATATCTATTCACTATTGATTAATAATAAAGAAATAAAAAATATTAAACCTATTTTATTCTATTATTAAATGAATAATTAAGACTTTTTTTTTTTTTAAATTTATCGATTTATTATCTTTTTTTTAATATAAATTAATTTAATTAAATTTTATTAAATTTTATTAATATAAATTAATATATAATGTCAATAAATTAATTTATATTAATTTACGGATCATCCCTAAATGAGTTTTTCCAAATTTAAATCTTCATTTCTTCTTCAAAGAATCTTTTTCTCTTCTTTGTCTAAAAAAACAAAAAAAAAATAAAAAAAAAAAAAATCAAAGAGTTGTTAAAAGGTATGAATATTTTCTTTTCTTTTAATGTTATATTATTACTATAATTCAATGGATTTATTTAATAAATGTAAAAAATATAAGAAAAAAAGAATAAAATAAAATAAACCTATAAAGATGGAAAACATTAAATTGAAATTTAAAAAAAAAAAAGATCTATAATAAAAAAGAGAAAATGATTTAAAATATTTCTGCTATAATAAAAATTTAAAAAAAGAAAAGACAAGTATTTTATAATATTTAGTTTTTATTCAAAAAATATGAAAAGAACTATTTTCATTTTGTTATTAATTTTTCTTTTTTTTATAAATTCTAAAATTTTAAAAAAAGTTTATTAAAAAATTTCACGAAAAGTAAGTTATCATTTAAAATGAGACTGTCTAGGTTCTTAGGTTTGGTTTTGACAGTGTCTAGCACTTCACTTTCTTATTCCATTGACAAATTATCAAAACGTGATGAAGAAACAGCACCAAACGATTGTAAAGCTATTGAAAGTTTATGGAAACAAAAATATTCTGTTGCTAATTGTTGCAATATTAGAGGTGATAATTATCAATACATTACATGTGAGAATGGTCGAATCACCGAAATGTAAAAATATTTTTTAATAATATAATATAATATAAAATAAAATAAAATAAAATTTATTTTTACTCAATAAACATTAATGAATAAATAAAATTTAAATAGGGTCTTAAGTGATAACCAATTAACTGGTGAAATTCCTTCAACTATTGGAAATTTAACCAATTTAAGAATTTTGTAAATATTAATAATTATAAAAGTATTTATAATTTTTTAATTAATAATTTTTACTTATCAAATATTTATTATTACAAAATAAAAATAGACTTTTAAGTGGTAATCAATTAACAGGAACCATTCCTTCAACTATTGGAAATTTAGAAAATTTACAAGAATTGTAAATATTGAAAAATATTAAAAATATTTATAATAAAAATAGAAATAATTTTTTTTCTAATTATATTAATGAATAAATAAAATTAAATAGATATTTAAATAGTAATAAATTAACTGGATCCATTCCTTCAGAAATTGGGAAATTAACTAAATTAATTTGGTTGTAAATATTAATAATGTTAAAAAGCATTTAAAACTTTTATAATTGAAATAAAAATAACTTTTTACTTATTAAACAAAATAAATAAAATAGATATTTAGATAGTAATCAATTAACTGGATCTATTCCTTCAACTATTGGAAATTTAACCAATTTACAGCATTCGTAAATATTGAAAATACTAAAAATATTTATAAAAAGAGTAAAAATAAAAAAATAAATTACTTATTATATTATGATAAAAATAAAAATAACTTAAAATAGAGCTTTAGCTTGGAATAAGTTAACTGGAAAAATTCCTTCAGAAATTGGAAACCTTCATGAATTATATGAAATGTAAATATTAAAAACATTTATAATTTATATATAATCAAAATAAAAAATAATTTTTATTCATTAAATATTAATTAATATATTAGATGGCTAAATTCTAATCAATTGGAAGGATCCATTCCTTCAACTATTGGAAATTTGAAAAAACTAGTTTGGTTGTAAATATTTGAAATTTTAAAAATATTTATATAATTAATTAAAAATTTTTTTACTCATTAAATATTTTGTTAATAAATAGACATTTAGATAAAAATAGACTGACTGGAACCATTCCTTCAGAAATTGGAAATTTATCTGCCTTACAATATTTGTAAATATTAAGAGTGTTTATAACTTTTATAATTATTAAAATAAATTTTTAATTTACTAAATTATGAATTAATGAATGAATTAAATAGATATTTAGATGATAATCAATTAACTGGTGAAATTCCTTCAACTATTAGAAAATTAACTAATTTAAAATATTTGTAAATATTAAATATATTTATAATTTATAGAGGTAAAATAAAAAATAGAATCATTACTTATTAACCATTATATTAATGAATAATTAAATAGATATTTAAATTTTAATCAATTAACTGGTGAAATTCCTTCGGCTATTGGAAAGTTAAAAAATTTACAAGAATTGTAAGAATATTTATAATTAAAATAATAAAAATAAAAAAAATACTTTTTTACATATTAATATTAATGAATAACTATATTATATAGATGGTTAAATTCTAATAAATTAAAAGGAACTATTCCTTCTGTTATTGGAAATTTATCTAATTTAAAAGTTTTGTAAATATTAATAATATTATAAATATTTATTTATGAAATTAAAAAAAAAGATTTTTAATACTAATGAATGAATTGAATAGAATTTTATGCGATAATCAATTGACCGGTGAAATTCCTTCAACTATTGGAAAATTAACTAATATGCAACGTTTGTAAATATTAAAATTCTTTATATTTAAAGTAAAAATAAAAAAAAGTTTTACTTGTTAAATTATTGATGAAAAAATAATTAAATTAAAATAGAATTTTAGCTTGGAATAAATTAACTGGAAAAATCCCTTCAGAAATTGGAAAATTATCTTCATTACGAGACATGTAAATATTAAAAAATATTTATTATTTATTTGATAAAAATAAAGAGTATTATTTTATTCATAAAATATTAAATAAATTATATTAGATGGTTAAATAATAATCAATTGAAAGGTTCCATCCCTTCAACCATTGGAAATTTATCTTCATTACAACATTCGTAAATATTGAAATTATTAAAAATATCAATAATTGAAATAAGAAATTAAAATAACTAAGTTTTATTCATTAAACTAAATAGATATTTCATGGAGAATCAATTGTCTGGTAAAATTCCTTCAACTATTGGAAAATTATCTTTATTACAAGATATGTAAATATTAAAAATATTTAAAAAAGTTTTATAATTAAAATTAAAAATAATTTTGACTTTTAAATATTAATTAATAAATGAATTAAATAGATTTTTGGAAGATAATCAATTGACTGGTGAAATTCCTTCGGAAATTGGAAATTTGACTAATTTAAAATATTTGTAAATATTAAATATATTCATAATTTATAGAGTTAAAATAAAAATAGAATTATTATTTATTAACTATTTTATTGATGAATAATTAAATTAAATAGATATTTAAATAACAATCAATTAACTGGTAAAATTCCTTCAACTATCGAAAAAATGTCTGAACTTATCATTTTGTAAGAGAAAAATTTTTATGCTATCATAATTTTAACAAGGATTTATAATATATCTTAATAATAATCTATCTATATATTTTTTTACATTAAATAAATTATAATAATATATAGAGATTTATCAAATAATAATTTAAGTGGACCTATTCCTGATGTTGAAAATCTAACTAATTTTACTACATTGTAAATATAAATTAGTAGAATAAATTATAATACTATAAATTAATATTAATAGTAAATATCATGACTAAACTATAAAAATATGTATAAAAAAATAATAACATATAATTAGTGATGTATCTTATAATTGCATTGACTGTGAAAATATAAAAGATAAGAGTTTACAAAATGGAAATGAAATGTAAGTCAATATAAAAAAATTTATTCATTTTCTGGAGAATAGTACTAAATTTTATAATATTCTAATTTTTTATAACTGAATATATTTTAATTTCAATATAAAAATATATTAATATAAACATAATATATTCTAAAAATAAAATGTATTCGTACTTGAAAGAACATGTTCTGGTAGTGTCCAAAAAAATAAATGTGAATTGAGATGTGGTAGATCATGGGGATCATGTCCTGAAGGTCAATGTTGCAGTAAAGAAGGATTCTGTGGAACTACTAGTAGTTACTGCAGTCACAATAAAAAATGTCAAAGAAAATATGGTATTTGTTGGAATTAATAATAATGATGATAATAAGGACTACGTCTATGATTATAATATAGACGTAATCTTTTTTTTTTATTTAATATTATTTTATCCATTTTTTTATGTTAATATATGTACTTTTAAAAGATCTATTAATAAACCTTACAATTAAATACTTTATAATAATGAAAAATTTCCTTTTTTTAAATAAATAGTTCATAATTAATTTTTTTATAAAATATTTATATAAAGTATAATTTGATAAATTTAAATATTTTATATATTAAAGTGTTTGTTAATAAAAAATGATCTATATTGCCTTATGTGATATGTCTGATCCTAGATCATTATAAAAGATTTTTCAGATGTTGTTGAAAAAAAAAGATTTTCTTTATGTGTTCAATATATTAAATAGAAAATAATCATCCAACAAATATCTGCTTCCATTGGTTCAATTTCAAAAAAATATGATCTTTAAGAATGTAATAACTATTGTGGTATATTTCTCTTAAATATTGGTATTAAAATTATTTCTAAAATTTGGTTTAATAGGGTTACTCCTGACTATCTTTATGTACGTGTAATGTTACAGAAATTAATGAACAATCTATTTGTTCATCAGTTTCAATGGATTTTATAATGTTCTTCCTTTATTCTACACAAAAAAAATTTCACTTTGCTTTCTTGACAATCTTTTTATCCATTTTAAAATGATAACATATTATAATATAAGAATCAAATTATTATTTATTCCTCTGAAAGGGAAAGAAGAAAAGTTATTTTTATTAAATATTTTTAAAAACTTTAAAACTTTAATCTTTATTTTATTAAGAATCATTTATGTTTTTAAATAATAAAATGATAGTAAAATAAATTAAAATCCTAGGTATTTACTCCAACTACACAAATATATAAAAATAAATAATTATACAATAGAATTAGAATTACATTTAAAAATGGTAAATAAATCAAAAATAACCATTATCATTAGTGTTATTGTGGAATTCCATATAGTTAATAAATAGGTTATTAATAACAGAAGTAATGGTCAATTTTTAGTAAGGATTAAATCGGAAGTAATACAAAGACAAGCCATCAAGATCATAATTGACTTTTAGTTACAAAGGATATCAAATACAATTATTATATTAAGTAGAATAGTGAATTTCTAACTTTTAATAAAGATGGTTATTTTTAATAAATCAATATTTATTTTAAATCATTAAAAATAAGAATTATTCAATTAAAAACAGTAATTTTTAATCCAAATATTATTAATAATAATAATTATTCCATTACTATACAAAATTTATATTTTTTTTTTTTTAAAAAAAATATTATATTATATAATATTATATAGTACATTAATCTTCTGTTAATATTTTTGCCTAGAAATATTAATAAAAATCAAAAAATAAAATAAAAAAAAAATAGAATAGCATATTTCTATTATTATAGTTTATATCTAATTTTTAATCAAATCATTACTACTTTAAAAATAAAAATGTTACTAAAAATAACCTTTAAAAAATCTTTCTATCTTTTTTTTTTTTTTTTTTTTTTTTTTTATATTAATAATATTATAAAAAATAACATTTTAAAGTTTTAATACTTATTTAAAATTTTAATGAATATATTAATTTTACTCGTTAGTTTTATTATTATAGTAAAATGTGTTTATACCCAAAAACAACAGCAACAGCAAAAAAGAGATAATAAAGAATGTGATGTTATAAATAAATTATTGAAAAAAGATCCTTCATATAATTGTTGTTCAGATACTGAAATTGAATGTTCAAATGGTCATATCATTAAAATGTAATGAATTTAACTTTTTAAATAATTACGTTATAAACATGACGAATATTTTATTTTATGCGAATCAATACCATGTTAAATTTTTATAGAAAAAAAAAAGATATTTTTATATATTTTGAAGTGGGTTCTTTTATATATAAAAAATAGTTAAATTTAAATTTGGCAATTTATCGAATTTAAAATATTTGTACTATTTTTTTTAAATAAAAGTAGTATTTTAAAAGTTTATATATTTATTATATTTCTCTTTTAATATTATTAAATAGATATATACAAGGAAAATATATATATGATTCAATACCACCTGAACTTGGAAATTTATCTAATTTGGAAGAATTGTAATTGTTTAAATATTATTTATGAAATATATATATTTGTTTTCTTCATTAATGATTAAATTTTATTACATAATTTTAAAAAAAGAAAAGTCCATGGATGCTATTTAACAGGTTCAATTCCTTCTTCATTAGGAAACTTGTCGAATTTAAAGAATTTGTAATTTAATGTTGATAACTTTTTTTTTTAAAAAAAAAATGAAAAATTATAATACACAATTTAATAATAATTAAAATATTTTCATTTGAAAGAAATTTTGAACAAAATATACTTGAAGGTGCAATACCACCTGAACTTGGGAATTTAGTCAACTTGGAAAATTTGTGATTATCCTATGTATATTCCATTTATTTTATTAAACTTAAATTTATTAATATTTTAACTTTTATTTGAAATAGAAAAATAAGTAGAAATTATATAACTGGTTCTATACCTCCTGAACTTGGAAATTTATCTAATTTAGAAAAATTGTAAATATTAAAAGACTTGTATTATGAAAAATGTATTTATTTACTTTATTAATATATATTTTATTTCAAAAAAAAAAAAAAAAAAAAAAAAGAAACCTATCTGAAAATCATTTAACAGGTTCAATTCCTTCATCCCTTGGAAATTTATCAAAATTAAAGCAATTGTAAAATAGTTAACAAATTATTTCTAAAAATAATCAATAATAATATATAGTTATTGGTAGTTTATTAATTTTTTTTTATTTTCAACTTTTTAAAGATTTTTATATCAAAATGTATTAAATGGTACCATTCCTCATGAATTTGGAAATTTATTAAACTTGGAAGAACTGTACTAAGTTATAATATATCAAACATAAACATTATCTTTTTATACATTATATTAATACATATGACATGACTAAATATTTCTTTTCGTATAAAAATAGAGATTTATCTAATAATTACTTGACCGGCCCTATACCATCTGAACTTGGAAATTTATCAAAACTTAAAACCATGTAATAATTTCATAATTTCATATACGTTATATTATATATTTATAGGTTATATTTTTTATAATAATAATTGTAATTTATGTATCTATATTTAAATTAGACGATTAATTAATAATAATTTAAGTGGTACTATACCAAAAGAAATTAAGAAAAAAAATATAAAATTGTAATTATATTTATAATATTAATAATATAGTATATTAAAATTTTAATAATATAAACTTGTATATAACAAATAGATACACATATAATAATCCATTATTAAATGATAAATCGAGCAATATATTTATTGTTATTACTCCAATTATAATATGTATATTTTTAGTTATTTTTGCAAAACTCTATTTATATTTGAATAATAGAGATAATAGAAATAATAGAAATATTAATAGTGAAAATAGTACAAGTAATGCAATTTCTTCAGAACAATATGCTACAAATAATAATAGTAATACTCCAGTAATTAGTAATATTATAATTAATAGTCATTGAAATATTTATAAACTATCGAAAATTGAAAAAAAAAAAAAATAACTACTAATTATTTTTTAATATTACTTTAAATAAAATTTAAAGAAATCTATTTACAATCATAAGCATTTTAAATTATTTTCCTATTCAATATGTTCTATTATATATTTTTATCAATATTATTATTTATAATTTTTTTTTATTTCCTATTTTATAAAGAATATAGGTATTTAGTATTAATAAAATAGATTCTAATAAAAAAACGTTTCTTTGATATTATATAGAGATTTATTATATAAATCTCTATATTTTTTAAAACTAAATTATTAAAAATTATTATGACTTTTCTCTTTTATGAATTAATTGTTATTTAATATAGTTATTTTTTCATGATATACAGTTTATGTTTTTAAAAAAAGCAATTTTTTAAAAAATAATTTATGTTATAAGAAATCTTAATATTGTATAGTATAGATTAAAATGAAGTAAATATTTTAATATTTTACTTTGTAATAAATAAAAATCAATGTACTTTCATAGAAATTGAATAACATTATATAATATTATAAATTAATAGTTAAAATAAGAAGAAGAAAAAAAAAATAGAGATTAATAATTATATTCATTAATAATTAATATATAATTTTATTATTATAAAAATAGTAATAAAAAGCTGTTTATGAATATATGAATAAAAACTATTTTATTTTTTATTTTTGTTATATCAATAAATATATAATTTTTTTATGGTTGAGTAAATTTCTGAATTTTAAGTACAGTTTTTCCAAGGAACAATTTCTCTGGTTTTGATGGTAGAGTAAGAACTTTAAATAAAATTCCCTTTAAATGAAGCAAAAAGTTTAATTTTAATTAAAGGAATTTTTATTATATTTCAAATATTTATCATCTTTATAGCTTTTTTTTTTTTTAATATATTTCAAAAGGGAAAATATTAATAATAAATATAATATGGAAGAAAAGGAATGTTGAAAAAGAATATTTGATAATTCTACTTTATTTCTTTGTTTTTTTTTTTTTAAGTTGATATTTATATATATGAAAAAATTACTATAAATAAATAATTTATAATTAACCTTAGAAACCTTATTTATGTTATATAAATAACAAAAAAAAAAAGAAATATTTTTATTTTAAAACAATAAAGTTATTATCTTTTAGTAATAAATTGATAATGAACCCTTTAACTTTATTAATTACTATCATTATTATTCTAATAAAACTTGTTTATGCACAAAATAATACTAGTGACGAATGTATTTATATAAACGAAATATTGAATAAAGAACCATCGTATAACTGTTGTCAATATTCAGGAATTACATGTTTAAATGGCCATATAACTAGAATGTAAAGAGTTTTTTATTATTGTTGTTGTTATTTATCATTAAAAAAAATATATAAGTTTATTGTTTGTATATTTCTTTATGAATAGTAGTACTAGAGCAAATTTTAAAAAGAAGAAAGCTTTTATCCTTTATACCATCTACTTATAGTTATTTTTACTTTTTTTTTTTTAAAGGTTATCAAAATAATAGTTCATAATAAAATTTATTATTTTAAAATATATATATATATTTTACCTTTTAAACAAAAAATAATAAAACTTTAAGATATTGGATATTGTAATTTTGTAATTTAACACAATAAAATTTCCTTTCAATATACAATTATAAAATTATAAAATTTATAGTACATCTCTTTATGTATATTATTAAATGTTATAAATCAAACAATGATGACAACTAGTTAATTATTATTTAATATTACCTTATGATATTGCAGTATTATTTTATTAACCATAAATTTAAATATTTTTAAAATCTTTTAATTGATTTATTTGTCCTTTTTATTTTATATTAATATTACCTATAATTTTTATTTAAATAGATATTATTATCATTCAGATAATAATATAAATTTAAAAGGGTCTATGCCTGAATTTGGAAAATTATCTTATTTAGAATATTTGTAATTAATTATTAAATTTTATTTAAAATATAATAATAAATAAAGCAATAATTATAAATATATTTATTATATTCAATTCTTAAAATTTTTAAAACAGATATTTATCAGGAAATAATATAGTTGGTTCAATACCTTCTGAACTTGGTAATTTAACAAAATTAAAAACTTTGTAAATATTTTAAAGTTAAAGTAAACAATATTATTGTAAAAAAAAAAAAAAAGAAAAAAGTTTATATTCATTATATATATATATAAAAGATTTATAGCTGGAAATTTGAATGGCCCTTTACCCACTGAAATTGGGAATTTATCTAATTTGGAATTTTTGTAATTATTTAAACATTGTAATATATGAAAGTGTATTAGTTTTTTTATATTAATAAAAATTTGCATTTCAATAAAAGAGGATTTCCTGTAAGTAATATAACAGGTTCAATTCCTTCATCATTTGGAAATTTACAAAAATTAAAACAATTGTAATAAACTTTAAAATATATATATACCTTTTAAAAATTAAATATATGAATAAAACTGTATTTCTTTTTAATTTTTTTATTTTTCTAAAAAAAAGAATGTTAAATCAAAATATTTTGAATGGTCCAATACCAGCTGAACTTGGAAAATTACTAAACTTGGAAAGACTGTACTTTATAATTTTCTATAATATTTAATAATAATAATTTTACAAATTATTAACATATGTTTTATTTTACCTTGAAAAAGTGAATTATCCATGAATGAATTAACTGGTACTATTCCACCTGAACTTGGAAATTTGTTAAATCTAAACTCATTGTAATTAATATTTATCTTTTTATTGTTGCAATTATTACTTTATATTATTTATTATTAAAGCTTTTCATAATTATTTGAATAGAGAATTAGATACAAATAATTTAAGTGGTTCCATTCCTCCTGAACTTGGAAATTTATCTCAATTAAAATATCTGTTAATAGCATAAATAATATATTATATAACATTTTCACTATATTATACTATAACACATATATTAATTATTATTATTTTATTATAAATTGTTAGAGATTTATATCATAATAATTTGGTAGGTTCCATTCCTCCGGAACTTGGAAATTTATCTAAATTAGAAAGACTGTAATTAATTATAAACCAAATATTTGTTGAAAATACCAATTATATAATATTTATTTTCACATGAGAATAACAATTATTTTTAAAAATCGATAAATTTAATTTTTAAATAAATTAGAGATTTATCAAATAATAATTTAACTGATTCTATACCACCTGAACTTGGAAAGCTGTCAAAATTAAAAACCTTGTAATTAATCCTCAATATAAAATGTATAGGAAAAATATATATATTATTCTTATATATAATTAATTAATTTATTTTTTATTTATTTTTTTGTATTTTTTTTTTAAATAGATCTTTATCTAACAATAATTTAAGTGGTTCAATTCCAAAAGAAATTAATAAATTAAATATAAAGAATTTGTAATTAATCTTTTTATATTTATTTATAAATAAGATAATAGGATTATAAATATAATTTTTTTATTTTTTAATATATATAAAAAAATTAATTTTTTTTAATTAAATATAAAGAGATATGTCAAATAACCCATTATTAAAAACGAAAAAAAATACTAAATTAATGGTTATTCTAATTTTTGGAGTATGTTTTATAATTCTACTTGTAACAATAGTCATTGGTTATATAAAAACAAAAAAGGAAATTATAAAAGAAGAAGAGGAAAGAAAGAAAAAAAATAAAATATCTTTTGGTTCAGAAAATCATCCTTCTGTATATATTAATTAATACTTTGTAGATAAAAACTTAATTTATAATAAGAAACCCGTAACATATATTATATACATTTTGATTAACCACCACCACAAAAAATTACACTAAATAATAATGTAAAATGGATGAATAATAGATGTATTTGAAAATTTTTTTTTATTTGTTACTTTTATAATGAATATAATAAAGCAATTAATAGTTTAATAAATCCTTGAATTCTTCATTCTTTTAAAATAAAAGATTAACTTGAGAAATATACAAATAAAAATAAATAATTATTATAAAAGAAACATTGTTATTATTGATATTCTTTTTTAATGAATTACTTTAAATATTAATATTAAAAAATAAAAAATAAAATATTCCCATTAAACTAAAAATAATATTGATATTCCATTCAATTACAATTAATCTATATCTTTTTAAATACTTTTAAACTCTAAATACTATTCTAAAATTTACCGAATAAATCATTCCTTTTTTTTTTTATATATAAAAATTTTAAAAGAAACATAATTATTCCTATTAAGAGATATTCCTATAATTAAAATAAAAGAATAATTCATAATATTTTAATTCAGTTAATTTATACGTTTCTTTTTTTTTTTTATTGCTTAAAAAATATTATTTTTAGGTTTTAACTTTTAGAAATATTATATATATATTAGTATGATTAATAATTTAGTTGTTTGATATCGACTTTATATTTTATATAAAATGAAAATATATAATATTATTATCAATATCATTTTACTAATAAAGGTTATTTTAGCAGAAAGTAGTATAAATGAAGAATGCAAAGTAATATCTAACTTTTTAAATAAAAAGTTAGAAAATTGTTGTCAGCAAGGTGGAATTATTTGTTCAAATGGACACATTAATAGAATGTAATGAATTTCGTTTTTATATTAATATGGTTTTTTTTTTCAAAGAAATATTTTATAAAAAGCTTAACTAAAAAGATTTCTTATTTTACAAAAGATAATACATTAGTCTTTTTTAAGATAAAGTTAAAAGAAATAAAATAATTATTATTCTAATTATGAAAATTAAATAACTATTGTATTATATTGAATTAAATATAACATATTTATGTTAATATATTTCTATTATTATTATTATTATCATTATCATTCTCGAAAAGAAATTTGAATATATTTAAAACTAGTTTTATAACATCTGAATTTGGAAATTTGACTAAACTGGAATATTTGTAGAATTATTAAAATATTTATTTATAATAGCCATTTCAATGATTTTAATATATATATATATTTTTAACAGAAATATAGAAGGAAAAGAATTATCTGGTTCATTACCACCTGAACTTGGGAAATTAACGAATTTGAGATATCTGTAATCTTTATATTAAATATTATTAAAAATTCATAGATGAAGGCATAAAGATGTTCTTATATTTTTTTTTTTTTTTTTTTTTTTTTTTTTTTATTTTTCCGAACTTCCTTAAATAGACATTTAAATGGGAATAACTTAACTAATTCTATTCCACCTGAATATGGGAATTTATCAAATTTAAAATATTTGTAAATTTATTAAAATATATAAAGAACACAATATATAAAAGAAAAGCTTTTTATATTAAACATTTTTCTTATTTTAAATAGACATTTGAATGGAAGGAATATAAATGGTACAATACCATCTGAACTTGGAAATTTGTCAAATTTGGAAGAATTGTAATAGAATAAATAATATATTATGAAAAATATATTAATTTAATTTACTTGCTAATAAAATATTTTTATTTAAAAAAGATATTTAACTAAAACAAGTATAACCGGATCAATTCCTTCTTCCTTTGGAAAATTATCAAAATTAAAACAATTGTAATTTGTAGATATATAACCATTAAATATTTTAAACAATTAAATACTTATTATTGAATTATTATACTTATTATTTTTATTTGAAAGAATTATAGAGAGTAATAGAATAAGTGGTGTTATTCCATCTGAACTTGGAGATGCATTAAACTTGGAAAGAATGTATTTAATTAAATATTCATTAATAATATATTTATTATTTTTTTATTAAAAGTAATTTCGTTATAAAATAGATGTTTATCTTTTAATTATATAACTGGTTCTTTACCACCTGAACTTGGAAATTTACCAAATTTAAAAAATCTGTAATATTTATAAATTTAAAGCGAATAATATATTGTATAATGTATGTATTACTAATGCTATTCCACTAATTATGAATAGAGAAATTGAGAGTAATTTAATACAGAGCTTTATACCACCTGAACTTGGAAATTTATCAAATTTAAAATATTTGTAACTTTTATTATTCAATTAATAGTACATTGTTTTATATTTGTTACTAAAATAATGTTATTTTAATTATAATTTAATAGAAATTTATCTGATAATGATTTAATAGGCTCTATTCCGTCTGAACTTGGGAGATTAACCAATTTAGAAAAATTGTAATTAATTAAAATAAAATACAAATAAATAATGTTAACTATAATTAAATATTTTATTTTTATGCATAAAAGAGATTTATCTAAAAATAATTTAACAGGAACTATACCACCTGACCTTGGAAATTTGTCAAAATTAAAAGTTTTGTAATTAAGTTATAATAATAATTATATTATATCCCAATTTATGTAATATTTTTTAGTAATTATTCTAATTTTATATTAAATAATAATATTATTAATAATAAAAGAAACCTTTCTAATAATAATCTAAGTGGCTTAATACCGAGAGAAATAAAAAAAATGAATATAAAACTGTGATTATCTTTTTAATTATTAATAAGAAAATTCATTATATATAAATTATAATTATAATTTAAATATAAACTTTTTTTTTTTACTTCAATATGTATGTATTTTAACACTTTTTATTTATATTTTAAATTTATTATAAAGACATACGTTAAACAATCCATTATTAAAAACTAAAAATAATAGTACATTATTTATTATTCTTATTGTGGTAGCATGTATTTTAATCATTTCTATATTATTAATAATGGTATTTTTAAAAACAAAAAAGAAATTTGCTGAGGAAAAAAATACAAGTAGAAATAAAAATTTTATATCTTTTGGTTCGGAAAATCACCCACCTATTTGCATTACCTAATATTAATTACTTTATATAAGAAATTGAAATTCTTGAAATAGTATTAAAGTAATTATAAATATGTAAATGAAATAATTTGAGCTCCTTTTTTGTACGTTACATTATCAATAATGTAATACATTAATGAAATAAGATGTTCTTTATAATATTGGAAATTATAGAAAGTTTAATCATAATTTATTAGTACTAAAATTGAAATATTCCATAATATTTTATTCATTTTTTATAAAAAAAATAGAATTAAAAATATAAAATACATGAAATATAATAGTAATAAACATAATATTAACAATATAGCAATTTATATATAAACTAAAGAATGTATATGATATTCGAAAAATATTACCAAAATAATAATAATTAATTATTACAAAATTTATTATTAGCATACTTTAAAGCATTAATTAGTTTAATAATATAAATCATAATTATTTCTTGGATTGAAATATCTTTATACGCGTTAATTTTAATAAATTGGATATTTTTGGAATTATAAACATTTTTATTTCTATATTTATAAGCGAGTATAAAAAAAAAGGTTTTCTTTTAGAAATCTCATTCTAATTTTTATCTATGATTAATACTAAAATTGTTTCTATATTTTAATATTTCTTAATAATAATAAGAGTTACAAGCAAATGAATATACTTTTTATTTTATCAATTACGTCCTTTTTCATAATAAAACTTATTTCAGCTCAAAGTGATATTAATGAAGAATGTAAACCAATAAATAAAATATTATTAAAAGATCAAACAAACAATTGTTGTAAAAATGAAGGAGTTATATGTACAAATGGTCATATCACGATAATGTAATATTTCATTAATTGAAATATTGAGTTAATAAATTAGATAATAAAGAATAAAAAATAAAATATGAAAATATATATATATATAATTGAAAATGAGTATTATTTTTAATTGAAACTTTAACTATTTATTTCTAAATATAAAAAGAAATCAATGTTATATTTATTTTATTATTTGTATAACATCAAATTAATTAGAATAGTATCTAGCTTATATTCATAATTTAAATTCATTCAATAATATACTCAATTGTAATAAAAAATACTATATATTTTTTATTAATAATATTATATCATTTTCATCAAAAATAAAGATATTTTCATTTACCGTTATATACTCTTAGTTTTCCTCCTGAACTTGGAAATTTAACTTATTTAGAAAACTTGTAATAATTAAAAATGTTTTATTTTATATTAAAATAATTATTAGAGATTATGATAATAATAATTTGAGAATATTATTTAAAATAGATATATAACTGGTGAAGGTTTTAATGATTCAATACCACCTGAACTTGGGAATTTATCAAATTTAGTAAATTTGTAATTATTATTGTTCTTATTATTGATAATTTATAATATTATAATAAAAAAATAAAAATATTATATTTTGTTTATGTAATACTTAATAGAAAAATACAAGGAAAAAATATATATGGTTCAATACCATCGGAACTTGGAAATTTATCTAATCTGGAACATTTGTAATTTTTTAATATTATATTAGGAAAAAAAATATATATATATATATATATATTTATAAACAAGTCCAATATTTTTATTTTAATTAAAGGATTATATCCCAATGTAATTTAACGGGTTCAATTCCTTCTTCCATTGGAAATTTATCAAAATTAAAAGAATTGTAATTAAAAAGAAAATATATAAATATTAAACATTAATTTGTTTAATACTAATTATAAATATGTTGACTATATATGAAAGAGTTATACAAGATAATAATAATATAAGTGGTGCTATACCATCTGAACTTGGAAATTTAATAAATTTGGAAAAATTGTATTTTAATCGATTATATTATTAAATAATAAAAATAATATAAATATATTAAAAACATAATATATTTTAGGGATTTATCAAGGAATACTTTAATTAATACTATACCTCTCGAGCTTGGGAATTTATCAAATTTAAAAAACCTGTAATATTTAATGTTATATCATAATTAATAATCTATTTGCATATATAATAATTAATTTATTAATTTTTTTTTTTCATTATCATAATAGAGATATTAAAGAAAGTCATTTAAATGGTCCTATACCCTCTGAACTTGGAAACTTATCTAAATTAGAAAGACTGTAAATAATACATTATTAAATAAATATAAAATATGTTTCAATATTAATACTTATACAAAATAGGGATCTATCAAGAAATAATTTAACAGGATCAATACCGCCTGAACTTGGAAATTTGTTAAAATTAAAAACTTTGTAACTATTCTATTATAAATAATTAATTATTACATTTTATAAATATTGTATTTTCTTAAATATCTTTGTTTTGTTATTAAAAATAGAACATTAGCTAATAATAACTTAAGTGGTTCAATTCCAAAAGAAATAAAGAAATTAAATATAAAACTGTATATTATATATAAATTATTAAAAATATAAATATAAATGTTCAAATATTAATGTTTATTATAATATATAAAATTTAATACTTTGTTTATGCTTATAACTTTAAAGAAATACATCAAATAATCCATTATTAGAAACTGAAAATAATAATAACTTATTATTAATTATTTTTATTATTGTAATATGCGTTGTAATTATTATTTTAATAATACTGATATCATATTTAAAAACTAAAAAGAAAATCATTGAAGAAGAGAATGCAAAAAGATGTAAAAATAAAATATCTTTTGGTTCAGAAAATCACCCTGATATATACATTTCTTAAAAATCAATACTTTGAAGAAATCATTATTACTTTATTTTTATAAATTAAGAAAAAATATATCAAAAAAATTTCTTATTAAACAATGTATATGTCAAATAAAATCTCATTATTAATATTATATTTTTCAAGTGTAATGTTTTTTTTTTTTTTTTTTTTTTTTTTTTTTTTTTTTTTTTTGTAAAAGCTTAAAATTTAACTCTTAACTTTTTAAAGATAACTATATAATACTATTTAAAGATAGAGTAAATCATATATATACTTTTTTTTTTATTTTTTTATTTTTTTTTTTACTAGTAGTTGAAATATTTAAAATATTTGAATCGTTAAAGATTGGAAACTTTATTTTTTATATACTTCTTTAAGTACTTTTAATTTAAAAAAAAAAAATTATTATTTAGAATAATTATTACAATTACTTTATATTTCTTCTTAATTTTATGTTTTTTTTTTTTTATTATTTTTTTATTTTTTTTTATTCATATTTATATATATTCTTATGTAATTAACAATTTGTTTTTTTTTTTATTAATAATGATAAAGCATCGTAATTACATATATTTTTTATTATTTAATTTCACAACTATAATACAATTTATTTCTTCTCAAAAATATACTAGTGAAGAATGTAATATAGTAAATATATTATTATAAGAGGAACAATCATATAATTGTTGTTTAGAAAACGGGATTGTATGTGTAAATGGTCATATCACAAAAATGTAAATAAGGTTGATAGTATTATAAATTTTCATAGATGTTTAAAAAATTGGTGATAATATTGATTGATATCCTATTATAGGAAACAACACACGTTTAATTTATAAAAGAAAATAAAAATATAGAGAAAAGGAAATATAAAAAAAAATAGGATTATTATGTTACAACTCTTAAATAATTCAATTTTTATGCAAAAAATGTTTTTTAAATATTTATTATAATATATATATTATATTAAAATGAAAAATCATATAACTGTTATAAATTATTCCACAAGATTTTATTTATTTTTAAATATTTAAATATCTATTATTTATTAATATTATACTTTTTTTTATAAAGATGTATTAGTTACGAATATAATAATGTACTTCTTATTCCCAAACTTGGAAATTTAACTAATTTAGAATATTTGTAATTATTAAAAATATTTTGTCGTTAGTTATTTCATATTATATAAATGAATAGTAATTTTAACATTATTTAACATAGACAGCTTGAAGGAAATGGCATAGTTGGTTCTATACCTCCTGAACTTGGAAATTTATCTAATTTAAAATATCTGTACCTTTTTATCTAATATAATCTATTAAATTATAATATAAATAATTTTTTTTGTTATTCATTTTTAATTTGATATAAAGAGATTTATCAAATAATAATTTAGTAGGTTTTATTCCTCCTGAGCTTGGGAAATTGTCTAAATTGGAAAATTTGTAATTAACATGAAATTATAAAAATACATTTAGTAATAATAATAATAATAATAAAAATTAAATCTTAATGTTAAAAATTTAATATTTTATTTTTAAATAAATAGAGATTTATCTGGAAATAATTTAACTGGATTTATACCACCTGAACTTGAAAAGTTATCAAAATTAAAAACTTTGTAATTAATTCTATATTTCGTATATATATATATGTAGAAGAATGTATGTTTTTCTTTTTTTTCAAATATTGAAATTTTTATTTTCATATTCAAAATAGAATATTATCAAATAATAATTTAAGTGGTCCAATTCCAAAGGAAATCAAAAAATTAAATTTAAAGAATCTGTAATTATTCTTTTTTCTTATAAAAATAATATTATATAACATTAAAATAAAAATATATTCAAGTATTTCTAATGATTATTTAATTTTTTACTTTCATTATGTAAAGAGATATATCAAATAATCTATTATTAAAAACTAAAAATAATAAAAAGTTACTAATTATTTTTGTTGTAGTAGCATGCATTATAATCATTATAATAATTTTATTATTTGCTTATATAAAAACTAAGAAGGAAATCAATAAAGAAGAAAATGAAAGAAAAAATAGAAATATATTATCTTTCGGTTCAGAAAATCACCCTCCTATTTTTATTAATTAATATGTATATTTTTCAATATAATACAAATTTTATGTATAAAAAAAGAATACATTAATAATAAAGTTAATAAGCATGAACATTATATATTAAATAAAACTTTATATGAAATGTAAAAATCATTATTAATTATAGTTTCATATTTAATCTTAGAAAAGAATCATTAAAGTATTTAAAGTTTACTTTTTTATATTATATTAATGAATAAAATGATACCAATAGAGAAATATAATGCAATATTTTATATAATGTATTATATTTCTATAAACAAATTATTATATATAACAATAAAATAGTAGGTTAATATTATAATACATATGTATTATATTGATAAATATTCTATAAAAAATAATGTTAATTTTCATTAGCTTTTATATTAAAATTAATTTTTTTTTATTAGAGATAGATTTTTATAATTTTTTCTTAAATACTTTTAAAAAATACTTTATTAAAAGTTTGCTTTTATAATAATAATAATAATAAAAAAAAATATTACTTTAAACAAATTTTTTATAGATTTATATATAAATAAATTATATTAGTATTATATAATTTAATAAATAATGATAATTATTAAATTACTAATTACTATCATTATTTTAATAAAGTATATTTCTGCACAAGACTATACTAATGAGGAATGTTATCCAATAAATATATTATTGAATAAGGAAAAATCAAACAATTGCTGTAATGATGAAGGAATTACATGTTCAAATGGCCATATCACTAAAATGTAATGAATTACTCAATTTTTTGTTTAACAATATTCAGTAATATTGTTAATAATAAAAAAAGTTCAAAAGAAATATATAAAATAAAATAATTATTATTATGAATAATTATTATTAAAAATTATGAAAATTAAGCAAATTGCTTATTTAGTATTCCTAAATATTTCAGTATCGTTGAATTATTAAAAAATTATATTACTATTTAAAATTTGCTTATTTAAAATAAAATTAATTTTTCACATATTCTGTCTATTTTAATTCAATAAAATACTCATTATACTTTATATTAATGCATTTTTTTTTTGGCTAAAAAAGATTTTTAAATACATTAATTGATAGCTATTTACCACCTGAACTTGGAAATTTGACTAATCTAAAATTTTTGTAGTATTAAATTATAGATATAATAAAAAAATATATATATTAAAATTTGTTTTTAATATAATATAAAATAGATATATATATGGTGGTAAATTAATTGGTTCTATACCACCTGAACTCGGGAATCTATCGGATTTGGAATATTTGTAATTATTAATACTTATTTATATTAAAGAGGATAATAAACGATTTTATGTTTATCATATTTCATTTATTTTTACACATTTAAATAGATATATAAAAGGGAAAAAAATATATGGTTTAATACCGCCTGAATTTGGAAATTTATCTAATTTGAGAGAATTGTAACTGCTTAAATATTATTTATCATTAAAAATATAAATTCAATCTATTAATTAAATAGTATTTCAATTTGAAAAAAAAAGATATTTATCTGGAAATCATTTAACAGGTTCAATCCCTCCATCATTAAAATATTTATCAAAATTAACACAATTGTAATTTTAATTAAAATAATAATACCATTTATTATAATTAGTAAAAAATATATTGTTAATTTTTTTTTTATTTTCATTTTAAAGAAATTTAGATAATAATTATTTAAATAGTACAATACCACCAGAACTTGGAAATTTAATAAACCTAGAGAGATTGTATTTAATTTGAATATTGTCTTATTGTGTTTTATTTTATTTTTATTGAAAAAATCATTATTTTTATTAAAGTTATATTAAATATAAAATAGGGATATATCCAATAATACTATAAATGGTTCTATACCATCTGAACTTGGAAATTTAAAAAATTTAAAATCTTTGTAAGTTAATTAATATTGATTCCCTTTTTGTAAATTATACCATTTATTTCTAAAACTTTTCAATTCCATTTTAAATAGAGAAATCAATGCAAATAAGATAAACGGAGTTATTCCACCTGAACTTGGGCGTTTATCTAATTTAAAATTTATGTAATTATTACAATAAATAAATTGTATTATATTCGTTTGTATAGGTATATTATTAAGGTTTAACTGTTATTTTATAGTGAATTATCTGAAAATAATTTAGAAGGTTATATTCCTCCAGAACTTGGGAATTTAGCTCAATTGGAATTATTGTAATATTTTAATTAAAAAAGGCTAATAAAAATAGATAATACTAATAAATAATAAATAAATTTTTTATTATTAAATAAATAGAGAATTATCAAGAAATAATTTAACTGGACCCATACCACCTGAAATTGGAAGGCTATCAAAATTAAAATATTTGTAATTAAATTATAGTATTTATTATTTTATTATATTTCATTATAACATAATATATATATTATTTTTTATTTTATATTCAAAAAAAAAAAAAAAAAAAAAAAAAGATATTTATCAAATAATAATTTAAATGGCTCAATTCCGAAAGAAATTAAAAAATTAAATTTGAAGAATCTGTAATTAATCTTTCTTTTCTAATTTATATAAATTTATTATAAAATTAAATATAAATATGAATTTATATTTTAGTACTAATAAATTTATTGCTTTTATTTTGATTAAAAACAAAGAGATATATCAAATAATCCATTATTAAAGACAAAAAATAAAAATAATAAATTATTAATTATTATTGTGGGGATTTTTTTTATAACTATTTTTATAACAATAATACTAACATATATAAAAAGTAAAAAGAAATTTTCTAAAGAAAATGAAAACAAAAATAGAAATATAATATTTTTATGAATACATTTTCCCATTAATTTTATAATTTTATATAATATAAACAATTAATTGTATAAAATGAAGTAATTTTATAAAATAATGTATCAATTCATTAAAAGTTAATACTGCAAATAAAATTTTATAAACTATAATATCTATAATAGTATAATAATATATTATAACAAATCGATTCTATCTTGTCATATATTGTCATGTAAATATTATAAAATTTTTAAACTATTATATATTATATATAATAGTTTAAAAAAAATTATATAATAATTATCTTTAACAAATTATATATTTAATAAATAATAACTTATAAATACCATATAAATAATTCTCTAGTATCCAAAATTTGAAAAATATATCAAGCTTAGAACATTTATATTGTTACTATTGTAAATAAAATGCTTTCATATATTTTTTTATTGGTTCTTCCACTTGAATATTATAATTGAATACATAGTTTTATTTTTAAAAATATATATATTATTTATATTTACTGAATTTCACTTTTTCATTTTAAAAGCATTTTAATTATTATTTAATATTAAAATATTTAAAAACAATGAAAAAAATCATTGTTGTAAAAAGAATATTTATACATAAATAAAAAAGTATATTTTTGGTTTTTCAAATATTTCTTATAAAAATTGAAATTTATTATGTTTATAACAATACTTGAAATAATATATTTTTTATATTTTATTATTAAAATTATATTGTTAATTAAACGAAAAATATATATATATAATTTATATTTTATTTTCACTAAAACTATATTATACATTAGTATATTAATAACTTTTTTTTACATATAATTCATATATATATATACTTAAATATTAAATATAATGGATTATTGAAAATCTAAAAAGGTGTCGTTTTTTTTTTTTAACTTCTGAGGCCCCAATGGTGGTTCTTAGAGAAATGCTGGCTCTTTTCTATTGCTAGGTGTTTGTGATCCTCCTGGTCTGTCATACTGAATCTTCAACTTCGACGCTCACCTAATCCATGTAAATTAGATGCATGAAACTAAAAAAGTGTGTCGTTTTTTTTTTGATGAAGAGTTTAATTTTATTACAATTTTTTGAGTTAATACAATACGTTACATTACATTAACATAAATTTTTTAAATTAACTTTAATTAATAAGAAAAATAAAAAATTTCTATTAAACCTTATTAAGTATAGAAATATTAAAAATAAATTAAAAATAAATTAAAAAAAAATTTAAAAAAACTTTAAAAACTTTAAAAACTTTAAAATAGAATTATTTTAATTATTCCTTTTTGATTTAAATGTCGTTCCAGTTTTTATCCTGGTTGTTAAGGCGTTTCCTTAGCATACATAAGGCTTCTGGTTCGACCCCGCAGATGTCAGTGCCTGTGGATTTTCCCACTGGGTTTGCCATGGGTTGGGTTATGATATTCAGGTAAGTATAAATGAACTTTCTAATTTACTACTATGATAATAACACTCGTCTAGCCGGCCTGAGAGGGTCTAGTGTACATGGTACATTCCAAATTAGAACTTAATAAGTGGTGACTTAGGCTATGCCAAAAACACATAATATTCCTTAATCAATTTTTTAAGTGTAAACATTAGGGGGCGGTTGACACGTGATCAAATTGACTATAAGAGGCTTAGCATTGTAGTTGTGAAATATCGTACAACGACATGCATCTAATGTACATGGATTAAGTGAGCGTCGAAGCTGAAGAAACAGTATGACAGACCAGGAGGGTCACAACCACCTAGCAATAGGAATGAGCCAACGTTTCTCTAAGAACCACCATTGGAGCTAACTCTGATCGATGGGAGAAATGCACTCGGAAGTTAAAAAAAAAAAATTTTGATTTAAATATAATTGAATCTTTCTTTATTAGGAAAAAAAAAAAAAACTTTCAATAAGGTAGTAGAAGTTTGTATAATTCTTTAAAATAATAAAGATATTTACATTATTAAAGTTTAAGTAGTATATATTATTTTCCGAATGTAAGATATTATATTTTTTCTTTATAATATTATTTTATTACATTTTTATTACTGATTATTAAGTATATGATAGTATATTAATATATACAATATAGAGAATAGAATTAACGCATTACTAATAATTATATTGATAATCATATTTATTTTTTTTAGAATATATTATTAATAAGATATTTAAAATGTATAATGTATATATATATTCATATAGAAATTATCATATTTTTAAATAAGTAATTTTTTTATGGATCTTTATAAATACTTAATCATTATTGTAGTGATAATATTTAAAATAAAATATATTAAATATTAGATGCATCTTTATGTTAAAATAAAAAAAAATATTGATAATATTACAATTGATAAATTGTAGCTAGAGGAATAATTAAATACTTAAAGTTTCAAAAAAAAAATTATCCAATATATATAGTATTAATAAAATAAAATTTACCGAATAAATTAGTAATACCTATTATTCCATTAAATAGTTTATAAAAACTTTAAAAACTAAATGTTAATAATAATTTCAATATTAATAATTTTATATGTTTTAAATAAAAATTAGTTTTTTTAAAAATATTTATATAATGAACTTTAATATTTTTTATTTTAAATATATTTTACCTTTTTTTTTATTTTTGTTTGTCTATTACTTATAATTTTTTTTTTATTTCACTTGCAAACTTAAAAGATAAAACAATTAATTAAAACCATTTTTTTGCAACTAAAAGAATTATTGAATGATAGTTTGAAACAAAATCTAAATTACTTCAATACTAAAAGGTCAATAGATTATGGAAATATTAAATTTAATAATTATATTTATCACTATTTCAATAAAAAATATTTATGCCCAAAACAATAGTAATGAAGAATGTATCTATATAAACAAAATATTGAAAAAGGAACCATCGTATGATTGTTGTCATTATGATGGAATTACATGTTTAAATGGTCATGTAACTATCATGTAATGAATAAAAAAATAAAAAAATAATTATTGTTATATATATAACTTAGTATATAATATATTTTATATAAAATAATAATTATTATTATTATTAAAATATATATATATATTCATTATTAGATATCTTTTTGATATATCTTATAGTGGTTCTATACCAATTGAACTTGGAAATTTAATTAATCTAGAAAATATGTAATTAAAAATATTATTTAAATATATCATTATATTGTATGTATTAATTCATTTAATATTTTTTTTTTTTGAAAAAGATATTTACTTGGAGCTAATTTAATTGGACCAATACCATCTGAACTTGGGAAATTATCAAATTTAGTTAATTTGTAATCCCAATAATATTGTTTTATAAAAAAAAAATTGAATATAAATTTTATTTTTTTAATAGAAATATACAGGGATTCAATATAAATGGACCAATTCCAAATGAACTTGGAAGTCTATTCAAATTAGAAAGATTGTAATATATATATAATTGATAAATATATATTATTAAAATTAAGTATCTTGATATAAGAAAATAAATAATTGAAATATATCATATTTAACTATAAATTGAAAATAGATGTTTTCTAAATACTAATTTGACAGGTTCAATTCCTTCTTCATTAGGAAATTTAACAAAATTAAAAGAATTGTAATTAATTTTAGATTCTAATTTAATAATTAATAATATAAAAAATAATGTATTAATCATTTTTTAATATATTTAAAAAGAAAACTCTCAAATAATCAATTAAGTGGTGTTATACCTTCTGGACTTGGAAATTTATTAAACTTGAAGTCACTGTATTTAAATTTGATATTTTATAGCAAATAAGATTTAATTTTATATTACATATTATTTTTATTAATATTTAATTGTATTATTTATTTTTATTCATAGAGAAATTCAGGAAAACAATTTTAGTGGTAATATACCGCCTGAACTTGGAAATTTATCTAATTTAAAAATATTGTAATTAACATTTCAAAATCTATTTTTATTTTTCAAATTTACAATATATTATAATTGAAACTTTTCATTTTCGTTTTAAATATATGAAATAGAGAAATTAATGGAAACAACTTTAATGGTACTATTCCTCCTGAACTTGGAAATTTATCTAATTTAGAAATATTGTAATTAAATCTACTTCAATGATAATTACTTCAATGATAATTATTATTTATTATTACATGAAAATAATGATTATGTTAAAAATTTAATATTTTATTTTTAAATAAATAGAGATTTGTCCGGGAATAATTTAACTGGATCTTATACCACCTGAACTTGGGAAGTTAACAAAATTAAAATCTTTGTAATGAATTATGCATTTATCATAAATATTATAAAATAAAAAGAAAATATGTGTTTTATGATTAATTTATTATTAAAACACCTAATTTAATATTTATGATAGATATTTATCTAGAAATAATTTAAGTGGTTCAATTCCAAAAGAAATAAAGAAATTAAATACGAAACTGTAATTTGTTTTTTTTTTTTTTTTTACATATATTTAAATATATAATTAAAATCTAAATAAATATATAATTTTTTATTTTTAATAAATATTCATTTTATAAATTTTATTAAAATAAATAGACATATATCAAATAATCCATTATTAGAAACAGAAAGTAACAATAATTCAGTATTAATTATTTTATTTATTGGTGTGATTTTTTTAATCCTTGCTACAGGAATAATAATATCATATAAAAAAACAAAAAAGAAAATTATTGAAGAAGAAATTGCCAATAGAAATAAAAATATAATATCTTTTGGTTCAAAAAATCATCCTCCTGTTTGTATTACTTAATTTATCCATAAATCAATACTTTGTAGAAATAAAATTACTATTGTACTAAGTTTTATAAATAAATGTATTGATAAAATTTTTCAAAGTAAAATATAAACTTAAAAATATTATTTCATTTATATTTTCTTATTATTTATTTATTTTCTTAATAGTTTAACTTTGTAAATAGAATAATGATATTTATATATAGATAAATTATTTATTATAAATTATTTAAAAATATAAAATAAATTTTTATAATATACTCAAGTACTAGTTTGTAGTTTATTATTATAATTTATATTTAATTTTACAGTTTTTCAATATTTTTAAATAAATATTTATCTATTATTATTAAGATAAATCAGAGGAATATTTTTGTACCTTTAAAATATTTATTTAAAAATTATAGATTCTTTCTTTATTTTAATTTAAATTCTTTCTTGAAGAAACAATTATTTTTAATGCATTTTAGAATTAAAAAAAAAAAATTAAAATAGTTTAAATATATTAATATTTATAAAATGCTATTTTATTTATATATATTTTTTTTCCATATTACATTTCTATATTAAGGTTTATATTTTTTGCAAAGTAATATTAAGTGTAAGTATAATGTATTATAATTTTTAAAGTTATTACAATTTTTTAAATAGAAATGATAATTATTCGTTATGATAAATATGTATGATAATAATTATGTTAATAAAAATATCTTTATAATAACTATATTTTATTTTTATATTTTCTTTTTACTGTTATTGTTTTTTATATTTAATACTTTTATTATTTTCTTCAATTCTACATAAAGGAATATTTAAAAGAGTTTCATTAACTTTAAAAGTCTTAATTTTTACATAATAATAAAAATAATTTTATGTTTTTTTTTTTTTTAATTTGATTTATTTTATAATTAATTTTATAATTATAAACCCCCAAATAAATAATGAATATACTTTATTTTTTAGTTACTATCTTTATTTCAGTAAAATATATTTATTCACAAAATAATACTAGTGAAGAAAGTGAAGAATGTATTTATTTAAATAAATTATTGAATAAGGAATCATCATATAATTGTTGTCGAAATGAAAAAATTACATGTTTAAATAGTCATATAACTAGAATGTAATGAATAAAAAGAATAGTTAATATTATCTATATAATTTAAATTTTAATAATATTATATACAATTATCAAATTTTATTTAAAAAAATACCTTTATAAGAAAAATATATTTTCAAAGTCAATCTTATTGTGGTTCTATACCATTTGAACTTGGAAATTTGAGTAATCTAGAGTTTTTGTAATTAAATATATTATTTTTAAATATGACATTATATCGTATTAATTATTCATATATTACTTGAAAAAGATATTTTTATGGAGATAACATAATTGGACCTATACCACCTGAACTAGGGAAATTAACAAGTTTAGTTTATCTGTAATTATATTAATATATTATTTTATTATAGAAGAAAAATTATATTTAATTTATATCTTTAATTAGGTTCATACAAGGAAAATATATAAATGGAACAATTCCAACTGAACTTGGAAATTTATCAAAATTAGAGAATTTGTAAATAATAAATAAAATATTATTAAAAAATTTATATATATTAATATTTATTTTACATTGGAATAGGAGTCTTCCAAATAATATTTTTAAAGGTTCAATTCCTTCCTCATTATGGAATTTGACAAAATTAAAAGAATTGTAATTAATTATAATTAATTAGTTCATAATTATTATTAAAAAATATATTATTTATAATTTATTATTTTCTCTTAAAAGAGTATTATCAAATAATAAGTTAAGCGGGTTTATACCTCCTGAACTTGGGAATTTATTAAACCTGGAATCGCTGTATTTAAATATTATATTTTATTATATATTACAATTATTTTATTTAATTATATAAATTATTTTCTTAATCATATATAGGAAAATTCAGGATAATAATTTTAGTGGTAATATACCGCCTGAACTTGGAAATTTATCTAATTTAAAAATATTGTAATTAACATTTCAAAATCTATTTTTATTTTTCAAATTTACAATATATTATAATTGAAACTTTTCATTTTCGTTTTAAATATATGAAATAGAGAAATTAATGGAAACAACTTTAATGGTACTATTCCTCCTGAACTTGGAAATTTATCTAATTTAGAAATATTGTAATTAAATCTACTTCAATGATAATTACTTCAATGATAATTATTATTTATTATTACATGAAAATAATGATTATGTTAAAAATTTAATATTTTATTTTTAAATAAATAGAGATTTGTCCGGGAATAATTTAACTGGATCTATACCACCTGAACTTGGGAAGTTAACAAAATTAAAATCTTTGTAATGAATTATGCATTTATCATAAATATTATAAAATAAAAAGAAAATATGTGTTTTATGATTAATTTATTATTAAAACACCTAATTTAATATTTATGATAGATATTTATCTAGAAATAATTTAAGTGGTTCAATTCCAAAAGAAATAAAGAAATTAAATACGAAACTGTAAATTTTTTTTTACTTTTCATTTATTTATGTAAATATATAATAATAAAAGCATTTAAATATTAATTTTATTTTAAATTTTATACCTATTATAATAAAAAGATATATATCAAATAATCCATTATTAGAAACAGAAAGTAATAATAATTCAGTAATAAGTATTCTGATTATTATTGCACTTTTTTTAATCCTTGCTACAGGAATAACAATAGCATATAAAAAAACAAAAAAGAAAATTGTTGAAGAAGAAATTTCCAGTAGAAATAAAAATAAAATATCTTTTGGTTCAAAAAATCATCCTCCTGTTTGTATTACTTAATTTATCCATAAATCAATACTTTGTAGAATTAAAATTACTATTGTACTAAGTTTTATAAATAAATGTATTGATAAAATTTTTCAAAGTAAAATATAAACTTAAAAATATTATTTCATTTATAATTCTTTTTTTTTTCTTTATTAACCTCCCTATAGTTTAACATTTATTATAAATAGTGTAATAATATTTATATATAGATAAATTTTCCTTAATGAATAAAATTATTATATTTATAATATGAAAGTTTAATAATTTTATTTTAAATTGTAGTATAAAATATTACTCTTTTTTATTATTTATATTCATTTTAATATTTTAATGTTTAGTTTGATATTAAAGTTATTTAGTAAGTTCTATTTTCCTTGAACTTTGAGATTTATCTATATTAGAAAAATATAGTAAATATCTTATTAATATTAATAATTAAATTGTTTAATTTATTTTGAAATAAATTAATTAGACTTATACCCCACCCGAACTTAGAAAGTTACCAGAATTAAATCAAAAATACTATAAATATTATACATTGTGAAGAAAATATGTGTTTATATAGTTTATTCATCATTAAAATTTTTATTTTTATATTTAAAAAGAGTTGTAATTACTTTTTTTTGCTAATTTCTTTAAATATAATGAATTCAAGTGTAAATAAGAATTTTTATTTTGTATATAAAAAAATCATTGCCTTTTATTTTTAAATTAAATATAAAAAGATTTATTATCTCACTATTTAAAATAATACCAAGTTATTAATAATTATTCAATTTTAGGAGTATATATTATAATTTTATCTATATGTTAGTACATAAAAAGAAAATTATTAACGAGGAAATTGAAAAAAGAATAAGAATGTAATATGATATCTTGTAGCTCAAAAAAAGCATCCTCCTATTAGTATTACTAAAATAATAAAACACATATAATATTTTTATTTATAATTATTTCCTACACTACTATAAGCCCAAAAAGCAAGAATAAATATATATATAGTCAATAATTAAAATATCATATTATAAATAGTTTAAAAGATTAATTATTAATATTGTTTTTTTTTTCTTTGATTTTATTATTTTCATATTCATAGCAAATAAATAATTATTCCTTAAAATTTTTAGAACTTTAAATATTATATTAATTTATGTAATATTAATATATAATATTATTAATTCTTTTGTTGATTTTTTTTTTTTTTTTTTTTTTTTTATTATTATTATTTTTTTAAAAAATAGACATATTAAATATTATGAATTATTATTTGGATTTAGTTACTTTTTAGTTTTATACGTTTTCTAAAATATTTTGATTTTATTTAATATTCATTCATAACATTATTTTTCACATTTAAAATTATTTGATTAATTAAACTTTTTAAAGTGCTTTTAAAAAAACATGTATAATTTTAAAATTTATTTAATTTTTTTTTATCTTTAAAAAAATATCTTATTAATACTATAATAATAATAATAATAAATGAAAATGAAAATGAAAATACTCTTTTTTCACATTAATTCTATATTTATTTTAAAATTCATTTCTGCACAAAATAATATCAAAAATGAGTGTGATATAGTAAATAAATTATTAAATATTCAATCAAACAATTGCTGTTTAGAAAGTGGTATTGTATGCTCAAGTGATGGCCATATCATTAAATTGTAATGAATCGATAATTATTTATTTTATTAATATAAAGCTTTTATAATATTTATAAAAAAGTTCTAAAGGTTTAAATATATAAGGATAAGGATACAGATAATAAATTATATTCAATAAATGGATAGTTATATTTTTATAAACTTAAAAAAAAATAAAAGTTTTCAATTATAAAAACACTTATGTTTGTACTTCTTATGAATATTTTATGTTTTCATACTATAAAATACATATTATAATATGAATTATAAATTTAAATAATAATTATAATGGTTTTATATCTTAATAATATTATAATAAAATTAAAATAATCATTTTACAATCATGTATATATTACTTTATATGTTCATTATTAATATTATATTATTTTATTAAAATAGACAATTAATTATTGAAAATTATTATGCCTCTATACCACCTGAAATCGGGAATATAACTTATCTAAATTTTATGTAATAAAAAAAATATATTATTATTCATTTATATATAAGAATATAAAAAATAATCATTTAATATCATGTAATAGGTATATAAGTGGAAATGGGTTAATTGGTCATATACCTCCTGAAATTGGAAATTTAACAAACTTAAATTATTTGTAATTATTATTATTTTTAGTAGTAGTAATAGTAGTAATAGTAGTATAAATAAATAATTTATTATTTATAATAGGTTTATACAAGGAAAGCATTTAAGTAGTGTTTTACCATTTGAACTTGGAAATTTATCAAAATTAAATGAATTGTAATTCGTATAATATAATTTTAAATTTAAAATATCACATATTAATAATATTATTATTCATGTATATATAAGAAATATAAATAGTAGTAATATTATTGGTTCTATTCCTTCTTCTCTAGGAAATCTGTCAAATTTAAAAAATCTGTAATTTACATATAATTCTTAAACATATTTTTAAATTTTTAAATTAATTCGTTATTTAAAATAGTTATTTATATGGAAACAATTTAAGCAATTTTATACCATCTGAACTTGGAAAATTATCTAATTTGGAGTTACTGTAACTATTTTAAATTATTTTAAACATTCTGCTATTAAATATTTTTTTATTTATATTATTAAATATATATTATTTTTACATTAAAAAGAAACTTATTAAATAATAAATTAAATGGTTCTATACCGGTAGAGCTTGGAAACTTATCAAATTTAAAAAATTTGTAATTAAATTTATAATACTAAATGTTAATTATAATAAAATATATATAATATTTTTTTTATTAAAAATTTTCTATATTTATCTAAAATAGACAATTAAATAAAAATAATATAAGTGATGATATACCTTCAAGTATTGGGAATTTATCAAACTTAGAATATATGTAATCTTTTTTTATATAATATATTTATTGTGTAGATTTAATTATATTTATTATTAAGTTTTTATTTTAATTAAATTAGAAATTTATCTAACAATACACTAACAGGACCTATATTGCCTGAATTTGGAAAATTAACAAATTTAAAATCATTGTAATTATCTTTTATATGATTTAATTTAATAAAAATATAACACAAATATGGAATTATTATAATAATTATTAAAAAAATATTTTAATTTGGGAATAGATATTTATCTTATAATAATTTAACTGGTCCTATACCACCTGAACTTGGAAATTTGTCAAAATTAGAAACTTTGTAATTAGTTATTATTTATATATTATCAATAATATCAATAATAGTGAAATATATTAATTATTTAATTCTCATACTTTTTTTTATTTTATTTTCTATTTAAAATAGATCTTTATCTAACAACAATTTAAGTGGTTCAATTCCAAAAGATATAAAGAAATTAAAAATAAATTTGTAATTACATTATTTTTTATATATAAAAAGTTTATGTAATATAATTAAAATTCTTTCGTTTTTAATTATTATATATTGTATTTTATTTTATTAATAGATATACATCAAACAATCCATTATTGGATACTGAAAATAGTTATACTGCATTAATTATAATATTAATGGTTAGTATATCGTTTGCTATTATATTATTTTCAATAATATATTTAAAAATATTCAGGAAAAACAAAAAAGGGGGAAAAAATACATATTATAACAATCATATTTCAACAAAACAAGCTTATGTAAATACTTTTGCAGATGATTCGATGATTAGTGGATGTGAAATACCATAAAATAGAATACAATATCCATAATAAAATAAAAAGAGAATTACATTCTTTACAACTAGAAACTAGAAATATTATTATTAACAATTAATGCCCTTAACACAAAATAATATTCTCAAAATATTTAATGTTAATACTAGTTTTTTTTAACATAAATGCGTTTAATCATATATTAAAAATTCGAAAAACAAAATTAAATGAAATAGCATTAATATAATAATAACAATAAAAATATGTTCTCTCGGTTTACTATTCTATTATAAATATAAAGTACTATAAATTCAATAAAATACTATAAAAGTATCAAATTTTACATATATTTAAAAATGTAATAGTTTCACAATAAGTTCATAAATTTCAATTGAAAGTTATTTAAATTTATAAAGAATAATTAATATTAAAAAAATATAAAAATAATAAAATGCTTTGTAAAGAAAGTTTTTATAGTAATTATCCTGTAATATTAAATATTATTTTATATAAGAAAACTTATTATTGTTATTACACACTTAATAGTCAACAATAAAAAGTAATATTAAGATAAATCGCCAAAAATCTAGGATATATATTAATTCATCTATCCTTATTAATTGAGCTAAGCATTATACTTATCAATGAAATATTTTATAATTGGAGATTTTTATTTATTTTAGATTAAATAGTTCTATTTCATTAATATTCATAATTTTAAATTTTCTATATAAAAATTTTACTTTTTAAAATAAATATTTTTAAAATTTATAAATATAGTAAAGATAAAGTTTATATAAGTTTTTTAAATTTTTGATATTTTTAATATAATATTAAATATACAAAATTGCTTAATGAAAATAAAATTTTTTCGATTTATATTATTTAAAAATTTAAAAAAAATGAATTTATTTATTTTATTAATTGATATTCTTATAATAATAATAACTATTATTTCTGCCCAAAACAATATAATAGAAGAATGTAGAATAGTAAATAAATTTTTAAATGAAAATTTATCAAGTGATTGTTGTTCAATATTGGGAGTTGTGTGTATGAATGGTCATATTATTAAAATGTAATGAATTGGAACTATAAAATTTGTTATATAATTTTTCATTAAGAAATACATGTTATCATTATATTGGTGTATTATAACCAAAATAAATTTCTGAATTAAATGATATATACATATGTTTTTTCATAAGAATTAATAAAATAACATAAAAAGAATGATAATAAAAGTTCATATTAATTCTAAGAATTAAATTGAAAATTTTCTATATAAAATTGTTATAATTTTGTATTTTAAATACCAAAACAAAATAATATATATTATAGATAAATTAAATATTTATTACTAACATTTATTAAAAAAGAATTTATTATACAGATAATAGAATTACTAATGATCCAGAAGAAATAGTCAAAGCAAAAGATATGTAAAAATCAAATATACTTTAATACTACTTCATTATAATTACTATTATCTATTATATCAAATAATAAATATTCTAATTATATTATATATTTTTAAATAGTTATTTAATACCTGAACTTGAGAATTTAACATATTTAGAACATATGTAAAAACAATAATAAATACAATTATTAAAAAAAAATCATTAAATTTATTATTATCATTGCTAATTTTATTTTTAAAATAGAGAAATAACTGGAAATAATTTAGTTGGTTCTATTCCGCCTGAACTTGGAAATTTATCTAATTTAAAATATTTGTAATTATTATAATTAATCATATTAATGAAAAGATAAAAGTTATTTTCTATATTTATTATAATTCTTTTTTTATTTATTTTTTCGAAATAGAAAATTGAATGGAAAAAATCTAAAGGGTGCTATTCCATCTGAACTTGGAAAATTATCTAATTTGGAAATGCTGTAATAACCTAAAATACTATTTAAATTTCAAATGTTAATATTATGAAATTTATTTTATTGATATTTAATTATTTTTTATTCTATTTAAAAAAAAAAAAAAAAAAGACATTTAGGTCATTGTAATTTTTCAGGATCTATTCCTTCTTCTTTTGGAAATCTTTCAAAATTAACGACATTGTAATTATTTTTAAATAATAAATATTAAAATTAAAAATATCTTGTAATAAACAATATTAAATAACTAATTATTTATATTAATTATTTATATTAATTATTTATATTTGAAAAAGACATTTAAATCTTAATACGTTAACCGGTTTCATTCCACCTGAACTTGGGAATTTATCAAATCTAGAAATATTGTAATTACTTAAAGATTATATATTTTCATAAATATGAATTTTTATCATCATTATTATTAATAATAGTAATGGTAGTAGTATAGTATTAATATTAAGGATTTTATCTTGCATATAAATAGAAAATTATTAGATAATAAATTAACGGGTTCAATACCACCTGAATTTGGAAAATTATCAAATTTAAATACTCTGTAATAATCTATTTATTAATGATTATAATGAAAAATTATATGTTATCCATAATAACTTTTATCATTTATATCATTACTGTTTTTTTTTTTGAAAAAATAGTGATTTATCTAATAATAAACTAACTGGTTCCATACCTCCTGAGCTTGGGAATTTATCTAATTTAGAATATTTGTAATGAATATTAATAATTAATTTTGTTCCTTCTCTAACTGTAAAATAATATTATAATAATTATTATATAAATACTAAAAATACCATAAATATTTCATTTTATTTATACTAGACATTTATCTAATAATACTTTAACTGATTCTATACCATCTAAACTTGGAAATTTGTCTAACTTAAAAAAAATGTATATAAGCAATATATTGAATTTATTTTTAAATATTATTTCAAAATATATAATTATATAATTACTACGATTTATCTAATTTTTAATTTTATTTTTTAAAAATATATTACACATTACATCTTGTAGATATTTAAATAATAATAATTTAACGGGTTCAATACCACCTGAACTTGGGAATCTATCCAAATTAAAAACTCTGTAATGAATTTTTCAATATTTATATTAATTCATACTTTTATCTATAATTGCATATAATTTACAGATATATATATGTTATATATGTTATATATCATAGATTATTTAAATATTAACACATCTTATTTCTTATTTCAAAATAGTTCTTTATCAAACAACAATTTAAGCGGTTCTATTCCAAAAGAAATAAAGAATCTAAATATAAAATTGTATTAAAATTTTCTTTTTTATATATAACTTTATAATACTTATCTATTTACATATAATTTTATAAATATTATTTATCAAGTATAGTTGAAATACATTTTTAAATATTCATTATTATTCATATGTTAACAATATTTTAATAATAATTTATTTTATTAATTTTATTTTATTCGATAGGTTTATTTCCAATAATCCATTACTAAACGTGGATAATAACAACTTATTAATTACTCTATTGATCATTAGTATAATATTTGTAGTGTTAACTCTATTAATAATATATATAAAAATATTCCGGAAAAACAAAAAAGGAAAAAAGTATATAAACAATAATCATGAAGTATCCGTTTCTGTAAGACATGCTTTTGTCAATACTTTTGCTGATGTTGAAGAATCTGTCATTAGTGAAAGTTGATTCCTTAATTACATCATTCATAATAATATTCATAATAATAATAATAATAATAATAAATTAATTATCTGAATAATTTATTTACAACTAATGCTATTAATACATTAATATTCATAAAATTAAAATACTTTTATAAATTATTTATTTCTATCAATGATTTATATATAAATGCTATTAATGTAAACTAACTATAAAATACAAAAAGTAAATATTGAATATGATAAATAAAGTCTACAAGTCTATTTAAAAAAAAGTATTCATTTTAAATTATTAATTTTTTTTATTAATAAAAAAATGATTTTGTTTTGGTTTTCTTTTTTTTTTTTAACTTCTCCCAGGTTAACTTTTGGTATTTCTACATTAATACTTTAATATTTCCATGGTAATGATCTTTATTGAAACTGTCCATAAAAATTTAAGTTTTTTTTTTTCACTTTAAAAGTAAAAAAAAAAAAAAAAAAAAAAAGAAAAAGAAAAGTAATAAATAAAAAATATAATAAATAACGTTCAATACTAAAGTCTTATAAAAGTATTTAAACTTTTTTCTTTCTAATCTTAATTATAAAAAAAAAAAAAAAGTATTTTAATGGTTAAACTTTAAGAGTTCTTTCATACTTTTTATTTTTCCAAATTTTTTATTTACAACTATTAAATGTTAAAATAAATATTCCTCCACTTTTATTTTATATAAATATTAATAATACTTAATAATGAATATATTAATTTTATTAATTAATATCATTACCATACTAAGATTTACTTGTGCCCAAAATGATTGTGATGTAATAAATAAATTATTAGGTAAAAAGCAATCAGATGATTGTTGTTCAGAAAAAGGAATTACATGTACAAATGGTCATGTCTCTAAAATGTAATAATAAAAGATTTTAAATAAAAATATAAACTAGTTCTTAATTCAATTTCAGAGATTTTATTAGTCTAGAGTAGATATCATATAAAATTGTCAAGTTATATTCTAGAATTGTGTAGTTAAGAAACATAATTGAAATAAATTATAAGATATTTCATTTACCACATTATTAAATTAAATATATTACAATTTTTTTAAAAAAAAAAAAAAAAGTCAATTAACTACAGATAAATTAATACTTTCTGACTCTAATGAACTGGGAAATATAATTAGCTCAAAATATTTGTAATGAATTATTATTATCATTATTACTATTATCGTATATATTAATAAAAGTTTTAATTATGCCATTTAAATAGTTATATACTACCGGAACTCGGAAATTTAACAAATTTAGAATACTTGTAACTATTATATACCATTTTATTATTTTAAATATTATTGTATTAATTATTTTTTGTTTTTATTATTGTTTTTATTATCATTTATTTATTTTGATAAAAAAAAAAAAAAAGATATTTAAATGGAAATAATATAAAAGGATCTATACCGCCTGAACTTGGGAAATTATCAAATTTAGTACAGTTGTAATTAATAAAATATTTTTTATTTTTATTAATAATAAATTTTATTATACATATTTAAACCCATTCTTTTTTGTTATTACGAAATAGAAAAATACAAAATGGTATTATTTCTGATCCAATACCACCTGAACTTGGAAATTTGTCTAAATTAGAAGAATTGTATAATTTTTATTAAATATCATATATTAATTTAAAGAATAGTCAATGTATTGTTTTATTAATAAGTTTTTATTTTAATTATAAAAAAAAAAAAAAAAAAAAAAGAGAATTATTTAATTGTCAAATAACAGGTTCAATTCCTTCTTCGTTAGGAAATTTAACAAAATTAAAACATTTGTAATTAATTAAAATATCAGTTTATAATATATATGTATAATATTTATTATTAATTTATTATTTCTATTTGAAAGAATGTTAAATCAAAATAAATTAAGTGATGTAATACCTTTTGAATTTGGAAAACTTTTAAATTTGGAAGAATTGTAATTATTACTTAAATATTTCATTATTAATTATTGATTATTGATTATTGATTATTGATTATTGATTATTGATTATTGATTATTGATTATTGATTATTGATTATTGATTATTGATTATTATCATTTTAATATTATTAAATATTTTTTATAAATAGAGATTTATCAAGAAATGAATTAACTGGCTCTATACCACCTGGATTTGGGAATTTTACGAAACTAATAACATTGTAATTTTTAACTTTAAAACTATTGTATTAAATATTATAATAAACTCTGAAATGATATTGGTTATTAAAGAATTCTTTTTCCTATATGAATTAATGAAATAGAAACATGTCAGATAATAAATTTAGTGAATTTATACCACCTGAACTAGGAAATCTATCTAAATTAGAAACATTGTAAATAAAAATCTTATATATTTTATATATAAAAATCTAATTTTAATAAATATTATTATTGGAATCATCTTTATTGTTATTTAATCATTTTACATAAATAGAAATTTATCTAGAAACGAATTAACTGGCTCTATACCGCCTGAACTTGGAAAATTATCAAATTTAAAATCATTGTAATTAGCTTTTATCATTCTATTATTGATTATAATAAAGTAATTTTATTTTCTTTTTTACTAATTATCCTATTTCTTCAAAAAAAAAAAAAAAAGATTATTAAATAATAATAAATTAAGTGGTTCTATACCAAAAGAAGTCAAGAAATTAAATATAACAATGTAATTATTTTTATATATAATGTATATAATGTATTCATTAATCATATAAAAAATTAATTTATATTTTTATTCAAAAGAAATGTTATGGGTAATCCGTCAATGAAGAAATTTAGCATATTATACATAGTCATCATAGTAATCGCCATTATATTATTTGTATTAATACTAACAGCATTCAGAAATTTAAAAAAAATACATAAGAAAAGGAAAGAAAATGAATCAAATAGACTATCAATAAATAGTAAAAATAGTAATACTCTAAATAATGGTACTTTCACAAGTAGTACTTCACAATGAAACCATAATGAACAGAAATATTTTAATTATTAAATAGAATATAAAATGAATATTAATATTATTTGCATAATAATATCATTTAAATAGGTTAGTTTAGAGGAGAGAATTATTATTATTTATAACTCTTTAGATTTACTTTTTTTTTTCTTTTTAACTTTATAAAAAAAAAAATACCTAATTAAATTAATTTTTTAAGTAATATACAATGTAAATATATGTAAATATATAAATAAAACAAAAAAAAAAAAGTTACTCTGTTATAAATTTGTTTTTTTCATTCCAAGATATAAAGTAATCTTTAAAGGATTAATGAGGGGAAAAAAAAAACTTTATTTTATAAAGTACTGTTGAAAAAAAAAATAAATAAACAAATTAAGGATATTTTTATAATTATTTTCTTTTCTCTTTTATTTATTTCATTTATAGAAAATATATATATTTAAATATTATTTTGTATTGTAAATATTACATACCATCATATAAATATAAAATATAAATGTAAGGTTGGTTTCTTAGACTTTTAATTAATATCTTTTATTTTCCTTTGATACACCATTAAATTTTAACCAAATAATATAAAATTCATTGGTAAAATCTACCAAAATATGTATATTAATTAAATGATTATCTTTTCAAATTATTTAATATGTTACTATTAAAAAAAAGGATAATCCTCTTTTTTTTTTTTTTTTTACCAAAGTAAATTTAACATATCTATAATCATTTCAACACCAAATACCATATAATAAAATAAAATAATAAATTATATTAATTATATATCATCATGCTCTGTAACTTTTTTTTTTAAATACTATTAATAAGTTTTTTTTTAATAAAGAAAGACAATAGTTTATTCATAAATTACATTATTTAAATATTTGAAATATCTTTATTTACATTATCGTTTTTTTTCTTTTACTCTATTGTCAAATACTATATTATATTTATATTATATGTTTATATTTTTTGCTAATAATAATAATTATTTAAAGTATATTGATGTTAATAATAATAAATAAAGAATTAAAATAGTAATAAGGTATAATTATTAATAGTACAACATTAACCATTTGAATATTAAAATAAAAAATAAAAAAAAAATAGTTAATACACTACTAAAATTATGAATTATTCTAACCTTTATAAAACATAAAATAAATTTTTTTATTAAATAAAAGACCGAACCCTTTTAATAAATAAAACATAATAACAATAAAACATAATAGCAATAAAACATAATAACAAAAATATTTTCTATTGTTAAATAAGAACAATGTAAAAACAACAACATAAACATATTAAATTAATGTAAAATAATGTAAATGTATAATCCACATAATTGAGTTTAATTTATTTCATTTTTATAAATATAGAAAATAAAGTTAGTTATAAAAAAGTATAAATTCTATAAATTATTCTATATAGAATAATAATATAATAAAAATAGTCTACAAAATATGTTATTTCTAATAAAAATGTTAGAATAAATCATTCATTTTTAACTCACTAGGCTATAAAAATAAATAATAAAAGATATTACATCATTCAATAAAATAATATTTAATAAGAGGAAATTGACTCATCCAAGTTTGAAATAACGAAATAAAATTAATAAAGAAATGCCTTTCTAATAATAAAAGCATAATAAGAAGAATGTTTGAAAAAAAACAAACAAAAAATTCAATATTGAAAGGAACCAATATACTAACCTTATATTATGATGCAATAGGTCAAAGTATAAATAAAAATATAACTAAAAGTAAATATATATATTTATATATAAATATATAATCTATATACCTATACACTATCTCTATAGAAATAAAACACAACAGATTGAATTTTATTAAATTTATGATTATTTAATTGAAAATCGTCTGATAATAATTTATTAAATAAAGATATTACCCAAAAAAAAATAATACTAATAATAAAATTGTAATATAAATGAATTTCATTTTTAATTTCATTTTTATATTTAATATAATATTATATAATATAATATATTTTTATTTTATTATAAATATACTTTTTTATTTTTTTATACATATTTTATTTCATTTTTGATGCATGTTGAATAAAGCTATTGGAAATGGTTTTATATATTATTTAATTTAATATATAATATAAAATAATATATAAATTTTTTGTATATAACATAATATGATCAATTTGTAGCCTTTAAATTAATTAAAAAGAAAGATTAAAAACTTTTAATAGACATAATAATCATCTTTTATAAAAAGTTTAATAATAGCTATAAATATACTACTACTACTACTACTACTACTACTAATAATAATACTATTACTAATACTATTACTATTACTACTATTACTACTAATACTACTACTAATAATACTATCTAATACTATATAATTATTACAACACTATTCATTACTATTTCTTAGGATTTGTTCGTTGGGATACATTTTGACTAAATTAGATTTTAATTTCTAATTTGAAATTATATAAAATTTTCCTTTTTTTTTTATTGTCATAAAAGTTTGGGTTCCGTTAGTTTTTAAATAAGTAAATAGTAATACGATTATTCTAATTAAACTTTAAATACAATTATTTAAATATCAAATTCTTTTTTTTTTTGGATATTATTATTATTACCATTTAAATTTTGGTTTTATTCAATGATTGTTTTTTAAATAGAATAGAAAATACTCCAAATTTTTTTATATCTTATTTTATTTCAATAGTAGTTTTTATGAAATAATAATAATTCTATAATAGTCTATTTTTCATAATAGTAATAATAGTGCTGTTATTCATTATCCCTATAATAATAGACATTATTAATAATATTAATACTATACATTATTCCTTTAATAATTCAAAAATATAAAAATATATAAAAAAAAAACAAATCAATCATAGAATATTAAAAAACTTTATTTATTAATATTTTTTATTAAAATTTAATTTATTAAAAACAATTAGGATTAAATTACAATAGGAAAATTATATTATTAATTATGACAATTTTAAATTAAAATTTCTTTTTTGTCAAATTCTTATAAACTTTAATAAATATAAAATGTTGTAAGTTAAGAAAGGTAAAGTCAATAGTATTTTTGGATAATTATAAAGTAGTAGTAGTAACCTATTAACCGTTTATTATTTTAATAGTATTTTATTATTGTTATAAAATATAAAATAGTAGTTCCAAAGCATTATTATTAATTATTGATTATATTATAAAGTATTAATGTTTTTTTTTATTAATAATAATTTTAAATGGGTAATCGGATTTCAAAGGATAATTATCCCCAATATTATACTATGACTAAAAAAAATCATTTAAATAATAAATTGTGTATTATAAAATATTAATAAATTTTAATTAATATTGCATTGTAATCTGGTATAGTATATATATATTATACTGGTACTACATTGTAATCTTCATAATAACATCATAATATAATAATATATATTATGATTATATTATCCATTGTAATCTTTGCATAATAATAATAATAATTAGAGTAATAATAGTAATAAATACAATAAATAATAATAATAATAATAAAAATGATATTATAATAATTATCATCATATTTTTTTTTAATTGGTTTTTAAAGAATATCATAAATTTGTATATTTTTGTTTTTATATTATATTAAAAAAAAAAAAAAGTATAAAAGCAATTTAATTTCTCATTTATTTTTATTTAATTAAAACATTTATTTGTTTTATATTTCTTTAAAAAAAAAAACTTTTTGGTTCGCCGGAACGAACTTTTTTTAAAAAAAAAAAACAAATATTTTTTATTATTATTAAACTTTTTTTTTTTGAAAAAAAAAAATGCCATCTATTAGATCTGCTCTTGCTCTTCTTGGTGCTACTGCCGCTATTGCTGCTCCAATGCAAAAGCGTGCCAACGATGAATACGGTAGACGTGTTACTGATCTTTATGATGTTATGACTGGTAATGGTTCTTACAGTTCTGAATACTTCTCTGCTGAAAAGGTTCCATACCACTCTGTTGAAACTCTTATGGTTGAAGCTCCAGATCACGGTCACGAATCTGTCTCTGAAACCTTCTCTTTCTGGATTTGGTTAGAAGCTGTTAACGGTAAGATTACTGGTAACTACGACGGTGTTGAAGAAGCCTGGAATTACTTAGAAAAGCATATTATTCCAGATTCAAAGAACCAACCAGGTAACAGTAGATACAACCCATCTTCTCCAGCTACTTATGCTGCTGAACACGATAATATTGATGATTATCCATCTAAACTTATCTTCCAAGATGGTCTTGTTGGTGAAGATCCAATTGCTAAGGAACTTCAACAAGCCTACGGTAACTGGGATATTTACATTATGCACTGGATTATTGATGGTGATAACTGGTACGGTTACGGTCAACAAGGTGATGGTAAGACTAAGCCATCTTTCATTAACACCTTCCAACGTGGTGCTTCCGAATCTACTTGGAAGACTGTTCCACACCCATGTTGGGAAGCCATGAAGTGGGGTGGTCGTAACGGTTTCTTAGATCTTTTCACTGTTGATAACTCCTACGCTAAGCAATGGAGATACACTGCTGCTCCAGATGCTGATGCTCGTGCTATTCAAGCTGCTTACTTCGCCTACATCTGGGCTGAAGAAGATGGTGTTGACCTTTCTTCTGTTGCCTCTAAGGCTGCCAAGCTTGGTGATTACTTACGTTACGCTCAATACGATAAATACTTCAAGAAGATTGGTAACTGTGTTGGTGCTGAAAGATGTTCCGCTGGTCGTGGTAAGAACTCTGCTCACTACCTTATCTCCTGGTACTTCGCCTGGGGTGGTGGTTTACAAGGTGACTGGGCCTGGAGAATTGGTTCTTCTCACACTCACAGTGGTTACCAAAACCCATTAGCTGCCTGGATTCTTTCTACTCAAGCTGCCTTCAAGCCAAAGTCTTCCACTGGTGCTAAGGATTGGGCTACTTCTCTTGACCGTCAATTAGAATTATTCAGATGGTTACAAACTCCAGAAGGTTGTATTGCTGGTGGTGCCACTAACTCATGGCAAGGTGCTTACGAACAACCATCCAGTGATATCACTACCTTCTACGGTATGTGGTACGACTGGCAACCAGTTTACCACGACCCACCATCCAACAACTGGACTGGTATGCAAGGTTGGGGTATGGAACGTGTCTGTTCCTTATACTACGTTTCTGGTGATGAAAGAGCCGGAAAGGTTTGTCAAGAATGGGCCAAGTGGGTTAAGGACACTACTCGTGTCAGTGGTGGTGAAATTGTTCACGCTACTAACCTTGACTGGTCTGGTAACCCAGATGAATGGAATTCTTCCAACTTCAACAAGTCTAACCTTAACCGTTCCCTTCACGGAACTGTTTCTTCCGAAGGTGTTGATCTTGGTTCCATTGCTTCTATCATTAAGGGTTTAATGTGGGTTTCTATGAGAGATGGTGACCAAGAAGGTATTAACCTTTCTATTGAAGTTATGGATGCCATTGAAAACTACAAGGATGATCTTGGTTACTCTTCCCACGAAGCTCGTGGTGATTACGACAAGTTCGGTGGTGAAGTTTACATTCCATCCGGTTGGACTGGTAAGAATGCTCAAGGTGCCAACATTAAGAGTGGTGTTACCTTCATTGATATCCGTCCAAAGTACAAGCAAGATCCAGATTGGGCTCAAGTTGAAGAATACCTTAACGGTGGTAACCCACCAGAATTCAACTACCACAGATTCTGGGCTCAAACTGAAATTGCTGTTGCTAACGGTCTTATTTCCATTTATGGTTTACAAAAGGATGGTTCCTCTAACAACGACAACAACAATTCTAGCAATGAAACTACTGTTTGCTCTGCTTCTATTACTAACCAAGGTTACAAGTGTTGTAAGGTTGGATGCCAAACTGTTTACACTGATGCTGATGGTAACTGGGGTGTTGAAAACAACCAATGGTGTGGATGTGGTACTGCTCCAGCTCCAAAGCCAAAGTGTCCAGTTGCTATTACTAACCAAGGTTATCCATGCTGTAAGTCCTGTGGTACAGTCTATTACACCGATGCTGATGGTGAATGGGGTGTTGAAAACGGTGACTGGTGTGGTATGCCAACCAATTGTTAAATAGATTAGTTTAAAAATAATAGTTGTTTTTTTTAATCTGCAATTAAAAAATTAACTAGTATATATTAAAATAATAAATGTAAAAAGAAAATAAAATGAATTAGTAAAAAAAATAAATGATAAAATAATTAAAAAAAAATAAAATTATCAATAAGATAAAATAAAGTAAAATTTATTAAAAAGAAAAATGAATTGAATAAATATATCAAAAATAAAAATAAAAAAATAAATATTATTTCGTTTTTATTAAAAAATAATTCTATATAAAAATGATTGAATATTTTTCAAACCCTTTTTATAAAAAAAGTAAAGTGTTAATAGTTATGATGGATGCTGTTTGAAGAAAAGTTCTTGTTGTGTAAATACAAATATAATTATTATATTCATATTCTAAGTATAGTAATGATGTATTAGAATATGTTTATACTTTTATATTTGTTAAATCTGTTTGTTTATATTAGTATTAGTAGTAGTAGTTGTAGTATTAGTATTAGTATTAGTATTAGTATTAGTATTAGTATTAGTAGTAGTATTAGTATTAGTATTAGTATTAGTATTCCCTCTTGGGAACGTGCCTTCATTTATTTAATAAATGTAGTTTATCAAGGGGGTCTACTCATGCTCATGGTACTGAGAGAGTAGAAAGAATTAAATCCAAGCATTGCGCAATGGATGCTTGGTTAGTCTTTAAGGGAAAATTATTAGGACTAAGCTCATGGTACTGAGCGATTAAAAAACATTTTATTCATCGAATTTAAGTATTTGATGAATAAGTTGAATGTTTGATACTCAGGTAAGTTTGTATAGTATTTAATTAGAAGAGTAATACATTTTGTTGCTGTATTTTTTTCTTTTATTCATGTATTCATGTAGTACTACTCTTCTCTTGTAAGAATCCAATGTAGTCAACTTTAGCATTTGCATTGTATTTTTATATTCATGTAGCTATTGTTGTATTGTTTCTTGTAAGAGACTGATTCACTCTACATCATGTAAAAATACTATTCACAAGCTTTCTGGTGTCGACATTCTTGATTCAAATTTTTTACCAATTTAAATATTTAATGAAAAGTAAAGTCAAACAAGTTTAGTGTCAAAAAGCGATTCGAATTTACTAACAACAAACCAAAACTAGAATTTTTAAAGAAAATTTACAACTAGAATTCAAAAAAAAGAAACTTTAAACAAAGCATCGTAACAATTTTTGTACTATCCAGTACTTTTAAGAAGAGAGAGAGAGACAGATTTTTTTTCCATATACGTTATATTTATAATTTTTATTAGTATTTATTTTATATTCAATATTTTTAATTAGAATTTATTATCATGTCAGTCCTTTATATTAAAGACAAGAATTATATCAGACGTGGTACCCGGTCTTATGGTATCCCCTTAGATGATATTCGCTCCTTCTTTATCCGTGGTATTCGATCATGGTCAGTAAATATGCTATGGGAAAAACTCGAGGTTATTCTAGAAGATAAATTTAATTCAGTTATTAGTGTTAAATATTTTCAAACTTTCAATGATCACTTTTTCTTAGTCAAGGTTCATGGTTCATCAAAAGATTGTATTAAAATCTTACACATGTTAAAGAAGAAACTTTCAGTTACCTCAATTTCCTTTTCAGCTCGTAGTAGAAGGAATCACAAATACACTTTTTCCACTCTCAAACGTAAAATTTTAGTTTCTAATAAATATCAACATTCTATTCAACAATCATTTCAACAATCAGTTCAACAATCAGTTCAACAATCTCATCAACAATCCGATCTTCAACAAGATCTTCAACAGGATCTTCAACAAGTTTCCCATCATGAAAATATTCCAGATCTACAGCAAACACAATTTCAATCTCAACATTCAACAATTAATTCTAATAGTTCTATCAACTCTGATAACAGTTCAATAGTTGATAGTTCTTCAGTTTCACAGCCATCTAGTAATAGTTCTACTTATTCCTCTGATGCATCATCCATTAATAACGATGACTTTAATAATAATAATAATAGCAACGATTCTTCCTCATCCAACAAGCCTGATAACTTTTCTTTTTGTCTTAGTTGGAACACCAATGGGTGGAATCATGAAAAGAGAGATAGTATTAGCTATTTCACAGCTATTTTCAAACCATTATTTTTATGTTTCCAAGAAACTGGTAATGGTTCTGGTTCGAATACAGATTATCCTTGTCGTGTTACTTTGCGAAACTATAGACACTTTTTCAAGAAAGCTGACGAATCAGTTCCGGGAATGAGAGGTTTATATTTAGGTTTTCACAATTCGTGTCAAGCCTCACTTGAAAACTTCTCTGGAAAGTATATTATTTCTATTTATACTTTTAGTCTCTGGAATAGATTCAAATGCTCGATTGGAAATGTTTATATGCCTCATAGTCATCACAACATCTATGTTGATCATGCAAAGTTAGAAGTTCGCTTGTGGTTACAAACTCATTCATCCCATCCATCGATTCTTGTTGGTGATTTTAATATGTCTAAAGTAAAATTATCCAACTGGTTATCAACTAATGGATTAGGAGATTGGGAAATTCTTCCGCTTAGAGGGTCTACTATCTCTTGGACTCGAGGTGATCAATCTTCCGACATTGACCATGCTCTTATCAATTCGAAGATGAAAGATCTTATTCACTCAGGATCATTTATAAATAATTTTTATCCTGTATCAGACCATAAGCCACTTCTTATTAATGGTAAAATTATTCCTATGGAAGATTTTTCTAATGACTTTACTGTTCCTAAGAAAATTCTGAAATGGAATAGATTAAAATGTATTGAGGAAAAGGAATCTATTCTCAGTCATAATAAATTCCAAATACTTTCAGCAAAATTCAACGATCCTAATGTTTCTACAGATGAACTTTCCAAAGAGTTTACTTCAACTGTTTTTTCAATTGCAGACGAGCTCAGTATTACCTCAACAAATAATGTTATAAAGTCTTCATTTCATATTTCACAACAAATTTTTAATCTCCAAAAAATCAAAATGAAGTTGTATAAGAGATTTAAAAAAGAAAGAATTTATGATATAGATGAATTTATTAAAAGAATTAAAATCTACCGTAAGCTCATTGATTACATCCACAAAAGATGTAATGAATTTAGGAAACAAGAATATCTTCATTGGATTAAAACAGGATGTAAGTATATGAAGAGTCATAATCCTAAGAAGGCCTGGAAATGGATCAAGAAAACTGCAAAAATTGGAAAAGATTCTTTCTTTATTGCTCAACCAATTAAAAACAAAAATGGAGAATTAGTTGTTGCTACAGAAGAACAACTAGATGTGTGGCATGATCATTTCGAAAAGCTTGCATCAGATCCAAGTGGTGTAAGTCTTGATTTGGAGCATTGGTATGAAGAACCAACGAATAAACGTTTTTCACTCCCTATGCTTGATGAATGGGATATCAACCAAGATATTAGTATTGATGAAGTCAAGTCAGCTATCCTCTCTACTCCGAATTATAAAGCATCAGGTCCGGATGGTATTCCAATTGAATTTTACAAAGCATTAGTTCCATCAAGTAATGATTCTAATAATGCTACAGATAATAATTCTTCCGGTAATACCACTTCAGATAATGATGCTTATGGTTTAAATTTTATTCTTAAATTATTCAACCGTATTTGGGATGGAGACTTCCCCAACTCATGGAATGAATCCAGTATTGTTTCTATTCCTAAGAAGGGAGATTTGACAGATTGTGATAACTATCGAGGTATATCACTTATCAATAATGGTATTAAGTTGATTTCCAAAATTGTCACCACTAGAATCTCAGAATATGGTCTAAAGAATAATTTCATTAGACCTGAACAATTTGGTTTTCGAAAAAAGGAAGAAAGTATCAGTCTTTTCATTTCAATCCAAGAAATATGCCGTAGACGTCAATTAGATAATAAAGAGACATATTTGGCCTTTTTAGATCTCAGGAAAGCATACGATTCAGTCCCAATCGGTAATATTCTCCATAAATTAGATTGTTTAGGAATCCGAGGTAAGAGTTTACAATTCATCAAAAATTTATATTTAACATCTAAGGCTAATGTCAAATTAGATGGACAATTCTCGAAATCTTTTGATGTGAAGAAAGGAGTCCGTCAAGGATGCCCTCTTTCTCCTATTCTCTTTAATCTCTTTATTAATGATATATTTAAAGAGTGTGAAGATCTCGGAGTCAGTTTAGGTGACACTCGATGCTGTGGTGGACTTTTTGCAGATGATATAGTTATTTGTGCTCCAACAAGAGGATGCTTAAAAAAGATGCTTAGAAGAGTTAATGAATGGGCCTTGTATAATGAAATGGAATTTGGTATCCAGAAGTGTTCAACGATGGTGATTCGTCCTGAATCAATAGAAAATCAGAACAAGAGAGATCCAACATTTTACTTAGCAGGACAACCCATTCCAACTACTGATTGTTATACTTATCTTGGTGTTCCATTTGATAAGAATCTGTCCCTTAAACCAGTTATTAAAGCTCTTAATAACAAGGTTTTGAAAGGGCTTTTTTCAGTCAGTAAATTCTTAAGAAATCCTAATATTCCTATTCCCTTCAAAAAGCTAGTACTTAACTCACAAGTGATTAGCAGAGTTTCATACTTTGCACCATTACTTGGATCCAACAAAGCCAGGTCTAGAATTGCACAGAAGCATGTTAACAAAGGAATACGATGGGTTGCCGGAGTTCATAAAGCTGTATCGTTTATATCTTTATACTCTATTTCAAAAGATTTGAATATTCCTCCATTGTCAGCCAAATGTGCATTAGCTCAGGTTAGATGTTTTAACAAATGGAAAAACTCAAATTGTATTATCTCATACCTTGTCAATTACATTCCTAAATTTAGAAAATACACGTGGTGCAAATCAAGTAGGACACTTGATAAAAAACTAAAGAAACATGGAGATGTTAAAGCAGTTAAAAACTTTTATTGGAAAGATCTCAAAGGGAATTCAATCAAAGCGCAATATTATGATGATAATAAGTTTATTGATACTAAAGATTTTATTAAATTATGTTATGAGTACCCAGAGTTTGCCTATGGCTTCTACTGGCTATTGAAAGCAAGAAGCGGATACAAGTTGGATGCTAGAGTTGCCAAAGCTGCCAAATTTGTTGATCCAGTTTGTCCTAACTACTGTCCATGTTGCAAGTGTGGAGATCAAAGTATTAAACATTGGTTATTAGATTGTCCAACATTTAGAGATATCCGTATTAAACATTATGATTCCATAGTCCAGCTATTAAATTTTTTCAGTCAACGTAATTCCAATAGTCCTATCAATAATAATGAAATTGATAATATCAGTAGAGATAGTAATAATATTAATAGTAATAGTAACAATAGTAATAATAACAATAGTAATAGTAACAATAGTAATAATAACAATAGTAGTAATAGAAATAATAATATTAGTAATGATAGCAATAGTGAAGATAATAATTCTAATTTAGATAGTAATTTAGTTAATGATAGTAATAGTTCTAATAATCCGGTGAATATTAATGTGTATGATTATTCTAGTGTGTGCAGTAAAATATTTAAATTCCTTCTTGGGGGAAGAAGTTTTAACAATATCAATTACAATTCAAGGGAATGGAAAGAACTTTGTAAGCGTCAGATTCAATCTGGTACTAATGAAGGAACACCATTCTTGACGGTAACCGCGGAACTTCTAACCAAAATCATGCCTTTTGCTATTGGCCAGCAATGGTCAATGTTCAAAAGGTTTGAAGCAACATCCAAGAGCGTCAATGCTGAAGAAACAGTAAGACAGGCCAGGAGGGCCAGCGCAACCAATGGAGATCATAATTTTGTCCCATGATAAAATTTTGATCTTTGGCTCGGTGTCCCATTGGAAGTCAAATACAATTATTATACTTTAGTATGATAGTGGCTTTCTTACTTTAATTAAAATTACTAGAATACATTATACCCAATTTTTATTCATTTGTGTTTATTTAAACATATTTTTTTTATTTTTATTTTATTTTAATTTTTATATTTCATGTATTATAATTTTAATTAAATTAATAATAAAGTTTAAAATATTTGATGCCGTTAAAAAAAAAAAAAAAAAAAAAAAAAAAAAAAGTATTAGTATTAATACTAGTATTAGTATTAGTATTAGTATTAGTATTAGTATTAGTATTAGTATTAGTATTAGTATTAGTATTAGTATTAGTATTAGTATTAGTATTAGTATTAGTATTAGTATTAGTATTAGTATTAGTATTAGTACTAGTATTAGTATTAGTATTAGTATTAGTATTAGTATTAGTATTAGTAGTAGTAGTAGTATTAGTAGTAGTAGTAGTATTAGTAGTAGTAGTAGTATTAGTAGTAGTAGTAGTATTTTTACTTTTTTTAATGGGTTGGTTGGAGTAGCGGAAAAATTTTCCTTTTAATTATTAATTTAAATGAAAGAGAATTTTTAATTAAAAAATTTTAAATTTAAGGAGTTTGATTGTGTCAATGAATTGTGTAACCAAAAAATCTCCCTTTCCATAGTTTTTGGGAAAAATTTTCATAATTCCTTTGGAGACGAAACTGGAATTTATAATAAAATAGAATAATTAAAATAATTAATAATTAATACTTTATGCATCAATAGTTTTTCTTTTTCTTTTTTTTTTTTTTTTTGCTTATTAAACTATTAAATAGTTATAGATTTATCAATATCTATTATATATTATATGAATGACATTACATAAAAATACATAAATATATAGAGTATAAAACCATGATAATATAGTGAATTTAAAAATAAATACCAATATAATGAATACAATGTAAAATCTAAATAAATTTTTCATTGCTATTTAAATAAAGTTCTATTCAATTATCAATTTAAAAGATAAACTAGGCATATAATTATATGTGATGATTGTATGTATGAATGAATGTATTAGAGATTTTATCCTTTTTTTTTTTAAAAAAAAAATGAAATTAATCTATATACTATATGTTTATTTTAATTTTTATCTTTTTATTTTTTATAAAAATTATAAAAATTATATAACAATTATTAATCTAATTAGCAGTCAGATCGTGCATATAAATCACTTCCATATATTATCACAATACATGTAGCTCCAGCAACACCACATGGAATACATAGTATTGCATCACCTACTAATACTGGACATCCAATTCCAGCTCCAGCGTATGCAATACAAAGTCCTCTTTTATATCAAAGACATCCTCTAATTTCTAACTCATTATCTCTATATTTTCAAAATTTTCATGTATTAAATTTAAATATTTTGAAGTTAGTTCTTTTCTGTCTTCAATATCCAGTATACTTGCATCGCTTATATCTTTATTAACAACATAATTAATAGTAGCATTACCCATCCAATCAGCGATTTGATTATCATTTCTATTTGAATTGTAATGTAAATTGCAAATTTGGTGGTAATCAATTAATTTATCCAATAATTTCATTCCATTAGTTGACCTACTTTATAGTATTAATTAACTAAACAATTCATATTCTTATTTGGAAATAAACCAAAGAAAACCTCTCTTATTTTATTTATAAATAAGATATAAAAAATTATTTTATATTTTTAAACTGATTAAATTTCTTTTTAATTATAATAAACAAATAATAAATAATAAATAATAAATAATAAATAATAATAAAATGGTTGCTGATAAAGGAATTAAAATTGCATATTTAATATTATTTATATTTAACTTTATATGCTTAATTTGTTCTACTTTCTACAAATCAGAGAACTATTATGTTATTTTATTTTCATTAATTTTAGCTAATCAAGCAATACTTCCAATTTATATTAAAAAAATAATATCAAACAGTGTTTAATAATATGCTCAACATTCAATCCTTAACAATATAATGATAATATTAAAATATGTAAAATTATAAATTTATACATTTATATTTATATAATATAATAAATATACAAGATAATAAATACAGTTATTTTGCATTCTTTTTTTTTTTAAAAAAAAAACAAAATAAATAAAATAACACATAACAATCATGATAATTGATGGATTTCTACTTTAGAAGTGATTGATATTAATATAGATGATATAGATGATATTAATATTGAATAAAGGAAATGATATATAAAATATATCTAAATACATCTAAATATAGTATAAGAGTAATCATTGTAAATGTGCTGAACAACATTAATATCTAAATAATGTTATATTTTTTTGGACAAAAAAAAAAAAAAAAAAGAAAATAATGAAATAAAAATAAAGTAAAATAACAGAGTAACATATAAATACTATGGTATGTGTAAAGTGTATAAAAACTAATTCATATTTACAATTTTTTTTTTTTATTTTTTCTTTAATTTTAATTAAAATTTTTAAATTCATAAATCTATCATTAAATTTAAAAAATCTATTATACTATATAACATTACTAATAATTAAAAAAACAAACATTTTTTTAATTATTGTTTCATGGTATAACCAATAAAATTCGATAATAATAAATTAAATTGTGTAACCATATATTTATTTATCATTCATTTTTAACCCATTTTTTATTTACTTGAATAAGCAATAATAAATAATAATAATAATAATAATAATAATAATAATAATAATAATAATAATAATAATAATAATAATAATAATAATAATAATAATAATAATAATAATAATAATAATAATAATATAAAATAAAAAGTAATACTTAATAGCAATAACAACACTAATTATTTCTCGTGGTAAAATAATGAGTAAAGAAGAAAATATAAACAAAGATATAAATAGAGTAAAAGATAATGGAAATACTGATCTAATTGATGCATGTAAGAAAATGTAGATAAAATTAAAAAGTTAATTGAAGAAGGAGCAAATGTCAATTATCAAAATACTGAACATAGAACAGCATTGGATATTGTATATGAAAATAATAGTGAAAAAATAATTAGATTATTAGTAAAACATGGTGCTGATATAAATAAAATTAATTATAAGGGAAATACACCTTTATGCCAAGCTTGTTTAGACGACGAAAAAGAAAACAATAAAGAAAATATGGTAAAATGTTTAATTGAATTAAAAGCTAATGTCAACAAAAAAGGAAAACATGGAAAAACACCATTAATTATTGCATGTGAAGGAGATAATTATAATATAGTAAAATATTTAGTTGAAAATAAGGCTGATGTTAATGCTGAAGATGAAAATGATGGTTTGACACCTCTTTATAAAGCCTTTTATAATAATAATTCTCAAATGGTTGAATATTTAGTTGAAAAAGAAGCCAATATAGATATAGATAAAAGTAATAAAGGAATAATCTCATTTTTAATAGATCATTGTAATAGAAATAAACTTTTAATGAATTTATGTAAATATAGTAAGAAAGGAAATACAGGTATTATGGAATGTTTAAAACGTTTAATTGATACTATTGCTAATATTGATGAAAAAAATGAACATGGAGATACTCCATTAATTATCGCATGCGAAAATGAAAATGAAGAAGTTGTAAAACTCTTAAAAGAGGAAGGTGCCAATATAAATGAATCTAACAATAAAGGAAATTCTCCGTTAATTGTGGCATGTAAAAAGAAAAATTTTGAGATAATAAAATATTTAGTAGAAAATGAGGCCAGAATAAATAAAGAAAATAGTAAGGGCAATACCTCATTAATTGAAGCGTGTAAAAGTGAAAACATAGAAATTATAAAATTTTTAATAGATAAGGGTGCTTACATAAATAGAAAAAACAAAATTGGTAAATCTCCATTGATTATAGCATGCGAAAAGGATAACGAAAAAATTGTAAAATTTTTAAGAGAAAAAGGTGCAAAAGTCAATGAGTTTGATGACGAAGGAAATTCCCTATTAATTATAGCATGTAGAAATGAAAATTTAAAAATAATAAAATGTTTAGTTGAAAATGGTGCCGACATAAATAAAAAAAATAATGATGGTAATACCCCATTGACCAAAGCAAGAAAAAGCTGTAATAAAGAAATTATAAATTTCTTAATGATGGCTGAAGAAAATCAATGTAAATCAAATGAAAAGGAGAAAAATATGGAAAAGAATAAAAAACTGATTGAAGAATATAATATTAGTAAAAATAAAAAAAATATAAAGCATCCTTTCATAAGGGGATGTAAAGAAGGAAATATGGATTTAGTAAAATGTTCAGTTGAACAATTTAAATTTGAAATAAATAAACTGTATAATGATAATACCCCATTAAATATAGCTTGTAAAAATGGAAATGAAGAAATTGTATCCTATTTAATTGAAAAAGGTGCAGATATAAATAAAAAAAATAGCAACGGTGATACTCCATTAATTGAAGCTTGTAAAAGTGGCAATATCAATATTCTAGAAATGTAAATAAAATTGAATGTAGATGTTAATGAAAAAAGTAACAATGGCAATTTGGCATTAACTATAGCTTGTAGGGAAAATAATATGAAACTAGTTGAAATTTTAATTGAAAATAAAACGACTATTAATAATAATGGTGAGAATAATGAATCGCCATTATTTATTGCATGCCAATCAAAGAATGTTGAAATTACTAGATATTTAGTGGAATGTGGAGCGAACCTAATTACAAAGAATGAAAAAAAAATTAAATTTTATTATTAATAATTGTGATGCCAATCAAATCATTATCAATGCATGTAAAGATAAAACTTGTGATTATGAAAGTATTATTAAATGTTTTGTTAACAACAAAATTGATTTAAATGGAAAAACTAAAAATGTAATTATTTATTAATCGATGCATGCAGAATTGGAAATGAAAAAGTTGTAGCTTGTTTAGTGGATTATGATGCCACTATTGATATAAGGAATAAAAATGAAAATACACCGTTAATTGAAGCCTGTAAAAAAGGAAATGAAGCAGTGGTCAATTATTTAATTGAAAAGGTGCTGATGTCAATGCAGAAAATAAAGATCAAGATAGCCCGTTAATCGAAGCGTGTAGAAAAGGAAATGAAAAATATTATAAAATGTTTAATTAGGCATAATGTAAAGATAAACGTAAAAAATAAAAATGGAAATACATCATTAATTGAAGCCTGTAGAAGTGGTAATATTAATATAGTAAAATTGCTTGTTGAAAAAGATTATGAAAAAATTAACAGAGAAAACGATGATGGTGACACCCCACTTATAATAGCATGTAGAAATGAATATGAAAATATTATGGAATATCTAATTAAAAATGAGGCTGATATTAATAAGGAGAATAGAAAAGGTGATACCCCGTTAATTGAAGCATGCAGAAAAAGGAAATATAAATATCATTAAAAATATAATTAGTATGGCAGAAATAAATAAAGAAAATAAAGATGGAAATTCGCCATTAATTGAAGCATGTAGAAATGGAAATTCAAAAATCATAGAGTTATTAGTTAATCATGATGCTGACATCAATAAAGAAAATAAAAGTGGTAATACGCCATTAATTTTTGCTTGTCGAAAAAGAGATATTTACATTATTAAACTTTTAATTAAAAAAGGAGCTGACATTAATAAAGAAAACAATTTTGGAAATACAACTTTAATTTTTGCATGCTATAAGAGTAGTGAAAATATCATTAAATATTTAGTTGAAGAAATTGTAAATAAAGCCAAAATCGATAATAAAAAACGGATATGATGAAATTAATAAAGAAGATGAATATGGTGAAACACCACTAAGTATTATATGTAAAAAAGGAAATACAGATTTGATTCAATTTTTAATTCGACATGGCGCCGATATAAATAAGAAAAACAGATATGGAGATACCAAATTAATCAAAGCTTGTATGAATGGGAACAGAAGCGAAGTTAAAAATATATTATCTGCAGATCCTAAAGTTGTTGATGAAGGAAATAAGGATGGCAATACACCATTAATTGAGGCATGTAAAAATGGAAATGAAAAAATTGTAGAACTTTTAATTGAATATAATGCAGATATAAATAAAAATAATTTTAATTTATTATTACTATTTCATCAATTATTCTATTAATTTACTATCTATTCTATTATTCAACATCTTTTATTAATTCAGCTTTATAAATGAATATTTTAATTTTTTCAATTAATAAAATTCATCTTTATTTCAATTTGAATGATACAAATAATCAAAAAGAAAATTAAAATTACATTTATGTAAATAACTTTTATTTTTTTTAATAAAATACTTACAATAAAATTATTAAAAAAAACTTAAATATTAATATACTTAATTCTTTACTATATAATTTCTAATTCATTTTTTTATACAATAGTTATCGTAGAATTTAATAAATACGAAATAATATTAAATGAATTATATTTTACTATTCGTACATTAATATTAATTTAATTTTCTTATTATTCTTGAATATAGTAGTTGGCATTTACTTCATTGCCTCCTGCTTCAATAGTATCCCATTGATTTAAAATATATTCAAATGGAGTTACTCCACTTTCACATATTTGACCACCACTAGTTTCACCCTTTGCAGTACTTCTTTCATGAATTAAATATTCACCATTAAGAGTATATCTATATCTGACATTATCTATATATTATTTTTTAAAATTGTAAAAAATAAATTATATATTATAATTTATTTGAAATATTATATTTATTTTACTTTTCCATTTTTTTTACTAACCGTTGACAATCTTTATATTTCCATTTTCCCCATCAATATCAATGGCAATGAAATGATCATTCTTAACAGGTAATCCTAATATGCTCTTAGTACCAATATCAATAAAGTATTTTCCTACACCATCTTCACTGGTAATAATTTCATTATTAGAAGGAGTAGCGGTTTGGTAAACTTTGCAAAGTTTGTAATTACTATTACTTTTATATAAACCTCCATAGGTGACTTGTCCAGTTGTTGGGCCTGAATCAACACAACCAGTATTACTTTCGGCAATAGTGGCAATTATACATTTTTCTAAATTACATTCAATGTATGGGTAATCACTGGGAGTACCTGCATTTTTCAAATAACCTATTGGATGGGAATTAGTTTCATCGTCACATCTGCCAGTACTACAATTCCATAAATTATAAGTACCATCTCCTGTGGATTTTATTAAAGCATTATTTTCACTGTTAGTAAGGTAATAGCCATTACAATCATTACTATTTTCAGCATTTGGAATACAATCTACTTGTTGTTGTGCTCTTGGATCCATATTATTGTCCGATTTTACACAATTTTCTCCAGATCCACATCCGTAATAAAATGAACAATCTTCGCTATCTACAATATATGATTTACATAAACCATCTTTTCTTTCCCAAACTTGCATTTTATCATCAACACAATAGTCATTTCCATTAATACTTGTATCAATGGAATAATCACTACCTTTAATAACAATAGTATCACCAGCAGTTGATGCAATTTCTCCTGCATTATCTTTTACAAGATAACTTGAAGTTGAGGTTAAAGATACAAAAGTTAAAGCATTAGTTCCAGATTTTACAACAACATCACCAACAGAACCACTGAATACACTATCAGAATTCTTAAGAACATAATAGTTTCCATCTCCAGTATTAATATCAATGGCGTGAACATCTACTTCATCTACATAAAGTAAACCACCAGTATACAATTTACCACTAGATTTAGTGGTCATATCACTTGATTCTAATTTAGCGACACTTCCACCGTTTGGTACTTCATAGTAATCTGTATCAACTTTGATATATCCAAATGTTTCAGTACATTTACCTGCTTTATCACAATCAAAAACTTTGACATCACTTACATTTGCGATTTCACCTGTAGATAAATCTAATTTACTGTTTCCTTCAAATACAGCAACTTCATTTTTAATAACATCAACACATGAAGTTTCACCACTTACAACACCAAAAATATATTCTCCTTTTGTACAATAATTATCAATAACACCTGTAGTACAATCAGCAGGACTAGTGTATGAACCACTACCACAAGGGGTAATTGCTATTATAAAAATAAAGATTAAGTTAATACTTATAATTTTTATTACAATTTAAACTATATACTTGATAATATTCTTACTTTCAGCATTGACTAATTGAATACCAACAAATAAAGAGGCAACAACACTAAATATAAATTATTCATAAAAAATTTTAAATTTTTAGTATAATTTTTTTTTAGCTCTCTTTATAGAAATAATTTTTTTGAAATTACCATAATAACTTTTTGGCGAACATTTTAACTTAAAAAAATAATTTTTATTTAAAAATAATTTACAAATTTATTATAAAAAAAGACTTAAATATATAAAGTTTTTTTATGAATATACACTATTATACAATATTTATATTTAAATAAAATAGTTATTATATAAAATAATTATTTTATTGTTTATTGGAGTTTTTACTTTTTCGAAATTTCAATTGATATTTATATTATTTCGAAAATTCAAAAAAAAATAAAAATATCATAATATAACTAACCCAAAATTAATGTATAATATTCATGATATAATGTTTTCATTAATTTTCTACAATAAATAACAAAATATATTTTAAATAAATTGTTATTTTTTTATTTTTATAAATTATACGAATAGAAATTGATATTTAATGTATTTTTCTTTATAATAAAAAAGTCATTTTTTAAAATAATAATTAAAAATTAAAAGTTAATAATATTAATGAAATATTAAAGATATTAACTAATAAATCATTATCAAATTATATTTTATATTTTTGAAGTATTTCACTTTTTATCACACTTTAATAATTGTATTTTAACTACAATATTTTAATAAAATCAGTTATATTAATTATTATACAACATTTTATTATTAATAATAATAAATTTATACTTTTATATATATAAATAAATTTTTATATATTTATTACATATTTTACATTACTATTTATACATTATTATTTTTTATATTATTAATAAACTAAATAAAATAAACGTATATGATCCATAAAAATTTTTATTTAGTTCTACTTTTAAAAATTAAGATTCATCAACTCATCTTATTCTTCTTGTGTTGCTTCTTCTTCGTAATAATTAACTGCATCACCTTCAACTACCTTTAAAGTAAATTCTTTTGCACTTTCACTAAATGAACCTTCTGGACAGATTTCACTTGCACCTTTAGCATATATTTTATAATTAATAGCATACTTGTATTTATCCTTGACTATTTTATATTACATTTAAATTGAAAAACATTTTTTTAAATATTAATAGATTGATATATTGATAAAAATAATATTTTATAATTTATATTCCAATTTTATATACTGACCAGTGTTAAGAACAACATTTCCTTTATCATCAATATCAATTGCATTAAAATAACCTGCAACTGCCTTATCAGTAAATACATTAATGGCATCTGATTTAACAAAGTAACTTCCTTCAGCACCAACTGGTTTTGAAGTTGAATTATCAATACAAACTTCGTATGAACCACTTCTTTTTCTTGTAACACCTGTTATATATATTAAATCACCTGCAGTTGAACAAGAATTTGAAGGTTGAGCAATGACATCACAATCGTGTTCACCTTCAGTTGATGTAGCGGCACATTTAATATAAGGATTACTACCTTCACCATTAATAGCATTAACAAGATAACCAATTATAGAACTATTTTCTTCACAATCTTTACCACCGGTACATTGGTATAACTTGTGATCTTGAGGATTGATAAGATATCCACTACTATTTTTAAATGAACAATCGACACCACCTGTACATGTGTATAATTTGTTTTTACTATCAATAAGATAACCTGAAACATTGGTAACTTCACAATCTTCACCTTCTGTACATTGGTATAGCTTGTTGTCTCCAGCAATAACAATTAAACCTGTAACGCTATCATCAGCAGTACATGCTTTACCTGATTCTTTATTACAAGTGTATAAGATTCCACCACTAACAACACTGCCACTGGCACCTAAAATTATATATATAATAAAATAAATATTAAAAATTATTATATATAATTTATAAAAGATAATTAGAAAACTTTAAATATTTACAATGGACTGCATTATCTGTACTAGTAGGATCACATGTTGGAATTTGTTCTTCATCAACTCTTGCTATTAAATAATAAGATGAATAAAAAAATATGTTAAAATTTTTATATTTATCCTAATTGAGATTCATTAAATTTAATTATTTAAATAATTTATTAAAAAAACTTACAAGGATAATAATTAGTTGTTTTTATACATTCGCCATTAGTACAAGTATAATAATCTTCACATCCAACATCTTCACAGTATTGAACTTTTCTTTCAGTAATTTTACTAGTGTTAATAGTACCACGATCAACACAATATTCCTTACCTAAATATTTTTTGTTATAAAAATATATATATTAATTATATTTATAAATTCATATTTATATAAAATATATTTTTTGTTTACCTGTAACAGAAGTATCAACTTCAATTAATGATGTATCACCATCATATTTACAAGCTTTAGCATTTTCTCCTTCATGAATAAGATAACTACTTCCAGCAGTTAATTCTGTTATTTCTTCATTATTACCATCATCATTTAATACTTTGTAATAACTATCCCCAATTTTTGCATAACCATTTATTTGAGCACAAGTAGAATCACAATCATACATTACTAATTTACTTTCATCTACACCTTCTACTGATGATGGAATTTGCTTTGTTTCTTTATCAAAAACATATACACCAGGTTTTAACTTTCCATTACATTCAGTATTAGTATATTTATAAATTACATCATCAGTACCAATACAGAATGTGTTTCCAGCTGATGCTGTAATTGAAGTTGAACAGCCAGAAGTTTCTAATGCACCACAACCTGGTAATGTAACTATTTATTATATCAATAATTATTATCAAATATAACATTAGAATTTAAAATTATTTTTTCAAAAATATATTTTATTTTATTTTTATTTATTTTATTTTATTTTATTATACTTACTAGCATCGGCATTAGCAACAGAAATTAATTGACTACCTAAAAATAAGCAACTAACAACACTAATAATAAATATATAATTTAAATATTAATATTAAAACTTTTTTTATTATTTTCAATTATAGATTATAAATTCAACTCTATTCAAATTTTAGTTTTTAATTTTTAGGTTTATCATTTTTTTGGGAATACCTTAAAAGCTTCTTGGCAAACATTTTGAATAAATATTACAAGTTTTTATTTTTACTTATTTAGTTACAAATATAAAAAATAATAATGTATTATAAATTATATACAATTTTTTTTGGTTTTAATAAAATAGTTATTATTGTAGAAATAATTATTTTATGTTTATTGAAGTTTTAAAAATTTTCGAAATCTCAAAAGAAATTTATATTTCACGAAAAATTAAAGTTTTAGAAAATCATATAACAATAAATTTATTTAAAAAATTTATTTAAATAAATTAATAATTATAATTTTAGATAAATTAATTATAAAAAATGAAAGAATACAATAAATATTTTTTTAATAATAATTATTGTTATTATTATTTTCTTTTTTTTCAAATTTTATATCACAGAATATTAAAATATAATTATTTTAAAAATCTATTATAATTATATGTAATGATTTTGTTTAATTCATTTGAAAAAAATGACAGATTGAATGATCTTTATTACAATTAAAAAATAAATATAAATATTGAAATATAACAATTATTCATACAATAATAAAAAAAACATTATTATTATTTTTTTTAAAAAGAAAAAGTAATAATTTTAATAATAGTAATATCGATAAAGTCAAGATATATAATATTAAATAAAAAAATTAAATACTAAGAATATTCTTATGGATATATAATATCGTTATATCAAAATATATATTTTAACATTTTTGTTATAGTTTCGTTTTTTTTTTATTCTATTTTCAAAATTTTATTTCAAATGATTAAAACTCTATAATACCACCATCAGTATTATTTTAAATTCTAGAAATTTAAAATATTAAAGAGTAATTTTCATAAAATTACGTTAAAATAAAAAAATAATAATTGAAATTAAAAATATTAACATTTAGAATGAAATGACCGTTGAACAAAAATTTTAATAAAAATATCATTAAATCATTATTTTTAATGAAAACAACTTTTATATTCATAAATATTCTTTTATTTTTTTTATTGTTTTCTTTTTTTTTACAATTAAAAATACAATATAACAATTTTCGGATATATAATTGAATTATTAATAGATACATTGTTATAATATTTTTTAAATAATACTATAATATATCATTTTTACATTACAAATACTTAATAACTACCCTTTCTTTTTTTCACTATTATAATTTTTTTCTTGCTATTAATTATTCAATAATAAGATTTTTATTTTTATATATTTAAACAATTAAAAAAATACAAGAATATTTGTTTTCTTTTGTTTTTACAAATTATACGAATAGAAATTGACATTTAATATATTTTTCTTTATAATAAAAAAAAATCATTTTTTAAAGTAATAATTAAAATTTAAAAGTTAATAATATTAATGAAATATTAAAGATATTAACTAATAAATCATTATCAAATTATATTTTATATATTTGAAGTATTTCACTTTTTATCACACTTTAATAATTGTATTTTCATTAAAAATGATATTTGATAACTATAATTTTTTAATAAAATCAGTTATATTAATTATTATACAACATTTTATTATTAATAATAATAAATTTATACTTTTATATATACAAATAAATTTATATATATTTATTACATATTTTACATTACTATTTATACATTATTATTTTTTATATTATTAATAAACTAAATAAAATAAACGTATATGATCCATAAAAATTTTTATTTAGTTCTACTTTTAAAAATTAAGATTCATCAACTCATCTTATTCTTCTTGTGTTGCTTCTTCTTCGTAATAATTAACTGCATCACCTTCAACTACCTTTAAAGTAAATTCTTTTGCACTTTCACTAAATGAACCTTCTGGACAGATTTCACTTGCACCTTTAGCATATATTTTATAATTAATAGCATACTTGTATTTATCCTTGACTATTTTATATTACATTTAAATTGAAAAACATTTTTTTAAATATTAATAGATTGATATATTGATAAAAATAATATTTTATAATTTATATTCCAATTTTATATACTGACCAGTGTTAAGAACAACATTTCCTTTATCATCAATATCAATTGCATTAAAATAACCTGCAACTGCCTTATCAGTAAATACATTAATGGCATCTGATTTAACAAAGTAACTTCCTTCATCACCAACTGCATTTGAAGTTTCATCGTCAATACAAACTTTGTATGAAACACTTCTTTTTCTTCCTACACCACCACTTGTAATATATATTAAATCACCTGCATTTGTACAAGTACCTGAAGGTTGTTCAATGACATCACAATCGTGTTCACCTTCAGTTGATGTAGCGGCACATTCAATATAAGGATCACTATCGCCATTAGTAATAGCATTAACAAGATAACCAATTATAGAACTATTTTCTTCACAATCTGCACCACCGGTACATTGGTATAACTTGTGATCTTGAGGATTGATAAGATATCCACTACTATTTTTAAATGAACAATCGGCACCACTTGTACATTTGTATAATTTGCTTTTACTATCAATAAGATAACCTGAAATATCTGTAATTTCACAATCTTTACCTTCTGTACATGTGTATAGATTGTCGTCTTCAGCACTAACAATTAAACCTGAAACGCTTTCATCAGGAGTACATGCTTCATCTGATTCTCCACTGCAAGTGTATAAGTTTCCACCGCTAACAACACTGCCACTGGCACCTAAAATTATATATATAATAAAATAAATATTAAAAATTATTATATATAATTTATAAAAGATAATTAGATAACTTTAAATATTTACAATAGACTGCATCATCTGTACTAGTAGGATTACATGTTGGAATTGGTTCTCCAGTTCCTCTTGCTATTAAAAATAAGATGAATAAAAAAATATGTTAAAATTTTATATTTATACTATTTGAAATTCAATAAATTTAATTATTTAAATAATTTATTAGTAAAACTCACGAGGATAAGAATTATTTGTTTTTTCACAATTTTCACCATTAACACATTTATAATAATCATCACATTCAACGCCTGCAGTACAGTATTGAACTTTTCTTTTAGTAATTTTACTAGTATTACTATCAACACAATAGTCTTCATCTAATATTTTTAATTTTAAAAATATATATTAATTATTTTTATAAAATCATATTTATATAAATATATTTTTTGTTTACCTGTAACAGAAGTATCAACTTCAATTGATGATTCACTATCATTTTTACAAGCTTTAGCATTTTGTCCGTCATGAACAAGATAACTACTTACATCATCAAATTGTGTTATTTCATCATTACTACTATCATCATTTAATACTTTATAATAACTACTTCCAATTTTTGCATAACCATTTATTTGAGCACAAGTAGAATCACAATCATACATTACTAATTTACTTTCATCTACACCTTCTACTGATGATGGAATTTTCTTTGTGTCTTTATCAAAAACATATACACCAGATTCTAACTTTCCATTACATTCAGTATCAGTATATTTATAAATTACATCATCAGTACCAATACAGAATGTGTCTTCACTTGATGCTTCAATTGAACCTGAACAGCCAGAAATATCAAAACTACAACCTGGTAATTCAACTATTTATTATATTAGTAATTATTATCAAATATATCATTAGAATTTAAAATTATTTTTTCAAAAATATATTTTATTTTATTTTTATTTATTTTATTTTATTTTATTATACTTACTAGCATCGGCATTAGCAACAGAAATTAATTGACTACCTAAAAATAAGCAACTAACAACACTAATAATAAATATATAATTTAAATATTAATATTAAAACTTTTTTTATTATTTTCAATTATAGATTATAAATTCAACTCTATTCAAATTTTAGTTTTTAATTTTTAGGTTTATCATTTTTTTGGGAATACCTTAAAAGCTTCTTGGCAAACATTTTGAATAAATATTACAAGTTTTTATTTTTACTTATTTAGTTACAAATATAAAAAATAATAATGTATTATAAATTATATACAATTTTTTTTGGTTTTAATAAAATAGTTATTATTGTAGAAATAATTATTTTATGTTTATTGAAGTTTTAAAAATTTTCGAAATCTCAAAAGAAATTTATATTTCACGAAAAATTAAAGTTTTAGAAAATCATATAACAATAAATTTATTTAAAAAATTTATTTAAATAAATAAATAATTATAATTTTAGATAAATTAATTATAAAAAATGAAAGAATACAATAAATATTTTTTTAATAATAATTATTGTTATTATTATTTTCTTTTTTTTCAAATTTTATATCACAGAATATTAAAATATAATTATTTTAAAAATCTATTATAATTATATGTAATGATTTTGTTTAATTCATTTGAAAAAAATGACAGATTGAATGATCTTTATTACAATTAAAAATTAAATATAATTATTGAAATATAACAATTATTCATACAATAATAAAAAAAACATTATTATTAATTTTTTTAAAAAGAAAAAGAAATAATTTTAATAATAGTAATATCGATAAAGTCAAGATATATAATAATAAATAAAGATTGAAATACTAAGAATATTCTTATGAATATATAATATCGTTATATCAAAATATATATTTTAACAATTTTGTTATAGTTTCGTTTTTTTTTTTTTCATTCTATTTTCAAAATTTTATTTCAAATGATTAAAACATTATAATACCATCATCAGTATTATTTTAAATTCTAGAAATTTAAAATATAAAAGAGTCATTTTTCATAAAATTATGTTAAGATAAAAAAAATAATAATTGAAATTAAAAATATTAACATTTAGAATGAAATGACCGTTGAACAAAAATTTTAATAAAAATATTACTAAATCGTTATTTTTCATGAAAACAACTTTTATATTCATAAATATTCTTTTATTTTTTTTATTATTTTCTTTTTTTTTTACAATTAAAAATACAATATAACAATTTTCAAATTTATATACTTGAATTATTATATAGATACATTGTTATAATATTTTTTAAATAATACTATAATATATCATTTTTACATTACAAATACTTAATAACTACCCTTTCTTTTTTTCACTATTATAATTTTTTTTTGATATTAATTATTAAGGAATAATATTTTTATTTTTATATATTTAAACAATTAAAAAAATACAAGAATATTTGTTTTCTTTTGTTTTTACAAATTCATTAATGTATAATAATTTTTCAAAAAATTTAAATTCATTATAAATATATTTATAAAGAAGAAATTTGTTCCTTTTCATAAGTATTATCTTTATCTTCACTTACAGTAAATTCAATTAATTCATCTGCCTTAATATTGTTTTGTTCACCCTTCACTAAAATAGCTGGAACACCACTACTTTTTATATATTTGTATTTTTTATAAGCTTTTTTTTTAATAAAAAAAATATTAAAATTCATTGAATTACTATTTATTATTATATTTAAAAAATCTTTATATATTTAAGAATATTATTTAATTACCAGCACCAATGGTTTCGGTTAAAACTTCATTATCAGCTGTACTAATTATATAATGTTTTTTAGTGTTTACTTTATTATTTAATATATTAGCCCCAATAAAGCATTTTGTGGTATCTTTTTTGAATATAGTAATAGCATTGCTATTATTATCATCAATACAAAGTTTAATATCCTTTTCTTCTTTAAATAAAGCACCGTTATTATCTTTACAACTATCAATTAAAGCAAGTTCACTACATGTAAATATTTCTTTACTTTCTCCATTAGTAGTACATTTAATATAGGTTTCACCATTTTGGAAGTAACCAATCTTACTTTCAACTGAACAAACACCTTTATTACATTTTTCTAATTGTTTATTACTATCAACATAGTATCCATCACCTATTATTTTAATTATATATTTTTATTAATTAAAATTTAATAATTTATGATATTCATAGCATTATAATAATAATAATAATAATAATAATAATAATAATATAAAAATAAAATAAATTACAGTTTTCATCTGCTTTAGTAAGGTCACATTTTCCAACAATAAAGGTTTCACATTTAACAAAAGGATTAATACAAGTATACTTAGTATCACCTTTACTACAACTACCTTCAACCTTTATATTACTTGAAATACAGAATTCTAATAAAAATAATATTTAATAAATTTACTTATATGTTAATTTATAATTTTAAATATAATTTGAATTTTTAAATTTAATATTTAATATTTACGATTATCATCGACAAATTGAGTTACTGAATATTTATCAACTTTAATAACCATCTTATTTCCTGAGGATACTTCGACGAATTCTGTTGGATAATTAATTGCTTTATCCTTAACATTATCAACTTCATAAAGATTAACTGTAGTTTCAGTTGGAATATTTTTAGCTTCAGTGCCATCACAATATTTAAAACCATCAGTAATGTAAACAAGTTCATTTACATTTTCATTACAATCGCTTTTAGTAAGATTTTCAATTTCTAAACAACCATCGTTATCACAAAGAATTGCATGTTTAGATTTAATATAGTCATCGTTAATGTAGTAACCATTATTTGGTTTATTAGCTTCGCATAAATCACCTGAACAGTAAATTAATTTCTTTCCATCAGCAATTTCTACTGAATTGGAATTTAAGAAATAGCCAGCCTTAGATACACTTATACAATTGCCTTCGGTACAAACTTTAAGTCCATTTCCGAAAACGAAATTACCAGCTATAAAATTTATTTTATATTAAAAATTTAAAGTAAAAAAATTAAAAATTCATTAATTAATATTTCGATAAATAATTAAATATTTTAAGAATAAAATATTATATTGTAGATTACTTTGTTTTGCTCCAATAATAGGGCTGTCTGAATTTGCTTCATATATTGTATTTTCAATAAGATTATAAACTGAAGAAGACAATGTTCCATCTGAACCACAAAGTTTCATACCATCACTGCCCAAATTAACTTTACCTGCGTTACTTTTATCACAAGTTTCATTTTCTTGAGATACACAACCGCCATCTTTTGTACATGAAGCTAAAGCTGGTGTATCACCATATTTTATGAAACCAGAGGTAGACTTACATTCTCCATCAATACAGTCATAAAGATAAACTGAATCAAGATCATCTTCGGTTAATAATGCAAGTGAACTTAATAAAGTCTTATAAGTAATATCTTCTCCATCATCTTTCTTGAAAGCTAAAATTCCTGAATTAGTTTGTTCCTTACAATTGCTATTTCTACAATCATAAATTGTATCATCTACTAAATAAGTTCCGTCCACTAAAATTTATCATTTATAAAACACTTTTCATTAATTTTATTTTATTCAAAAATTATACTTTTTATAGTATTATTTATTAGAAATATATTTAAATACTAACCAACATTATCAAGAGTGTTGGATCTTTTACAAGCACCACTTTCACATTCATATAAAGTATTTAAAATTGTACCTTCTACAAATTGTGCTTTTCTTGAAATAATGTTTTTTTCTTGATACTTGCAATATTCTTCATCTATTTATTTTTTTTTTTAAATTTTATAATAAATTATTGTTATTAATGATTATTAATATTATAATGAAATAAAATGAAATATATATTTATATATAGTTTTTAATTAAATAAAAAATAAATATTTACCAGTATAAATATTATTGAAATAAATTGTGCTTAAATCACGAGTTAAAACAATACCATCTTTACCACTAGCAATAGAGAAGATTGAATTGGTACTTACTGAACCATCTAAAAGATAACTGTCATTTTCACCAAATTCAACACTTTTATCTTTTACAGATAAACAAACACCATGATTAGCAGATTGTAAACCAATTCTTTCCTTTCCATCACAATTACCACCTTTTTCTGCTTCTTTACTAGTAGATCCAATTTCATAGTATTTTACTTCATCTCCATTAAATGTTACTTTAATATAACCTTTAGTTTGTTCACAATCACTATCTTTATTACAAAGATACATAGATAAATTTCCTTTATATTCATCTTCGACTGGATTTGAACCTTCATTAGTCAATTTAACTTTACTTATAGCTTTATTTTCTTTTTCAATGAAAACATGAACACCTTCAGATAATGTTGATGTTTTACATGAAAATGTTGTTAAATCAGTTACTTCATAAATTTTATTTGAATCTGTACAGTATGATACAGTTTCCCCATCACTATTACAATTTGCACTGTCAAATGATCTTCTACTAAGTTTACCAGTAGAATCACTTAAATCTTTACATGTTGGTAAAGTATTACCTTTAATTATCAATATTTAAAATAAAAAAATTTTTTTAGTCTTTTAAATTTTTAGTATACTAATTTTTATTAATATTTATTATATTTACTTGCTAAAGTATGGCCAACAAATAATAATCCAATGATACTATTATAATATATTTTTTTATATATATACATTAATATTTGTTATTATTTTTATATTTTGTTAATGAATAATTAATATATAGTATACATATCATTTTATTTATTGATAGTATAATAATTATTTAATAAACCTTAAAATATTCTTTCCGAGCATTTTTTTTTTGCTTATTTCTACAATAAATAATGGCTTTAAATATATATACTATTATACAAAATGGGTTTTAATAAAATACTTATTATTGAACTAATAATTATTTTATTGTTTTATGAAGTTTTAAAATTTTCAAAATCTCATGCGAAATTTATATTTTTCAAAAAAAATTCATATTATTAATAATTAATAAAATGAGAAAAAATAATTTTTTTAACCCATCAATAAAATTATAATGAATATTTATGGTAAAATACATTTAAATGAAAGGAGACCTAAAAGCAAGAAATATTGTTTAATATTTAATATTCGAAAATAATATCTAATAATAAAACTAAAATAGAACTAAAAAAAAAACAACGATTTCAAACAATAATAATAATAATAATAATAATAATAATAATAATAATAATAATAATAATAATAATAATAATAATAATAAATATATTTTTATTAGTTTTTATTAATAGGATTATTTGAATTATTTTAATTATTTGAATAATAAATTGATAAAAATAATTATCACTTTATTACAATTTTATTATTATTTCTTTTTTTAAAATAATATAATAAATACAAATAAATTGTTAATTTTTGTTTTATTCATTAAAAAATAATAATAATTATTTTACTAAATAATTTTTTATTATTATTTTTTTTCAATATTTTAGTAGCGGATGACTTTCCGAATAATAAACAATAATAAAAAATATTATTTATTTTAATTTTTATAATAATAGAATAAATATGGAAAACTTTTTAATTACTTACTATCCTTTTTTTATTTAATATATTTTAATATATTGTTTAGAAATTATAAAATAATAGGAATGAGTTTTATTGTAAATATTTTTATATGATAAATAAAATGTACTTTTAAAAAATTATATATAATTTTAAAACATAATTGAAAAATAAAAATAATTATAATATTTAATAATAATAAATCTCTTCATTTCCTTTTTTTGGTTTTTTTCAAAATATTCTTAAAAAAAATTATACCAATTTTTTATAGATATAATATAAAAATTAGAATTTGATTTTGAATTAAAAATCAATTTAGTTGTAATGCTTGCCTCGATTTTTGTATTGGCATTTATTTTTAATAATCAAATTAAAAAAAAAAGATTTATCTAAAATTTTTGTTGTTAATACAAACATTTAAACTGCTTTTTAAAGTATGATAAAAATGTGAATTAAAATCAACTTCTTTTTGATATTTTTCACAATTTTTTATGAAAAAATTATATATGCTTTATATATTTAAAAGCGATTAAATAATTCATATAATTATTAAAAGTATTTGAAAAAAAGTTCATATAATAACACCAATTACATTATTTTTACTAAATTCATTATAAAAATTTTACATTTTATTTTTATTTAAACAACTTTATAGTTTCTAAAAGAAATTATTGCATTGGTTAATTTTATATAAAATTTATACATATTTCCAAAGCAGAGTTTATCAAATCAAAAGCCAAATATTTAAGCAGAAGAATCATTTTTCTTATGATAATCAATATTATTATTGTTACTAGCATTTGTTGTTAATTTATATTCATCAATTTGGTTAACAAATTCATCATTTTCATCTTTATCACAAGTATCACTTTTAACTTCATCACCAACATCATATATGACTTCTTTAAAATTATATACTTTTTATTTTATTTAAAATTAATTTAATATTAAACTGTTTTTAATATTTTTACATAAAATAAAATAAATTACTTTCTTTATTACTATAGAGAACCATTATTTTCAATAGTAATGATAATGAAATGTCCACCTACTTTTACTCCAACAAATTCGATTGTATCAGCAGTACTAACATTAAATTTACTTTGTGTCCCTTCAACACATAATAATTATCAGTAATTGGTTAATGTACTAGTTACCATCACAACTACCTCCTAGCTGAGTTATTAAGTAAAATACAAGAATTTGTTCTTACTGTGGCTACTATACATTTAATATATTTATTATCAGAATTTGTAGTAATAGAGTCAGTATCCAAAAGATAACCTATTATCACTGATTGTTTATTCTATGCTTCATTTTACATGAATAAATCACTGACTGTAGTATTACTAATCTATTATTATGTTTCTTTACTAGGAAGTTTTTAACACTAGTAGTACCTATATAATTTTATATATTATTTTATAAAATTATTATATATTCCAATTTCGATAATTAAAATTAATATTAATAAAATTATTAATATTATTTTATAATATTACATTTAATTGGATAAGTTCAGTCTATAAGAGTTAGTCAACAAGTTTTTTTTTAGCTTGTTATAACTATTTATATAAAAATGATTTATTAAAGATAATTCAATATTTATTTTATTTACAATAGTGATATAATTAATCATTTGACATTAGATTGTATTTAATATTATACCTGAATATAATGTAGCAGGATCTTTATAAGTACCAACAGCAATAAAATTATAAACAATGACACAGCGTCCAATATCAATTTTGCTTCTTTACGGTCTGTTTTAACATTTATTTCCTTCATGTTATAATTAACACAATACCCATCATGGACTTTTCATTACAAATATAATTATATTTAAAAAAAAAGTATTAATAATATATAGTTGGAATAAATAAAAATTAAACTCTATATAAGTGATTTACCTGATACAGATCTATCTAAGGTAATTGTGTTGTCGGTTACATTTTCAATAACATTTTCGACTGCAATATCAAAAATATTATTATTTACATTTCCAGAAATATACTTTTTATCAACAGCAATTATACCAATATTTATAGTGGTATTGCCATTACCCTTAACACCAAGACAGAATTTTGTATTATTGGCATCTGTTTCAATTAACTTACCAGCTTCATTTGCTGAGCAGGTACCAAAAATTGAAACTTTAGCACCTACAATAGAATTTATGGAATATAAAAGGAATCAGTTAGAACTGAAATTACTTCCTTATTATATTTATATTTTTTGGTGAGAGTACCATTATCTGCATAATCAAAAAAAGTTAAAATGTATCATCACTACCGATATCATCAATAATAATATTACCAGCAATCAAATTAACTTTTTGATTACCTTTAAAAATAACAACTTCATTTTTAACAATTTCTTCACAATCTGTTTCATCAATTATAACACCAAGAATTAAACTGTCTTTTATACAGTAACAATTAATAGTTCCGCTTGAATAATAATTACCTTCCTCATTATAAGAGCCTGAACAATCAGTAATAGCTGTTTTGTTTTAAATTTTTTACATATTCATATATTTATATTAATTAGTTTTTGTACTATTATAAAATGACTTTAAATATTAATAAATAGTTTACCTTCAGCATTGACTAGTTGAATACCAACAGATAAAGAAGCATCAATACTAAATAGAATTATTTATAATATAGCGTAGTACTATTGATTTTTAATTTTTTTTTTTTTAATCGTCCTTATAATAAGATTTCTTTTTTGGAAATATCACAATAAACTAAAAAATTTTTATATAGTAATTTACAAATTTATTATAAAAAAAATACTTAAATATAAAGTTTTTTTATGAATATTCACTATTATACAAATATATGTTTAAATAAAATGGTTATTATATGAAATAGTTATTTTATTATTTATTGAATTTTTTTACTTTTTTGAAATTTCACTAATTTTAATAAAAAAAAGGCAAATTGAAAAAATTTAAAAACTAACCCATATTATAATAATAATTAATATACAACTTTACTACATCTACATAATGTACTATCAATTTTCACTACATTAAAATTATGAAATGTAGTAATATTTCTCAAAGCATTACTAATTTGGATTATACAAGCAAATGAGAAAAGTTTATTTCATTAGTTAAGAAAGAAAGAATGAAATGTATTTTGAAATCAAGATCTTATATAGGATTAATGATAACAACATTATTATTATTTTTTTTAGTCTATACTTTAATCGTAAAAACTAGAATATTATTTATTTTTTATAATAAAAATCGTAATAACGTTTGAATCACATTAAGCTACACTAATAGAATTTCTATTAGATATTGGTAATACATAGTTTATGTCTTAAATCACATTTAGTTTAACAAGTACTTACTTCAGGTTAAGTAATACCTGCGCACTTACTAGTATTTTTGAGTATTTAATAAATAGTTTCTCACTACCATCATTAATAGTATTAACTAAATTAGATAACTAATAAATTATTTTTCTATATATAATTCATTTCAGTAGTACAATGGTATAGTTTGTTATCATGAGTAACAATAAAAAAATATTTAACACTTTTATCTATATCAGTTTCATACGCAATACTAATTTTATAGTTGAATAATTCGTTATATTTAGCATTTATAATAGAATCTATTGCATTATTATTAGTTTCCTATAAAATGCTACTTGATCAAGTGTACACATCATTAATAATTTAGTCTGAAATACTGGTCTTAAAATGGGAAAGCTAAACTAGAAGTTTTGTTTCTTGTATTAATGTTTCTACTATGAACAATACTATTACGTAGATTTTTTATAATTGACATAAATTAAAAAATTCATTGAATATTAATTAATAACTAATAGAGATATATGTAAATAAGAAATTACAATCAATAATATTAAATTATTATTAAATTATTATAGATGTATTATTTACCATTACTTTGAACACTTAAAATTTAGTTATCTATTAATAAAAAAGACAATATTGAAACTATTAATAACTCAACAATGAATTTTATAATTAAATTTAATAATTTCTTGATTCTTTCTAAAAATAAAGGATATATATATTTAAATCTTATTATTATAGTATAAAATTAATTATAATAACATTAATAGAAGGTTTTAAAATATTCCTTTATAAAACTTTCTATTAAAAAAGATAATTAAAACACATACCCTCCTTATTATCTTTTTATTCTAATCCTTTAATGTTTTAAGAAAGAAATAAAAAATTTTACTTAAAATACTTTTCATATTTACAAATAAAAAAACAGAAGTTTCAACACATAAACTGATTATTATTGTTTTAATAATCATTTTATTGTTTTCAAAGGTTTTACTTTTTTAGTAATCTCGTTTGAAATTTATATTTTTTTAAAAAAAAGGTTTTTCGCATAAATTTTAGCCTCTCCATTTTTATTATTAATAAACTAATCCTATGAAAAATCAGTGTAACCTTGTTTATTATTTATTATATGATTATCCAATGAAATAAGAGTATTTTCAAATTGTAATTATGATTCTTTTGGTGTATGAATAGGTATAGAGTGAATCCTTGAAAATAATAAAGGATACATTATATAAGAAAGTATCTTTTTCAATTTTTTCGGTTTTCTTGATCTATTTCCAGGCTTTCTTAGGTTTATGACTCTTCATATACTCATAACCTGTTTTAATCCAATGAAGATATTTTTGTTTCCTATACTCATACATCTTTCGTGGATGTAATTAATGCTTTCGATGAATTATAATCTTTTTAATAAACAAAAACTATAAAAAAAAGAAATAGAAATATTCCATTATTTATAATGTAATACCAATTCCTAAAATATGAAATGTGTATAATATATTAATAACTTTAAGAAATTAGAAATTTTAAATTAGCTTTATATGTATTATTATATTTATATTATGTCAAAGTTTAATAATATTTCAATAAATATAGTTAAAACTATATAAGTTTTATTTTTATAATTATTTATTTATATTATATATATAATATAAATAAATAATATAATTATAATAAAGTATTCATTATTCTAATTATTGAATTTTCTTTTGAATATTATAAAAAAAAGATAAGAGATATTATGAAAAAAGCATGTATAAATCATTATTACTAATTTTAAATTTGAAATAGAAAAAAATTTTTATTAATTATATAATTATATAATTACTTTGTTTTAAAATAAAGAGTAAAATGAAAAAATGAAATTCTTATTTTTCTTTCTCTTTTATTAAATAATTATTTTTTCATATTTTTTTATTTTACAAAATCTTTTAAAAATATATAAAAATGTATTTAAATTTAGCACCCCTCTAGTATATTGTCCATTTATTCCTTCTTCATTCTTAATTAAACAATTAAAATAATACAATTTTTAAAATCTTTAAAGCTGTTTTTATTTAATTTTTATTTCTGCCTCTTTACTCGGTTCTATAAAAATAAAACAATAGAGTACAACCATTCATCAGTATTAATATTTTAGGAAATACTAATAAATTTTATCATAAAATGTTAAATAGCAATGTCTTATATTAATGAAGTTTATTATTTTGTTATACTTATTGGCTATAATAAACTTCACTTAACTTTAAGGACTATCTAAATTATAAGAACACTTTCAGAATTAATATTGACAATATTAAAGTTATTCTTTGTTGTAACTATAGTAAGCAATCTTTTTATCATTGATTTTAAAATTTTTTGCAACAACTTTATACATCATTGTGTTCTTTATGCTTTATATATAAAATTTCTCGTAATTATTCTTACTAAAACAATATTTATCATTAGTAACTCTATAAAGTTACTCTTTGATTGGTTTAGTAGTAAGAGGGCTAATCTTATATCGTAGTAACAAAAAATCATTTTAAATATTTTGTTTACAGGGTCCAATGCTAGTTATTCAGTGAATAAATTCATTAAGGAATCAAAAAATAGCTCATTTGACATTATATTGTTACACTTTATGTTTTACTTTTTTTATTTTAATGTTTTATTTTTAAAAATTCATAGTGTATATAGTATTTTTAATAAATATTTAAATTAATAAACAAATTGTGAAAAAATAAAGTCAATTATTAATAAAAAAATGTTTATATATCATTATATAAAATAAACTCATTAATAACCATTTTAAATATTAAAGAAATTTAAAATTAAAAATTTCATTTATTCATTAATTTTTTAAATTTTCATATTAATTACATATTTAAAAGTTATATATTGAATACTCCCGACAAAAGATGTCAATAAATTATTCAATATAAAAATAATATTATTATTCATCCTAATTTATAATATCTATTTTTATTGATTTATTGTATATTTCTTATATAATAAATAAACTATAAAGTAAAAAAGTATATAACACCTTTGGAATCATTGATTTATTTTTAGTATAAAAAACATTATAATTTTTAATTAAAAAAAAAAAAAAAAACAACTTTATATTTTGATAATTTGATTATGGAATTACTTTGAATGAAAGAAATATTTTTTATTAAATTTTAGGATTATTTTCTTTTTTTAGAATTAAAAGGTTCAAAGATATATCTTATTATATATAAAAATTAATTGGTGTCATTTTTCTTAGATTATTTAATAAATATATTCAATTGTAAAATATTAAGTGTAAATTAATAATGCCAATTTTTTACATATTATAAATTACAAAATAGTTAAAATATATATGGTATTCTTTGATTATAACAACAACATCACCACCACCAACAACAACAACAACAACAACAACAACAACAATAATAATAATAATAATAATAATAATAATAATAATAAAATTTTAATTAAAAGTTTTAGTACAATACTAGACTAAAAGAAATTGGCTAAACCTTTTCATTTAGAATTAAAATATATTCAATATTTAATATCCATTAAAACAAAAACTATTCATTTTTAATTTTTAAAGAAGAAAATATTTAAACCCCGAATATTTTTATTAATTAAAGTTTATTATTATAAATAAAGGTGATACTTCTTCTATAGAAACTTTTTGATGTTATCAAGAAAAAAAATTTTTAAAATTAAATCCTTAACCCTTATAAAAAATTTATGGATATATATAAGAGTTAAATTTATTTAAAAATTAATAATCTACGCAAATATATGTCAATACAATAAAGTTATTGTAATACCTTTCAATGCATTTGACATATATTTCTTTTATTTTAACATCTCTCTACCAAACTAATATTCTATTAAAACAATTTGAATTTCTAATAAATGTAAGAGGAGTGATTATTTTTTTGTAACTAAATTTAAATTGATATTCACATCCTTTTTTTAAACATATTGCTTTTATTTTATTTTTTTTTTTTTTTTAAATTTTTAATAAATTTATATGAAATAAAATAAAATTCATTAATGAATTAAATATTTTATTTTAAGGTTGGAAATGAAATTATCATGTAATGAAATATCTTTTTCATTATAATAAATATGGTAAATAGATTTACAACAACAACTTTAATACATAATAACCAAATTATAAAGTTTATTTATATAAATTAAATATTATTCCCTTTTTTTAAAAATAATTTAAAATATAAAGCAACTATTAAAATTTACTGTATCATTACTTTATTCTATTAAAATACAAAATAAGCGATTTATTTCATTAGTTATAAATAAATGTCATTTCAACTGATAGTATATATTGTATCTATAGTATAGTTTTATATATAAAAATATTTTTTTATTAAACCTAATATACTGAAAATTTTATCTACTTTTTTTTTTTTTTTACTAAATTTTCCTTTTATCATTCATGTAATATTTTATATTAGAAATAAATATTATTTTTTATAATTCTCTTTTTTGAAGCAACATTTAATTATTCATTAATTTTCCATGACGATTTATTCTATTACTTATAAATTATAAAAATAATATATTTTTATTTTCAATGATATATAATAAATGAGTTATTTAACTTTGAATTATTTTTACATAATGAAAAATAGGATTATTAATAAATATGAATAATATTTCTAAAAGTATTTATGTCTATTAACAAATAATATTTAACTTTCTGTTAATATTACTATAAAATAGCGTAATCGTATTCATCAACAATAATCCATGTTTTTTTAAATTGTAATTTTAAATTTATTATGGTAGAATAATAGTAGTTTTAATAATTGCTAACATATTAGAAAACAATTATAAATACTAATAATTCTTTTTTATATATTTTATCTTTAATTATAGAGTATTTTATTAATAATAAAGGTTTGATATAATAAATACATTAATTACATTTACTTTGATATAAAATAGTTTATTAGTTTAATAAATATTGTATTAGATATAATGGATTAAATGAAAATTGAATAAATTTAAATAAAAAAAGATTTATTTTTGTAATAATGCAATGAATAATATTCAGAAAGAAATAAACATCTAATACTAGATATTACTAATAACATTGATGCTAGAAGATGTTGAAATGTATTTCAAATGTATTGAAATATATTGTAATTCTTTTTTTTTTTTTAAAAAAAAAAAAAGAGAGAGAAATAGAAAATTAATTACATTTTGTTTATTAGAAATTTATTAATTATAATTAGTTATTAGATTAGGGCAATAATAATAAAAAATTTATAACAACCCATCATACTTATTCTATTTGGTATTGTTATAAGGAGCACTGCTAAAATCAACACCTTTATTTATGATTATTATTTTGAAAGATATTTTTAAGTCAATTATTAGTATAAATTAGTTTAAAAATATTTAATGATTTTTTTTTAGTATAGTTTCATAGTTTAAAAAAAATAATTTGGCAAAAAAAACTTTTCATAATTTCATTTTTTTTATTAGCATATTTTCTCCATTTTAAAAACTTTTGTACTTTTTGCATTAAGTTTTATTATTTCAATAAATTTTAATTATATTTAATATTATTAATATTATCAATATTGATTTTCATCATTACCAATTTTATTTCCAATATATGCAAGTAGGTTAAACTGTCAATATCAATAATTTTATCAGTTAATTGATTATTTCTTAAATTTTTATTTGAATTCATTTATTTATTTATTGATAGTATAGCTAATGAATAAAAGTTATTTTATTTATATTTATATAAATTATAAATATTTTTAATATTTTCAATTTTTATATTTAAAATTATTCTTATTTTAGTTATTTTTTTTTTTATTATTCTTTTCTTAGTATATAAAAAAAAATAATTATAATTCAAACATAAAATTAAATAAAATTTGATTTAATTATTATTTGAATTTAAAAAAATATGAAATGAAATATTAGAAAAATAAAATATATATACATTTATATAAAAAAAATATTATATCAAATGGTTTTATTTTTTATTTTTTATTTTTTTTTGAATTATAAAAATAACATAAAGAAAACTATTACAAGAGATAAAAAAAAAAAAAAAATAAATTTCTATCAAATAAAATAAATATATGTTTGTTTGTTTGTTTGTTTTTTTGAATAATATTATAATGACATTATTTCATTTAATTTATTAAATTTTAGATTTTCGATGATACCTTTTTCAATTAAATAGTTAATTATATTTTCATTTCTAATTACATTGACATGACATTATTTAGTGGTGTAAGTTCAAACTTAATCTTTAATCTTTACATTTTTTCATTTTCAATTAAATAGTTAACAATATTTTCATTATATTCTTTACAAACGTAGTAACAAAATTAATAATAATGTTAATCCCATAACATATTATTTATTTATACTTATTTTCTCTTTTTTATTATTTAAAGTATTTTTATATGAATGAATAATTGACATAATTGAACTTTTTTCATTATTTTTTTATTTAAAGTATTTTTTAATAAAGTTTTCATTATTTATATTTTAATTGTAAATATTTAAATTATTCTTATTGGCGGAAAGATTTCCACTTTTAAAAATTTAATTTTAAATTTATTTTTTTTTTTTTAATTTATAAAATTTTTGTATTATTCATATTCATATAATGAACTTATTCACCATACTATTTTTTTTTAAGGTGGAATAATTTTTTAAATTATTTGCAGAGTTAATACTTCATGTTTAGTATAAAAGATGTAATACTTATGTCAATTTATTCATTACCAAATTTATATAAACCAAAAAAAAATAATTATTTAAGTAGAATGAATTATTAAAAAAAAAAATTGATAAAAATAATTGAAGGTTTGAAAATTAAAAAATATCAAGATTTGATGAAATTTAGAGTTTGGTGAATATTTCAAAGAAAAAATATTTAAATATGAATTAACTAATATATTAAAAAATTAAGAATATATAAAAGTGAAAAGGATTTCAAAATCAAAAATAATATTAGTTTAATTTTTTCATAATGAGATGTTGATGTTGTGTAATTATTAATAGTCAATCAAAGTTTATTATTTTTCACCGTAACAAATTATTAACGGTATGATTCCAACATGGTGTAAGTCTGAAGGAAATATACTGTTATTTAAGTCAATAATAATTACATATTTAGAGGTAATATGGGAAAATACAGATTATAATAGAATTGTATATGATACTATAACATCAATAATGATAATTTTAATAATATTTTTGAATTGAATGATGAAATATTGATGAATTATAAAATTATAATAATAATGAATATTATTAATATTATATTCATTATTATTATCTCATATATTTTTTTAAACGAGGGGTTTATTTTTATAAAAATAAAACACATAAATAAAGATATAAATTATATTATATCATATAATATGTATTTAATATTACTATATGTATTTTTTTTACTAATGAAATTTTGCCAAAGAATGAATTTAACATTATTATTAAAAAAGGAAAAGAAGAATTACAATTGTAGACATAATCAAAAACACAATATGGATATATACTCATATTATTATCTACTGAAAAAGAAAGTATATTAATATCATTGTAACTATAATTTTCATTTATTAGTTTTAATTGTTTATTCTTAAACTTTTCCTTTACACAATTTACTAATTCCTTCTGACTAAGAATATTAATGAATTTATTACATTTAGAGCATATTATAAATTTATTATTTATTTCTGGAATATCAAAATATTGTCTATATAATCCTTGTAATTCATAACCATAAGAAATAAATAAATTGGAAGGAAACTTTCCTTTACAATGTTTGTCTAGTTTATAAGCTATATTAAAATAAACAGATTTTTCTTTTTCTTTGTACTTTCTTATCACTTTAACACATTTAGGAACAAGATTTGATTCTGATTCTGAATCAAATAATATCTTTTTATCATGAAATACAAAGTTATTATCAGTAGAATTTTTATTTGTTGAAAGAATAATTTTATATCCTGAATTTTCTAGTGATTTATAATAATTATTATTCCACTGTACATACGGTATATTATTCTTAATACATTCCTCTTTATCAGCAATTACTGATAATACCTTATCTTTATTATTAAAATATCTAGTATAATATTTTCCAAATAATCGATTATAATTTATTTTTAATGGAATATTTAATATTTTATTTCTTTTATAATAACTTGTATGAAAATCAATATATAATAAATAAAGATATTTTAATAACTTTTTAACAGTCATATACATATACCATTCTTATTCTTGAAATTGAATAGTTTCTGTAAATTGTTTATACTTGTTATAAAGTTTCATATTTTATGACTGATTAAAGATATTTATTGTATATACCAATTTTTCTTTATTTTTTATTATATCTTCATTTTCATCGGTATATATATAAGAATATAAAGCATTTTCATATAACATCAAATCAAACAATTGGAAATTTATATTTATTGGGTATGTAAAAGAAACAATACTTGGTTTGAATCTAATTAGTATTTGATCACTTGAATAATTTAAACATGGTAATAATTTACGAATAATACTATCATAAGTATCTCTTTCATAAAATGTTATTTTATTTTTAGTAATTCTTATACTATCATGACAACATTTAATAATTATGAAATTATCTGAATATTTAACATCCTTATTTCTTTCTTCTGCAATTAATAATTGATTATATTGATACGTTTCAGTATACCTTTTATTAAAGTAATGATAGTAATTTATTCTTTTGATAAAAGCAGTTACATATTGACAAGTACTTGGTAAATCTAACTTTATTATTTTATTATAAATATCTTTAAGAATATATGAAGGTATGTTTATAGTTTATAGATATATAAAATTTTGTTTTTGTTGTATCTTTCAAATCAAAATTATATTTAAATACTTTTTCATTGCATATTTTATCCAAAGTATTAATAAGTAAAATATTATTTAGATTGCCATTTATATTATTATTGCTATAGTTAATAATATATTGATCTTTAGTAAGATTATTGCAATTAATAATACTTATTCCTTCAAAGAATGAAAAACATTCATTATTTATTATTATTTTATATTTATTAGATAAACATTTTTCATTTTGTAGTAAATTATGGATTAATTGAATAATATTCATTAAATAATATAGTAATAATATATTTTCAATAACTAAAAATATATGTTTATACATATTTTTAAATATATAATAATCATTTTATATATTAATTATTATAATTAACAATAATATTGAATTAATATAAAATTAAAATATAAAGTAATTATTATTATACTTATAATAAAATCTTTTAAAATAATAAAGCAGCTACGAATATTTATATTTTCATTAAAATCATCAACTATTACTATTTGTTTATAATTATGTATTTTTTAAACAATAATAAATATTTTATTATTGATTAAAAATGACTTATTTATTTTAAATTTTATTAAAATCATAATCTTTATATTTTAAATAAATTTTATAACAACATCTAATGATACACATTAATATACATAAACATATTAATATTATTATACAAATACAAGTTTGTACAATTTTTTTAATATGAGTAGAATCTGAAGGAAAATTATTAGTTGAAACATAATTGCATGTATTAACACCTAAATTTCTATATCTATCATATGTTGAACAACTTTTAGAAGCACATTCATTATCTTTAGTACATGGAGCATTATGAGGTCTACCACAATGTACATATGAATAATCAAATAATGCAAATACTTTATAAATAGTAGTACAATTAGTTACTGGTGAAACATCATTATATATATTATATGCACAATGATTTTCAATACATTTATTATATAAACAATCAGAATCATTATTACATTTTACAGATATATAAGTACTATTATCATAAGAATAATAACCATCATAAAAACTTAAAAATTTTTTTAAGTTATCATCATATATAAAAAAATCAGTAATATAATATTTTAAATTGTTATTTTCATCAGGAAATTCAATAAAAGTATTTAATTCCTCATTATATTTTATTTCAATACAATTATTTTCTCTACAATAATATTCATGATTGAAATCTTCACCCCATATTGCTTCTTTATATTTAAGAACAAAATTATCAGGTACATTATTAATAGCTACATTTAAACTATATATTAAAGGAATATAAGCAAGTATATATGTAATTAAATATAACATATTAATAATATATAATTGTTATAACTTATAAATTAACTGTATTTTATTTTAATAATATACTAATACTAAAATCTTTTTATTATTATTAAAGCATTTATTATTCATAATTATTGACTTTTGTTAATATTATAAAAATATTAAATAAAAATGAAATTTTTTTGTTAAGTCATATAATTAACATTTTATTGAAATATGATTGGTTGCAAAACTATTTTAATAAAATTTATTAAAATATAAAAATTACTTTTGTAGAAGAAGCAAATAATAAATAATGACCATTATAATATTTTATATATAAAATATATAAAATTTACCTTTTATTTTTTCATTCATTAAAATCTGAACATTATACTCATTGTTGATATTTTATATTTTCAATTTTACAGAGACCCAAAAAATAAAAGATTAAAATTTTTATATTTATTTAGTTTATTTGTAATTAAAGATATCGAATAAAGTATATTGTCTTTTTTATTTATTTTTAAACAATAAAAACTAATAGTAATAACGTAACGTTTCAATAACTACTTCTTAGTAAAACATTTACCAACATGAACAAGAATAAATATTTCATTTTTTTTAAACATATATCTACCATCAAAATAACTTTTATCTTCATACTTTATAATTATTACTATTAATAAAGGCACTTTATATGATTTATATTTATTTTATGTTGTGACAATTATTTAAAAGTGTTAAACTATTATTACTTTGATTATTATTTTTATTTTTATTTTTATTTAGTTTTTTGTTTAAATTATATTTATACATATAATAAAGTAAATATTGTTTAATAAATTAGTTCTGATTTTGAAATTATTAGATGAAAAGAAAAATGTATACGAAAAGAAATAAATTGTCCTCTTTTATATATATATTATAAATATTTAATGCAAAAAAAAAAAATAATTCTTTTAATATTTATAAGATGAAATCAATTGTCTTTAATTTCTCAAAGTATTTATGTCATTTATTATTATTTTTTTTAAATTCTAGAATATTTTTTCTTTGATATTTTACCATATAGTCAATAAATAATACAAAGAGCTGCTACAACCAATCCTGCTATAGCAATAATACTAGTTTTTAATATATAGGAATCAGAAGTAATAACATAGTCATTATTTCCTGTATTATTTGATTGTGGTGAATTTGTTAAACTACTTTCATCATATATATTTTGATCTGTTCCTTGAGTACCTTGATTATAATAATTTGATGTATTTTGATCATATCCAGTTGCTTGACCATTTCCAACAACTTGACTATTATTATTAGTGTTTCCATAATTATAGTTGCTATTATTATTAGGAATAGCTTGGCCATTGTAGTTGCTAGTATTAGCATTGGTATTATAATTATTGTTACTATTATAATTATTATTATTATTATTACTGACATTGTTAGTATTAATGCTTGCTGAATTATAGGATTTATTATTTATACTACTGATAACACGGTTAATACATTCATCAACGTTTTCTTTAACAATATATAAATTCATTCCATCTTTACCAAAACGAGTTTCATTTGGAGTGATATTTACACCGGTTTTCTTTACAAATGGTATAGTATTATCAGTAATAATATAAATATCATCAAAAGCATCATTATCGTATTTAGGAGCCTTTTTAATACCAAATTTTTCTGCAATATCTTTAATTTTATCACTAGACCATGAAATTAAAATAACTTCCTCTGAAGAATTTTCAATATCATTTGCTAATTTTTTTACTTTATTACTAGTATAGGATAAATCTACTTGTAAACCAAGACTATTAGCTAATGGAATAACAGTATCTCTTGGACGAGTTGATTGCTTTTTTTCACTTGGACTTTGTGCAAAAATTTTTTGTGGAGTAGCATAAACTCCATTTTGACCAAATGCTTCAATTAAACAATCTGCTCTAGCTTGTCCCTTTTCTGAAAGATTAGTAACCTTATCATTTAGTTTTTCACCATGACGAATAATCATAATAAGCTTAGCATTAGCAACAGCTAAGCTTAATAAAGTACTGGCAATAAACTTTAATCTCATTTTTTTAATAATGTAAAATTTTTTTTACTGTGGAATATTATAAATATATTGTATAGTACTGTTTTATATATAAATTATAATTCAATTGTTTTACTAGCAATCAAACTTTATGCCTTTGCACCACACACAAATTATTTAGATGAAAAAAAAAAAATTGATTTTATTGAAATTCAAATTGATAATTTTCTTTTTTTTTTTGAAATTTAATATTTTTTTTTTGTTTGTTTATTCAATTCCCTCTTTTTTTTTTTTTTCTTTCTTTTAATTATTATTCAATAACGTCAAAAAAGATGGTCACTTTTAAACGATTGCCTTTTTTTTTTTTAATTGAGAATTAAAATATCAAAAAATAGAGTTTTTTATTTTTATATAATATTATTACATAGTACACAAATACTATATATTAGATTATATTGAATTTAAATTAATATTACTCATTTTGATCCATTTTATTCATATAATTAATATATTTATAATATTATTCATAATAGATTAAATTTAATCTAAAATAAAAAATGCTATTTTTATAAAATTAATTAAAATAGAATTAATATATATAAGTAATATATAAATAACATATAACCAATATATTTACCAAAATATATTTTAATATATATTTATATTAAAATATATTAATATATATTAATAATATATAAATTTGCCGTTTTTAAATTAAAACTTTAATAGTTAATATTTTTAAAATACATTATCATAATACATATTTGATAATGTATTTAAAATGTAAAAATAATTAAAGGTTAGGTTATATGATGTAATAAAAAAGTTTTATTTTTCAAATAGTTAAACAGTAAAGTATATATAGAGGAATTGAAAAATATCCTCTTTTTTTTTTATGTTTATTAGCTATTAATTCATATTCAATTCTCTTTATTACTTTTAACTTTTTATTTCAAAAAAGAAAAAATGAAAAATTGCTTTTTTTTATGATGATTTTTCATTTGATATAAGGAAATTCCATCTCGTTTTTTTTTTTTTTTACTTTACAAAATTAAGCAAGATTTGATTGATTCTCATAGTAGTAGTATTACTATCAGTAATAATGTATAAAATAACACTAAAAGGTTTTAAAATTATATTTTTATTTCAAAAATAAAGGCAAACTAATCAATATATATTAATATTAATATATCACTTTTTCTTTTCTTTTTTAATATCAATTCTAATAAATCTTTAAAAAAAAGTATTCTTTTTTAAAAACATAATGTATAAAATAAAAGGTTACTTTTTAAAAACAAAAGAAATTAAAAAGAAATTGAAAATACCTGATTGATGTTATAATTTAAAAGTATACAATTAAAATACCTTTTTTTTTTTTTTTTTTTAATCGTTTTAATCATTGTTTTTTTTTACTATAAGAAAAATACTATTTTATTATAATAAAACTTTTTTTTTTTTTTTACTATATTATGATTATGTTATTACTATTTTGATTATTATTATTATTATTATTTGTTAAAAACAAATAATTTACTATATTATATTATTGTGATAATGCTATTATTATTATTATTATTATTATATATATAAATATATGTCCAAAATATTTATTTACACAAAAATATATTATTTATTTCTTTTTAATTAGATAATACACAATTGACTAAATAATAAAATAATTTATCTATAGATAATTATAACTATTTTTTTTGTTTTGTTTTGTATATAAATATGTATTGTATAAAGAGAATAAGAGTATACTAATGCTATATATTTTTTATTGATGAGAGTTAGTATATATTTTTTTTGGAAAAAATATCTTCCACTTCATACAAGATTGTTAATCTTATATTTTTCATGCTTCTGTCCTTTTCTTATTTATTATTTTTAAAATAATAAATAAAGAAAAGTACTTAAAACAGCAGCAACAGCCATAGCATTAATTTTAATCATTTCAGAACCAGAATTATTAGGTTCTTGAATGATTGAAGCATTGTCATTTTTGTTAACAACATTTGTAGCTAAACGATTACTAATACATTGATCAATATATTCCTTAACAACATACATATCTAATCCTTTGTCACCATAGAAAATACGATAAGGTTGAATATTTGAATTGGTATAAGGTGTCATGTTATCTGTAAGAATCCATACATCATCAAAGACTTTACCTTTCCATTCTGGAGCAGAATCAATACCTAATTCATTAGCAATATTTGGAATTCTATCATTACCCCAGCAAACAAGAATAACTTCTTCTGGAGAAGAATAAATTGTTTTAGCAAGATCTTTGTATTTACCACTAGTAAAAGATAAGTCAACTTGAAGACCAAGACTATTAGCTAATGGTGTAACTGTATCTTTTGGTCTAGTTGATTTTCTTTGCTCAGTTGGTCTTTGAGCATATATTTTTTGTGGTGTTGTTAAGTAACCATTACTACCAAATACTTCATTCAAACAATCTGCTCTAGCTTGACCTTGTGGTGAAAGATCAGTATGTTCATCGTCAATTTTTTCACCATGACGAATAAGCATAATTAACTTGGCATTTGCTAAAGTTAAACCAAATAAAGCAGTAACTATAGATTTAACTCTCATTTTTTTTATTTATTATTATTATTTTTGATTTTATTACTGTTGTTGTTGTTGTTGAAAGTAATTGAATAAAAATTATTTATTATTATTTAATAACTTTATGAAAATATTAGCAAGTTTAAGAAAAATAGATATTTATAATGAAAATGAATAAATACCAGTTGTTGTTTTTTTTTAATTGTTAAAATTATATTTTATAAATTGTTATATATATAAAAATATAAAAGTTAATATCTTTTTTCAATTGTACCTTATATAGTTTATAATAATTTTATAATATATAGTTTGTAATGAAAAAAAAAAAAGAAAGAAATTAGATAATTTTAAACTCCTTTCTTATGTAAAAAAAAATGTTATTTTTTTCTTTCATTCATATAAATTCCTTCTCTTTTCTTTTAAAATGTTACCTTTTTTTTTTAATTACTATAATTGACTTTTTTGTTTATTTTTATTTCAATTTCTTTAAATTTTTGGTGAAAAAGATGCCTTTTTATAGTTTTTTCTTCAATATATTTATTATATTGAATTGATTCGATATATCAATATATTAATTTATATTATTTAAATTATAATTTATATATTATACTTTTCAAAATTAAAGATTTTTCTAAATAAAAAGGTGAATTTAATTAATTTAATATATGTATGAATGTACTCTATCATATATTAAATAAATTAAATTTATATTGATGAAAACACAAAAGAAAAAGTGCACTTTTTGTATTGAAAAGTACTAAATATAATAAAAATAATAATGAATAATAATAATAATAGAATATTCTATTTTATATATATTTTTTAGAAAATCAAGATTAAAATACTTTTTTTTTTTTAATAATAAAACAAATTAAAAATTGACAATTTATTAAAGGGAATGCAAATGTGGATGTGGTGAAATGAACCACTGAAATAAATCGTTTACCTTTTCCTTTTTTTTTTTTTTTTATTTCTATTCAAAATGATTTGATAAAGCATGCTAATAAAAATGATAATAGTTTTTTACGTTTTTACTCATTCTATTTTTGAATTTTTAAGAAATAAAAAAAACACTTTAATTCAAACGTTTTTATTATTTCTTTATTATACTTTTTCGAAAAAGATTTCTCTTTTTTTTTATAAATATTCTAGTAAATCAATAAACTTTTATTTTTAATGCCATTGCAATAAAGCAAACAAACAACAATTAATAACTTTTTTTTCTTTATTAGTTTATTTTTTACTATTTGATTTAAACCAATATAAAGTAAAAAATTAAAATTTATTAATTTCTGTTATTTATTTAATTAATAATAGATATTTATTTAATTTATTAATAATTCATTCATTTATATATTAAAGTTGAGTTTTTAAATTCAGATAAATTTTAGAATTATTAGAGTTTTTCATAATTAAAATATAAATAATAAAAAAAAAGAAAAACTGGTCTTTATCTTTGAGATGACATAAAATTGTACGTTTATGTTTATTCCTATCATTTTTCTAATAAAAAACAAAAAGTAAAATAGTAGAAAGTATTGTTTCGTTTATACCAAATTATAAAATATATAAAAAAATATAACTAATAAATAATAATAATAATAATAATAAAAAAAAATCTATTTAATATATATATATAATTGTTAAAAAGAAAAGGCAAAATAATAATAAATAAAAATGAAATCTATTTATTATTACTATTTCATATGTATCTTAATCCTTATTGTTAATGCTATGGATATAGGATATTCATCAATAAATCCTATGAATCGATTGGGTAGGAGGAGAATACCTAATCCAGATAATACATTAACAGATGATGGAAGTTATTTAGTAATTATTAATACAAAAGATAAATCACAAGCAATTGAAACTATTCATAAACTTATTTTGGAAAATAAAGGTACTTTTAAAGATCAAAATAGATTTGAAGAAATACAATTGGATCATGATAAAAATCGTAATAATTATTTAGTTGATTATGGTGATTCTGGTTATGTTTATGAAATTTCAAGTCTTAAAGGAAAAAGTGTACTTTATGTTTGGCTTTCTACTGAATTAGTGGACAGAGTCAGGAAATTACCATTTGTACTTGCAGTATCAATAAATAGAAAAATGAAAATATATTAAATGTTGATATTATGATGAAATTAGAGTGGTAACATTTAAAATATTTATCCATGCTTTAAAATATTTTCATTAAAACATTTTAATATATAAATAAATATATTCATTATTTTAAAATAGTCTAAAAAAAGAATGATACCAATACTCTCTCTATAGTAATAGTGATTATAACTAAAATAATAGCTATGAAAAAATAAATATAGTTTAGTAGTAATAAAAAAATAAAAAAAAAAAAGGTATATCCTTTATTTTTTTTTATATCTAAATAATAAAAGTTTTAATGAATAATAGAAAAAGAAATAATTATATAATTTAAATAATATTAAAAAATCAAAAAAATAAAAAATCATGAATTTATAATTTATTATAAAATTTTAACTGTCCGAAATTATATGTTAATAAGGAAAAGGAAGCTTTTCAACCAATAAAATTAACTTATTCAAAAGGCATATTTAAGGGAACTCTTTCTAAAAAAAAACAAGAAAAATTCGCTTTTCCTATCTTTTCTTTATCAATAATATTAATTGACAAAAAAAAAAAAAGTAATTCAAAAAAATGGATTATGAAGAAACTTTAGAATATAAGGAAAAAAGAAAACAATTAGATGATAGTAGATATATTAAAGAATTAGAACAAAAAATCCATCTTTATAAGAATGAAGTTAAAGAATTAAGAGAGCTCTTAAATGACAAAAGCATTAATAAAAATAATGAAGAAAATGAGAATCTTAAAAAAGAAATTGAAAATATATAAGAAAAGAGTACTAATAATGAAAATGAAATTCGAACATTGAAAGAGCTCATAAATAGTCGTCTAAATAATAATACAACAGAAAGAAACAATGAAAATAATGAAAAAGATACATCTATAAATATTAATATTAAAACTTTAAAGAATAAAATTTATACCATTGAAGATATTTATCCTTTTGATACTATAAAAAAAGTTAAAACAAAGATTCAAGTTATAGAAGGTACTTCGATAAATATGCAACGTTTAATTTTTGAAGGCAAACAATTAGATGGTGAACGTACTGTTTCTTATTACAATATTCAAAATAAATCGACTATTTATTTAACCATAAGGAGACGGCGTTAAACATACATAGGAAAGAAAGCCTTTTCCTATCAATTTTGAATTTTATTAATTTTATTAGATTGAATTCTAGAGCTTCCTATTTTTTCTTTCATATAATTTTATTTTAGTTGTAATTTTTAATAATATATTTAAAATATAAATGGAATGGAATAAATGGACACTTTTCTTTTTTTTATAATAGAAAAGAGAACCAATTCATAATAACTCACATATAAATTTAGATATAATAAAAATAAAATATTAATAATAATAATAAAATAGATTCTTTAAACATATTCAATTAATTATAATATAATAATTTTTTTTATTAATTAAAAGTTTGGTCAAGATTAATAAAATATTTATAAATTTAAATATTTAAATATTATTTTTTTAAATAATAAAAAAAAAAGAACCTTGGAATTACAATAAAAAAGAAAATTATAATAATATATTTTTATTTCGTATTTCTTTTTTTTATTTTTTAAAAAGTAAATTTCTTTTAAAAGCAAAAAATTAACAATGCCTAAAAGTAAAAATATTAATTCTTCTTTTGATTATGATGTGACTATGGTTATAACACTGAGAAAGAAGAAGGGTTTCATACATTTGAAAATAAATACTTCGAGTTACATAATCAATATCTAAAATTAGTAAATGAATACGAGACTATTTTAAAATATACTGAAATTATAAAAGATGAAAAAATATATGAATTAAAATCTGTGTATAATAAAAAAAAGACAACTTAATAACGAAATAAAAAATATTCTTGAAAATGTTCAAACACTTATAAAAAGAAAATGAAAGTCTTTATTTGAAAATTGATTGTGTTAAAAAAGAAAACCGAATGAAAAAAAGAAGAAAAAAATAACAGAATTAGAAAAAGAAAATCAAAGACTTAATCAAGAATTAAAATCTTCTAAAAGACTTTTATTAGAGTTAGAAAAAGAATATGATAATAAATATGATGATAAATATGATGATATTGAGAATTGTTCAAAAGAAAATAATCAATTAATAAAACAAAATCAAGAATACATAAATGAAAAAACTTTATTATATAAAGAGTTAAATACCGTTAAGCAATGTGCTTCAAAATTAGAAGAAAGAGAAAATGAAAACAATGAAAGGGTAAATCAATTAATTATGGAGAATCAAGTTAAAATCGGTGAAATCAATTCATTAAAAATGAAAATAGGATTTATTAAAGAGCGTAAAATAGAAACGAAAAAAGAAATAAACAAAAATTTAATTTTTGAAGAAAATAAAGAAATTGAAAAGTAACAAGAAGAAAATAGTAAATGAAAAGTGAATGAAAATTTTATAGAAATTTCAAAATATAAGAAAGTAACAAAACAGCCTATATACGTAGAAATAAAGTATTAGAACAAGAAAATATTGTTTATAAAAGAAATTCAAACATTATGAAAGCTCCTAAATGATTTTAATAGTAATAATATAACATAGTATATTATAGATGAAAAATTAATATTATTATAAATAATAAACCTTCATAATATTCTTTTGTATCATTAAAAATTATAATTATTATAATTAATAATAATCCAAGGTAATAGGACCCTATAATTATATAAAAAGTAATGAAAAAATGAATATAGCTTACTAGTTATTATAATATAAATAAAAGAATTTTTTAAACACTTTCTTTTTTTTTTTTTGTAATTTTAGTTGATGGTTTTTTAATAACAATTTATTTAAAATATAAATAGAATGCAATGAATAATCACTTTTTTTTTAATTTCATTATAAAAAAATTCATTTTAGAAATTATTTATTTATGAAATTGGCCATAAAAATTTTAAATATAATAACCCTTAATATTCAATTAATTAAAAAATAGACATTAAAAAGATTGATAAAAAAAAAAAAAACAATGTCTAAGTATATAATATCAAGTTTATATTTTCTTTTATAGTTATTTTTTTTATTAAAAAAAAAAAAAGTATAAAAAAAAAAAAAAATTTCTCTATCTTTTTTTTAAAAAAAGTTTTTATTTTTAAATTTATTAAAAAGTCAAATATTTAAAAATTAATAATGTTTTCCTCTAATAATAATAATAGTTATTCTAACAGAACCACTGAAAATAATGATAGAAGTAGAAGTTCAAGCAACAATACTAATATTGGCTATAGTGCTGGATTAAATAAGAAAACTCCTTCCAATTGTGGTTCTTATTTATGTATTGATTCTGATTTTAATTCTGATTTTGATTCTGATGTTAATAATATTCACGATGAAGACGAAAGTTTTGATAATGAAATAAGATCATCACCTAAAAGCAAAGATCAATCTGAAAATTTTACAGAAAATGGGTTAGAATCAGAATTTTTGGAACAAAATATTGAAGATAAAGATGAAAAAATAACTAGATTAGAAAAAAAAATAAATTTATTAAAAGAGGAATTAGAGATTGCTGAACGAAATGCTAAAAAAGCTGAAGAGGAAAAAAACAAATTGATAAATCAAAACCAAGAGTATAAAAATTCATTAAATGAAGAATTAATGATCAATAAACAAATAAATAATGAAAATGAAAAAAATAAGAGTAAAGTAAATCAATTAAATATGACAATAAAAACACAAATTACTAAAATAAACTCATTAAATATGGAAATAAAATCTGCTAAATCAAAATTTGAATCGGAAAGGGAATTAAAAGAACAATCAGAATCAAAATTTTATAATATAAAAAGAGAAAATAATAAATTAGTAAAAGAAAACCAAGAATATAAAAATAAAATAAATTCATTAAATCAAAGAATATCAGACTTAGATAAAGAAAATTCAGAAATTAATAACTCAAATGACAAATTATCAATACAATTAGATATTTATAAAAAGGAGCTTGAAAGAAATAATCAATATTTATGATTTTTAAATAGCATGAATGAATATTAAGCATTAAAAAAAAAAGAAAAAAAAAGAAAGAAAATATAAAACATATATAATACATAATACATTACTTTTAATATTACAAATACATATAAAAATGTTTTTTTTTTTTTTTTTTTTTTTTTTTTTTTTTTGAAAAATTAGTATTTGAATTTAATGCCATATTATTACCTATTCAATTGAAGAATTATTATTTTAGTATAACACTAAAGTATAATAAAATATATAACTATTTTTTTTTTTAATTAATAATTGTTTTTATGCTCTATTTTTCTTTAATTTTTTTTTAAAAAAACAAAAAAAGTTAAAAAATAAAGATAAAAATATAATAGTATAAATATTTTTAAATAATAAAAGTTTTGATATTATTTATTTTATATATAAAACTTATATATAATAATAAATGATTTTTGATTTCATTCTAGTTTATTTGAATAAATAATTTTTATCTGGTTTTTAAATATATAATAAGAAAAAATAAACATAAATTCCCGTATTTTATTAATTACAATATGATGGAATACCACACCATTGATTTTCTTCATATCCCCAAGTTCCACTTTCATCTGTTAAAATAATTTGACATCCAATACAACAATGATAGCCAAAGGTTTCAGACCAACAAGAATCTTCTTGAATTAATGATGTTTCGAACGGTGTAAGACCACACCATTGATTGTTTTCAAAATCATAACCCCAATCTCCATATTCATCTTGAGCGTATACGGTGGAGACACCACTTGGACAACAAGGAAATCCTAATAACTCTGAAAAACATTGGTATTTTGGTTTTGTATCATTTGGAATATTGTTAGTAGGAGTTGATTCAATAACAGTACTTGATGGAATTAATTCGGTGGTGGTAGTAGTAATGATAGTAGATTCTGATGGTTGGTATGGTCTTGGCTTTGGTCTTGGGATAGTTAATTCACCAAAATAACCTGGGAATTCAACTTCCTCATCAATAGGATAATAATAATATTCGTCGAGGAAGGTAGCATCGCATTCTAAATCTTTAAATGTATTACAAATATTTCTATATTTAGCCAAAATCCAATATTTAATACCATAACCAAAGTATTGAATTTCCTTAACTGAAGTGAATTCCGTATTAGCTTCCCATTGTTCATAGGAATAATAGTCTGTAGCGTCTTCGTTAAGAACACCAGGTAATTTACCATTAGCATTTGGAGTTTTATCTTTTTTAACATAAGGTCTAATGAATTCCTTTAATTCATCAATATGTGGGTAAAGAACAGATGGATTAAAAACATTTTTAACAACATTCTTTAAAATGTTTTCAAAACGTTGTGGATTTTTGAAAATTAAAATATCGGTAAGGTGTTGATGTTTAATCCAATCACCATACGAATAATTAGGATAATCCAAATTTAATATATTCATTCTTTCTGGTAAATCAACAACAATAACATCCATAACAACTTTATCCATACTTTGACCTAAATCTAAATCGAAATCGTGAGAAAGATAAATCCATTTTCCTCCTTTTGGTTTATACATAAAATAGTTATGGCCGTAAGTGATATAATGATCCCAAGCACCTAATAAATATTCCAAAGCCATTTCATATAAAAAGTGATCAACATCAAAAATATCTTCAATATCATCTGCAGATTGAGCTGCATCAAGAGTTTTTAAAAATTCTTCAAATTCAGAATTATCTGTAGCTTCATCATTAGCATTAAAACAAGCATCTTTTGAGCTTTCGTAGGATAAGAAGGAATAAAGAAGGTCACATTTGTAAAGAGAAGTTGTATCTTTTTCTCCATATTCAAATTCAACCCATGATGTTTTGTATGAATCAGTAATAATAAATAAGCCCATATATTCATCATTAATATAAAGGGTAGCATAGTTTGCAGCAATACCAGTAAGACCTAATCGTTGATGAATATCTGATACTAGTTTGGTTCTCATATAACTTGCTTCAACAACATCTGAACGAAGCTTTAATTGACGACGACCATACAAGTTTTGTCCATTTTTAATTTTAATGTTATATCCAGGTTTAGTGAAATAACGTGAAGATTGACCACCTAAAGAAAAAGTTACTTTATCAAAATTGTTTTGTTTACTGTTAAGTGATAAATGATAAAAAAAAAATTTAAATAATCATTGAAAGGAATTTTTTTTAAAAGATATATATATATATATTGTATAAAACAATAAATAATGGATAATAATAAAAATAAATAATTAGAGTTTAATGTATTATTATAAAATTATTATTATTATTATTAATATTATTATTATTATTATTATATTATTATTATTATTATTATTATTATTATTATTATTATTATTATTATTATTATTATTATTATTATTATTATTATTATTATTATTATTATTATTATTATTATTATTATTATTATTATTATTAATTATTATTATTATTATTATTATTATTATTAATTATTATTATTATTATTATTATTATTATTAATTATTATTATTATTAATTATTATTATTATTAATTATTATTATTTAGTTTGTTTTTTTCGAAAAGAACATGTTTATGAAAATTTACCCATTAAGTTCAACAGTCATGACAGCATTTTTTGTTTTAAAATCAAAAGCAGAATCATCATAGTCTTCATAATAACTATTCAAGTAAGCATTATATTTATAATTATTGACAATTTGTTTGAAATATGGATCTACTGCTACATTCTTTGGTAAATCAAGTTCAGTAAGAACTTTTTTAAATTTAATCATATCAAAGTCTGGGTTACTTTTCATAGCGTATTGTGAAAAACTTTTATTAATGAAATCAAAATCAATGTAATGTCTTGGATCGAAATCATATCCCTTTAAAAGTTCTTCAGCATTCGGATTTGGGTAACCATTAGTACCAATATTTAATCCTGGGAATTCTTTAGAAAAATCATAATTTGGATAAACTAATTTAAAGTTTACTCTTTTAACAATAGATAATATTTGAATAATATTTTGTTTATAAGTTTCAAATACTTGAGTAACATTTATGGTTGCTGGACCAACACCTCCAATATTTGCTTTTTCCTTTAAATCAATAAATTCTTGATTTGGAATATTAATACGAAATACTGCTACTTCATTATCCAATAATTCAAAAAGCTCAGGACGTTTTCCCTTTTCAATAAAAGAAGAAATAGCATATGTACTGTATACTTTGTAGAATAATAATAATAAAAAAAAGATGATAAATATTTTTTTTAAAAATATCAGATAAATAATATTAAATATATATATATATATTTCTATATTAATTTTTAAATAGTAAAGCAATATTGGAAATGAAGGATTTCAACAATTTCATTTATATATTTTTAATATTTTAAAATCTTTTTTTTTTTTCAATTTCCAACTCTAAATCTTAATAATAATAAAAAGGTATATTGCCTATTATATTATTTAATTGTTTTTTTTTATATTTACCACAAAATATCAAAGCTACGATTAAATTGTTTAAATACATTTTGTAAAAAAAAAAAAGAAATATTTTTTATACAATTTATCTTTTTATTATAAATGTTATTATAAATATTATATAAAATTCATTATATTTTATTTTCTTTTGTTATTATAAAACTTGTAATTTTACTGAAAATAAAATTACTTTTGAATATTTCTTTTCTTTTTTTTTTCTTTCTTTTTTATGAGAATGGTAAAGGGTAAAAGGGAAAAAAAAATAAAAATTTAAATTTTTTTTGTCATACCAAAGGATAATTTTCCTAAGGATTTATTGGTAACTTTTAAATTTATTTTGATCTACAATAAATTACTATTATTTAAAAAAAAGGAGTTTTATTAGTAAAAAGTGTTAAAGAAGAATAAAATTTTCAATAAACTTATTTATAATATTTTTTAAAATGAAAAAAAAGAAAATTGAAAAATAACTTTATAATGAAAGAATTTAACTTTTTTTTTTTTTTTTACTCTTCATTTTTAAACATTATATAAAATTTCATATTTAAAAATTCTTTTATTTTTAAAAAAAAATTGTTTCATTAAATTTAATTTAAAAATGTTTCAAATTCGAATATTACACAAAACCTTATTTTGTATATTATAAATTAATTTAATTTTATATTTTGAACAAAAAAATATATATTTTAAAAATATTAATTAAAAATAAATAAATCTTAAATATTATCTATTAAAATTAATTTATAAACTATTTAATTATTTGTTGATCATACACCTTAAAACTTTATTTCTGTAAAAAATAATCCAATTATTTTTTTTTAAAAGAATATTCCAAAAAGGGTTACCAATAATTCCAATAAAATTTTATAAAATGCTATATTTATAATTAAATGAATATAATTATATTATTATAAATAAATATATTATTACAAGTAAATGAATAAATAAATAACTAATACACTTATTAATCAAAGGTTTGTTATTATTATAGCATTGCTTTATTAATACTTGTGCTATTATTAAGAGTTAACTTTGTAAGTTACAAAGTTACTAATACACATTGCGTATATTTATATATTTAAAATGTAGATTATACATTTAATTTGTTACAACATATTTCAATATATTTGATATTTATTTCACATACTCTGGCACTCTTTGTAATAAAACTAATATAAAAAAGTTGTTATTTTTTGGCACTCTTTGTAATAAAACTAATATAAAAAAGTTGTTATTTTTTTTTTCCAATGCTACACAACAGTAATAAAGGTCTTTTTAGAATAAGCTAACTTTGATGATTAAATAAAAACTTTTCAAATATTAAAATGTGAACCATTGATTTTAATTTATATCATTTTTATAAAAAAAAAAAAAGAAAGAAAAAGATAAGGGTGAATATTATATTTATTATGAAAAAAGTTTAGAATGAAAGCACAAATATCTAATTACTATTTTTTATTCGTTACATCTTATTTTATTTCTCCAAACTTTATTTTAAAGTACTTTAACTATTTAACCACATCCTTTTTTTTTTATAATATATTCTAATTTTGTTTTTATTATTATTTTTTTATCTTTATGATTTCTATAGTTAATATAAAGAGGTTTACTTATTACTTTATTTTGACTAGCCATCATGTATATATTATTTCCGATACAATGAATTGCTTTAATTATGTTTTATTTAAAATTTATTAATCCTCTCTCTATTATAAAATTTATATTAAAATAATTTAATAAGATGAGCATTAAAAGATGTTTTACTTTTGATTAGGATTAATGACTAATGTAAAATGAAATCTGAATATCAAAAAGTTAATTAAGCATTAATACTATGAAAAGATTGATAGATTAAAAACCTATAAAATATATCAATATTTATTAATATTCAACAAAATATTTCATATAAATAAAAGCTATTCAAAATATAAATATTCTTTTCTTTTCTTATATTATATGTTAAAAATAGCTGTAAAAATATAACTATAGCCTATTAATTATACAATAAAAATATAGAAATATCTATGTTTTTCATTTAAATAATATTAAATATCTAATGAGCAAAAAAAAAAAAAGAGTTATATAATTCAAATAGTATTAATAGATCATAATTTATAATAATATCTTTTGAAAATAATATTAATTATTTGCTATTTTATTATTTTTATATTCATTACCCTCTTCTTTTACGAGATTGTGACTATTATTTAAAACTTCTACCGCCACACTATTCTTTATACCTAAATAAAAATAGGAATATTTTTATAATTAAAAAAAAATTAAAATTTTAACTGTCCAAAATTATATGTTAATAAGGAAAAGGAAGCTTTTCAACCAATAAAATTAACTTATTCAAAAGACATATTTAAGGGAACTCTTTTTTAAAAAAAAAAACAAGAAAAATTCGCTTTTTCTATCTTTTCTTTATCAATAATATTAATTGACGAAAAAAAAAGTAATTCAAAAAAATGGATTATGAAGAAGAAAGTTCCAATGAAAACAAAAAAAATCAAAATAAACTAAGAAATATTAAAGAACAATTTGATGAGATATTAAAAGAAAGGGATAAATTAAAAGAAATAATTGAAAAACTTGAAAATGAAAATGATAAACACTCTAAAGAATATAAGGAAAAAAGAAAACAATTAGATGATGTTAGAAGAAGTAATAAAGAATTAGAACAAAAAATGGATATTTTTAAGAATGAAATTACAAAATTAAGAGAGCTCTTAAATGACATAAGCCTTAATAAAAATAATGAAGAAAACAAAAATATAGAAGAGATAAAAAAAGAAAATGAAGACCTTCAATTGAAAATTGATAGTGTTGAAAAGGAAAATCAAAGACTTAATCAAGAATTAAAATCTTCTAAAAGACTTTTATTAGAGTTAGAAAAAGAATATGATAATAAATATGATGATAAATATGATGATACTGAGAATTGTTCAAAAGAAAATAATCAATTAATAAAACAAAACCAAGAATATATAAATGAAAAAACTTTATTATATAAAGAGTTAAATACCGTTAAGCAATGTGCTTCAAAATTAGAAGAAAGAGAAAATGAAAACAATGAAAGGGTAAATCAATTAATTATGGAGAATCAAGCTAAAATCGATGAAATAAATTCATTAAAAATGAAAATAGGATTTATTAAAGAGCGTAAATTAGAATTGGAAGAAGAATTAAACAAAAAATTAATTTTTGAGGAAAAATACTTAAAAGCTGAAAAAAAAATAAGTCAACTAAATGAAGAAAAAGATAAATTAGCTAAAGAAAATTCAAATATTAAAGATGATTGTGAATTCTTTAAAATGGAATATATGGATTGTCTTAAAATAATTGAAGAACTAAAAAAAAATTAATGGGGTATTAAATAAAATGATAATAAATATTAAAATAATAAAAATAATAATGACAAAAGAAAATTTTATTTTTAGAGCATTTAAATAAATTGTAAAATAATAATAATAAATATAAAATAAAATAATATAAAATTTATATTTATAATAGAATGAATGAATAAATTATTGAAGAAAAAGTATAGACATTTAAAATATATATATCAATACAAATATTTTTTAAATATTTTCATTAAAACGTTTCAAAAGAATTATATTATTTTTTTAAAATATTTTATAAAAGGATACATATCTGTATTTTTTATTATTATACAAGGTATATATCTATAATCCAAAGTAATAGGAGGACCCTATAATTATATAAAAAGTAATGAAAAAATGAATATAGCTTACTAGTTATTATAATATAAATAAAAGAATTTTTTAAACACTTTTCTTTTTTTTTTTTGTAATTTTAGTTGATGGTTTTTTAATAACAATTTATTTAAAATATAAATAGAATGCAATGAATAATCACTTTTTTTTTAATTTCATTATAAAAAAATTCATTTTAGAAATTATTTATTTATGAAATTGGCCATAAAAATTTTAAATATAATAACCCTTAATATTCAATTAATTAAAAAATAGACATTAAAAAGATTAAATATTTAAAAATTAATAATGTTTTTCTTTAATAATAATAATGATTATTCTAAAAAAAACCACTGAAAATAATGAGAATTCTTATTATTATGATGGAAGTAGAAGTTTAAGCAACAATACTAATATTGCAGAAAATGGGTTAGAATCAGAATTTTTGGAACAAAATATTAAAGATGAAAAAATAACTAGGTTAGAAAAAGAAATAAATTTATTAAAAGAGAAATTAGAAGTTGCTGAACGAAATGCTAAAAAGCTGAAGAAGAAAAATTAAAAGCAAATGAGAATCTTAAAAAAAAATTGAAAATAAAAAAGAAAAGAGTACTAATAATGAAAATGGGATTTAAATATTGAAAGAACTCATAAATAGTTTAAATAATAATATAACAGAAAGAAATAATAAAGATAATGAAAAAGTAAACAATAATATAAAGGAATTAGAATGTAAATTTAGGAATCAGAGAGAAGAAATTAAAAATTTAAGGAATGATATAAAATTTATTAAACCTATAAAAGTTAATGTTAAATTTTCATCAATATTAAAAAAAAGTTAAAAAAGGTAAAGATACTATAAAATCTTTTAAATCACATATATAATTTTTTACTTTCTTTCTTTTAAATAAATATCAAAATATTTTTGATTATAAAAATTTAATACTAATTTATTTTTTTTCTATTATATATTATTTTTATTGTTACAATTCTGATTCACAAATTAGCATAGGAACATTATCAAAATCTAGCTTAGGCATTTCTTCAACTTTATGTAAAAAAATATCTATATCTTGTCCATTTTCATAAAATTCATCACTTGTAATTTCATTTTTATAAGCAGAAAGAAGATAAATACCATTGTCTAAGGATAAAAATTCCGTCTCTTTACATTCCCTATCCCATTCACTTAATTCATATAAATCACGAATATACAGAATACCAGAATCAATTTTAATAGCAAGATGTACTTCAGCTGCATATTTTTTGTTATCTTCCCCTTCATTATCACTTTGTACTCCATTATAAAAATTCAAATTATAACTTCCTGGACTACCTGTACAAAAAGCAGTCATATCTCCTTTATTAACATATTTACAAACATCTTCTGGTTCCCAAAATTCATTTTCTAAAAAATCATAACCATTTTCTCTTGATTTTAAAATACCACCTGAATGAAATACAAAACCTAAACCTTGTAATTCAATTTCTTTTGTTTCTATAAACTTACTCATAACTATATCAATAATCTATACATTTAAATATTTTTAGAAAAAAAAACTATTTTTTAAAAAAAGCTTCTCCTTTAAAAATATATAATAGAATAGGAAATATCAAATTTAAAAAAAAAAAAAAAAATTTTAGTATTAAATTTAATAATTTTATATAATAAAAATTATAAAATTTATTATCTATATTAATTTATTGATTTGTTTCAATTATTTTATAACAGTTAAATTTTAATAACTCTAAAATGTTTAATTTTAATAAATGTATATCAAAAAAAATATTTTATTTAAAATTAGGATAAAATAATAAAAGACTAGTGCAATATAAAACATGAAAATCAAAAAAGTTAATAAAGTAATTAGAATTGAATAGATTAGATAGTACTAAATGTATTATACTCTTTTTTTTAAATAATATATAAAATTATCGCTGATGTTATGATTACTACATAGGTATTAATTATTAAAAATAAAAAAATTTCTAAATAAAAATGAAGGTCATATTATTTGCTTTATTAATAGTACAACTGTTGTTTAATATATGTTTTGGAAAAAATCCAGATCATGATATTGTAATTATATATACTAATGATGTACATTGTGCCGTTGATAATAATATTGGATATGCAGGATTAAGTTACTATAAAAAAAAAGTTGGAAAAAAAACACCATATGTCTCGTTAGTTGATGCTGGCGATGCAATGCAAGGAGCACCTATTGGTGTAATATCTCGTGGTAGTTATATTATTGATATTATGAATAGTCTACCATATGATTTAGCAGTTCCAGGAAATCATGAATTTGATTATGGTATGAATCAATTTTATCAATTATCTAAAAACCTTACATGTGATTATATATCATGTAATTTTCGAAATTTAATTACTGGAAAACTAGTATTTGAACCATACAAAATAATATCCTATGGAAATGTAAAAGTCGCTTTTATAGGAATATGTACCCCTGAAACGATAACAAAATCTAAACCATCATCATTTATGAATAATAATGGCAATTATATTTATGATTTTGATTTAGACTCTTCTGGTAAAAAGTTGTATGATTCCGTACAAAAAGCAGTTGATGATTCTAGAAAAAACGGAGCAGATTATGTTATTGTTCTTGGACATTTGGGTGGTGTTGTAGATGCTACTGGGCCTTGGACATCAAGTATGGTAGTTCAAAACACCAAAGGTATTGATGCCTTCATTGATGGACATTCTCATGAAGTTATTCCTTCATTCACACAAAAAAACATAGAGGGTATTGATGTTCCAATTACACAATCAGGATCCAGATTTGCCTATATAGGACAAGTTACTATAACCACTGATGGTCATATAAAAACAGAATTGATTGATCCTGTAGATATTAAAGAAAAAGACCAGAAAGTAACAAAAATCATAAAAGAAATCAAAGACAGTTATGAAACATCAATAAATGTATATTTAACAAAAACTGATTTTGATTTTGAAGCAATTGACGAAAAGGGAATGTGGATTGTAAGAAAAAATGAAACTAATTTAACAGATTTAGTAGCCGATTCTATTCTTTCAGAATCCAAAAAGTATGGACCTGTTGATATTTCTTTATGCAATGCAGGAAGTATAAGAGGATCAATTAAAAAAGGAAATATTACGATCAATGATATCCTTACTATTATACCGTTTGCTACTTATGTCAGTATCTCTGAAATGTCAGGTCAAACTATTTTAGATGCTCTTGAAATGAGTGCAAGTAAATATCCTGAAAACAATGGTGGGCTTCTCCATACATCAGGATTAACCTACAGTGTAGATCCAATGATTAATTCTACGGTTCAATTAGATGAGAGAAATGTTTTTATTGGAATTTCCGGTAAACGTAGAGTTTATAATGTTTTAGTAAATGGTGAACCTATCGATCCTAAACGACGTTATAATATTGCTTCGAATTCTTATATTTTATATGAACACGGAGATGGTTATTCATTTTCTGATTCCAAGATTATTCAATCAAATTTCGCTTTACAAAGTGATTTATTTATAGAATATTTAAAAAAGTTTGATCGTATTCCTGAAAAGTATCGATTTTCACAAGGAAGATTAACTTTTGAAAAAAGTAAAGATAACAATAATAGAAATGAACATAAACGATCAAAAAATAATACGGATCTCATTATGAAATTTGAAGGCCTAGATATTCTTTCCTCGAATGAAATGATGGAAATGAATGCCACAAAAGAATTTCTATTTAAAGTTTATAGAGGTAATGAACCCATTTCAGAAATCACACATTTATCTTTTGAAGTTATACCAGAATCTAGTAATGATACCGTTGCCGAATTTATTTTTGATGAACAATCCGAGACACTGAAACTTGTAGCAAAAAAATCAGGTGTAGCTGAAATCGGTATTACATATATGGTAAATATTACTCTATCATCGAACTCTAATATTATTTCAGAAACCAGAAAAGAAGGAATTTATACTATTGTGGTTCATCATAAAATTTCTGCTCATTCAGAAATTATTAGCGATGCTAATTCAATATATGATAATAAAAGACTAAGACTTTTAATTTTTATGCTATTTATTTTAACATTATTCTACAATACAATATAATTTTTTTTTATTTACAAAAGAAATATATTTAAAAAACACATCAACTATTATTTATTTTAACTTTTTCTTAAATAAAATAGTAACTTTGTTTTAACTATAATTAAGAATTACATTTCTAAATTTTTATTTTATTTTTTTTTTTTTTTTTAATATTTAATAGGTAAATTAATTTAAATTCATTGGAGGAGACAAAGTTTAAATTTTAATTTTAATTTTTTTTTTTTATAAAATTATAATACATTAATGTAACAGAATGTATTATATTGTAGGAAATAAAAAAGCAAAAAATTTTAATTAAAATAGAATTTCTTAAAAAAAAATAATAATAATAATTATAAAAAGTTATAAAATGTAATTGATAATCATTTTTAAATTAGATTTCATTCGAATTTTTAAAAATAAAAAGATTTCTAAATAAAAATGAAGGTCATATTGTTTACTTTATTAATAATACAACTCTTATTTAATATTTGTTTTGGAAAAAATCCAGATCATGATATTGTAATTATATATACCAATGATATACATTGTTCATTCGACAATAATATGGGATATGCAGGATTAAGTTACTATAAAAAAGAAGTTGAAAAAAAAACACCATATGTATCATTAGTGGATGCTGGTGATGCAATACAAGGAGCACCTATTGGTGTAATATCTCGTGGTAGTTATATTATTGATATTATGAATAGTTTACCATATGATTTGGTAACTTTAGGAAATCATGAATTTGATTATGGAATGAATCAATTTAATCAATTATCTAAAAATCTTACATGCAATTATGTATCGTGTAATTTTCGAAATTTAATTACTGGAAAACTAGTATTTGAACCATATGAAATAATATCCTATGGAGATGTTAAAGTTGCTTTTGTTGGAATTAGTACACCTGATACATTAGTAAGATCTAAACCATCATCATTTATGGATAGTGATGGTAATTATATTTATGATTTTGATTTAGACCCTTCTGGTAAAAAATTATACGAGTCTGTACAAAAAGCAGTTGATGATTCTAGAAAAAACGGAGCAGATTATGTTATTGCTCTTGGACATTTAGGAGGTGTTGTAAATACCACTGATCCTTGGACAGCAAATGTAGTAATACAAAATACCAAAGGTATTGATGCTTTCATTGATGGGCACAATCATCAAGCAACACCTTTATTAATGGTAAAAAATATAGAAGGTATAGACGTTCCACTTACTCGATCAGGTTCCAGATTTGCCCATATAGGGCAAGTTACTATAACTACAGATGGTCATATAAAAACAGAATTAATTGACCCTGAGGATATAAAAGGAAAAGATAAAAAAGTAACAAAAATCCTAGAAGAAATAAAGAGTAAATATGAAGCATTAGTAAATGTATATTTAACAAAAACTGATTTTGACTTAAGAATAGTTGATGATAAAGGAGCATGGGCTCTAGGAAAAAATGAAACCAATTTAACAAATTTAATAACGGATGCTATTTTCTCAGAATCCGAAAAATACGGTCCAGTAGATATTTCTTTGTGTAATGCAGGAGGTATAAGGGGACCACTAAAAAAAGGAAATATTACTATCAATGATATCCTTACTATTATTCCATTTACGACATTTGTTGGTATTTCTGAAATGCCAGGTCAAACTATTTTAGATGCCCTTGAAATGAGTGCAAGAGAATATCCTGGTGGTATTAGTGGATTTCTTCATACATCTGGATTAACCTATAGTATTGATCCAACGATTAATTCTACGGTTCAATTAGATGAGAGAAGTGCCTTTGTTAAAGTTTCAGGCAAACGTAGAGTTCATAATGTTTTAGTGAATGGTGAACCCATCGATCCAAAACGTCGTTATAATGTAGCTGCAAATACATATATCTTACTTGAACATGGGGATGGCTATGTATTTTCTGATTCCAAGACCATTTCTTCAAATATTGCATTATCAAATGATATGTTAATTGACTATTTAAAAAAGTTTGATCGTATTCCTGAAAAGTACAGATATGCACAAGGAAGATTAACTTTTGGAAAAAGTAAAGAAAATACAAAAGAATATCAGCATTCAAAAGAATATATGAATGTTATTATGGATTATGAAGGAATGAACGTTCTTTATTATAGTGAAGCGATAGAGGACTACGATATAGAAAATACTAGTAGTACCTATTCTCAATATAATAATATAAACTTTGAATTATCCACTATTTTATTATTAATGATGACAATACTATTTATTAGAATATAATTATAGTTATTAGAAATATTTATTGAAATACAAAAGTTATAGAAATTAATCATTGTTAAAATTGTATATATATAATTATTAAATAAAAAAATATAATAAAATAAAAAACGTTATTTTGTATATATAAATATTGAATAATAATTGATTTGAAAAGATTATTATTATAATTATTCATCCATTAATTATTGATCTATCGATTATGGAGAATAATGTATCCATTCAAAGATGAAAATAAATAAAACTTTATAGTATTAAAACAAAATTTTCTTTTCCCAATGTTATTTAAAAAGAAAAAAACTTTTTGATTAAATACAGTATTAATACATTACATTACATCATTTAATACATTAAATTTTGAAAGTATAAAATGATAAATTTTTTACCAAAAATTGATTTCTTTAAAAAATAATAAAAAAAAAAACGAACCTTTAAAAAAACAATAAAAGTTAAAAAAAAAAAAGAAATTTAAAATACATCACACACTCTTTTTTTTTTATAATTCAGTATTTATCTAATTGTTATAATAAATCTTAATAAATAAAAAAAAAACACTTTTTTTTCATTACAAAAATGATATCTTATTCAAATTCAGTTTTGGAAAATCCAGGACATGACATTTCAGTTATGAATAAAAGTATTTCATTACCAGAAAGATTCCTTTTTAAATATGAAGGTTATCATTTAGCAAATATGAAATATTCTTTAAAAGATATGAGTGATAGAAAATTGTACAAATTTAAAATGAATATTTTGAAAGATATTACTTGTCTTTCAGATATTAAACATCATTCATTATTTAAGATGACAATGAATTCACAAGGTAATGACCGTAAGAAATTGGTAATTCATAGTAAAAAAATTGATAAATTTATTGTTAGCCTTAAAAAAGGATTTTTAGCAACCGATAATAACTATACCATTGCCTATTACAATAAAATGAAGAAACGTACAGAAAACTTTAATATATATGAAAATGATAATAAAGTTGAAATTTACTATGGAAATAAAAAAAATGGAGATGATATATTAATATGTAAAGCAGAAAAATGTGACTATACTAAATTTGATTATTTAATTAAAATTGCCCCAAAAATCGATAAAACGTTTTTAACTCTTATTATCATAAATCTTATTAATAAGAAGGTTATGGCCAAGGAAAAGTCAAATGGAAAGTGTAGTTTCTTTTTAAATTAAATATTTTCTCAATTCATATATTGAATGGAATCATTATTATAATCTATCAAATAAATATGTACGTATATTTCCATGTATATATTTATCCATTTTTCTTAACTGACATTCCTATATTATTTATTTTCAATTCATAACAATTCAAAATTAAATCGCTTTTGTATGAAAAAAAAAAAAATAGGATATACTTTTTTTATTTTTTATTATTAATACTATTAATATTTATTATAAAATATATATTATATATATGTGTAAGGTCAATGCATTATATATAAAAGTATATAATTTTATATTATTTATTAAATATTTTCAATAACAATTACTTTAAACAAAATCAAAAAAAAAAGAAAAAAGAAAAAATTAAATATATATATATGTAATAACAATAATAATAATATATGTATCTATCTATCAATCCTAAATAACATATTAAAATAGATTTTATTTTAATATAAAATCCACACAAATATGATAAAAAATAAAATAATAAAAAACGAATAAACTTTGAAAAGAAAAATTATATAAAGTATTCTATACTTGTGTAGAAAATGATTTTCATTTATTTTTAATAAAAATGATGATTAAACTATGAATATTGTTATTAATCAAGAAAATATAGAGTGATATGAAAACAATACTTTATCATTAATTATATATATATTCAAACTTGTATAAATTGTTATTTCTGATATTTTTATTGTGTCTTATTAGTATTAGTATTAGTATTAGTATTAGTATTAGTATTAGTATTAGTATTAGTATTAGTATTAGTATTAGTATTAGTATTAGTATTAGTATTAGTATTAGTATTAGTATTAGTATTTGTATTAGTAGTAGTAGTAGTAGTAGTAGTAGTAGTAGTAGTATTAGTATTAGTATTAGTATTGGTTTTCAAAGGTACCAAAAAAAAATTTGTGAAGTTTAACCTTTTTTGACATTCCAATTTAAACTTCCTGTGGAATATTATTTAAAAAATAAAAAATAAAAATAAAAAAAAAAAGAAAAGAATAAATACTTATTTTTATTATTTCAGAAACAAAAATAAAAAGAAGGTCAGTAAAACAAAAAAAAATCATTGCATTTATTTTATAATAAAATAAAATATTTAATACCTCGAATATTTACAATTTAAATGAAAGGTTGTCATGAATTTTCATGCTTCTATTTCAAAATATTAATATAAGATTACAATAACCTTTTATGCTATTGATACTTTATAATTCTTTTTAATTAAAGGTTTAATAATTAATTATGAAAGAAAAGTTAAGGTTCAAAAAAAATTTAACTTATTAATTTTTAATAATCATATTTGATTTATAAAAAATAATAATTAAAATTTAGACCCAAATAAAATTAAAGTAAAAAACAAACAAAATTAAATAATTATAATTATAATAATAGTAAGTAGAAGTAGTAATAAAGGTAGAAATAAAAATAAATAGAAGAATAGAAAATATATATATAGTTTATAAATACTTTTTTTAATAGTCATTTTATTTAATATATTGAATTTATAATTATTATAGTAATTTTAGAAAATATATATATATATATCTTTTTTTTTTATTATTATTATAAGAATTTGAATAGTTCATACAGAATTAATTATACTTTTTTTAAAATGAATGGAATTATATTAATAAAATGCAAAATGTATTAAAATAAAATGAATCAAACAAAGCTATTATTTTTTATAATTAATATCTATTTTGTTATAATCATTAATACGTTAAACGTTAAAGGAAAAGAAATACTAATACGAAATAATGATAATACCTTTACAAGTCTTAACGAAATAATCACTAATCATCAAAATGACAAAGAGTTAATCCTAAATTTTGTTGAAGATTATTATGATATGACAGAATTACCTTTTACTATCGAATTTCCAGCATTAACTAATGTTAAATTAATTGGTACTGGTAATGAAACAGTATTTGATTACAAAAATAATTTTAAAGGAATTTTTAATGTTAAATTCACTCAAAATAAGGGAGAAACAGTAACCATTGAAAACATTACCTTTATTAATTTATTAAAAGAAAATGAACCAAGATACGGAACTAATTTATTTTTAGTTTCAGCAGATTTTGATAATTTTAATTTTGTCGTTAATAATTGTACTTTTCATCATAATCATGGTACTATTTTTAGAACTGAATTAAAATGCAATAAATCATCTCGTTCGGATAACTCTACCTCTATAGTATTTAATAATACATATTTCTAGTAATTAAAAAAAAAATATTTTTTTTTATTGTTATTATTATTAAAAGAAAAATTTTTTAAAAAATATATATGTTTATTCATATAACATTATTAATAATTTTTTATTATTTTAAAAAATAATACTTTTTACCTATTATTAAATTAAACTCAAATCATATTAAAAAAAAAAAGTGATAATACAGTAAAATTGGTTCATACATATCATAAAAATGAATCTTCAGGAGTAAATTATGAGTGTTCATCTGCTGCCTTCAACGAATGTTTTTTTTATAATAATAAAGGATTATTTTTTTCTTACAATTCACGGCTTTTTTACAATAAATGTAAAATATTTTAGTTTATTATTAAACTGCTATTTCTATTGATATAATTTATCAATATACAGTTACTTATCAATAACTAACAAGCAAAATAACATATATACAAACACATATATATATTTATTTATTTAATATTAAAGGTTATTTTACTAAAATTGAAAAATATACTGAAAATACAATGAATAATAGTACTATTGATAGTACATTCTATGCTCAAAGTGGATATGATTATGTTAATATTAAAAATACAGTTTTTGAAGATATTAATATTAAAAGTACTTTTCCATTAATAGAAGGAATCAATTTAAAATTAGAGTACATATTAAATAGTAATTTGTTTTTTTTTAAAACATTATATTATATATAAAATATAGTGTTCTTTAATAATAAACTATAATACTTTTTTTAGAAAAGTAAAAAAATTATATATATATACTAAATTTAATATTAAAATTATTTTTATTTGTAGCATTGAAAATACCACTTTTTCTAATTGCCATTCAAATTTTGGATATTTAATATATATTAAAACATGTAATAATCTAATGGCAATTAATGTTAATAATTCAGTTTTTTCAGGTGAATATATCATTTCTAAATTATTAATCATAATAATATTTTTTTTTCTATTTTATTTTTTTTGGTTTAATTAAAATATAAAATAAATATTATTTTAAATATTGGTTTCAAACTTTATTATCATTGTTATATCCCATATTACAAAAAGAAACTAGTAATATTTTTCATGGAAACTATTGTGGATATACCATTTCAAATACAACATTTAAAAATATTACATTAAAAAATTCAATACCTGCGATTTCAGATTCAGCATTTTCCTATTTTATTATTACAAATACTGAATTTAGGGATTTAAGGTAAAAAGAGAGAAAAATAGTATATAATTTAAACTATCCCAATAACTTATTTACTTTATAATATATTTTGTATATTATATATATTGTATATAATTAAAATATAACTATAATATTTATTTCTATAAATAAATATATTTTAAAAATATATATATACGTAATTGAAAAATGAAAAAAAAAAGTTTATTAGGAAGTCTCTTTTATGAAGACTCTTCATATAAATTAACCAATATTAAACTATCCAATATCAATACCAATTCCAATGCACTTTTAAATTTTATATACAAGGATGTGTTTATAAATAATTTAGAAAGTGAAAATATATCGTGTTATGGAGATGATGGTGATTCCTCTTTTTTGTCATTTGATTCTGGAGAAGAAAAAAGAAAATTAACGATAAATAATTTGAATGCTAAAAATATGAAATTAAATGGTTCGTTAATTAAAATTAAAGGTCAATCTAGTGAGGTGATAATAGAAAATTCAGTTATCACTAATATAACATCATATGGCTCTTTAATAAATTATTCTTCTATAAAAGTAATATATTAAATAAAATATTATAAAAATTTAAACTTTATTTTAAAAAAAAAAAAATACCAAGATTTTATTAAATCCTTTTTTTATTTATTAAACATATAAGAACAAAGTAATACTATCAAATTTAGAATTTACCAACAACATAAATAATAATAAACTGGATTGTGGAGGTATAAAATTGAGTCATGATATCAATTTAAAAATATCGGATTCAATATTTAATGATAATTATAGTAAAAGTGATGGTGGAGTATTGTATGTATTTTTTTTCTTTAACAAAAAAAGTAATATAAAATCTATTATTATTATTTAATATTTTAATTTTTATTTTTTATTTTTTCTAATACGATCAATCAGATGTATCAGTAATATAACAAATATAGAGCTCGATTTAACCTCTAATACTTTTATAAAAAATTCAGCAATTAATGGAGGTGCCATTTATATAGGTGAAAGATATTTAAATAATAAAGATGCTATGAATTCCGTTACCATCAAAGGAAATCAATTTTTAAAAAATTCTGCAGAAAATTTTGGAGGTGCCATCTATTCAGATTATGATTTATTACATTTTTTAGATATATCAGAAAGTGAAGTCACATTAAATAAAGCAGGAATTATGGGAGGTGGAATGTTTATTTCCAATATATCTCAAAATGAGACAAATAGTATCAAGAATATGGCTTTTACAAATAATACTGTAAATTCCTATATAAATGATTATTCGTCCAAACCATCATACATAAAATTGAATTCAACAATTACGAATAAAAATATCACATCTGGCAAACATTTACCATTGACATTTGTACTTTATGATGAATTTGATAATATTATAGAAGATATCACAAAATATTATTCTTCCATAACGCTAAGAGTTGTTCTTGAAGAAGAGAACTCAACCATGGATGATTATGCTAGAAATATAAAGTTGGATTATAATTTAATAGGAAATATAGGTTCCTTTAGTAAAGGTTAGTAATAAATTTGATTCATAATAATATATATATATATTATTATTATTATTGTTGTTGTTATTATTGTTATTGTTGTTGCTACTCTCTATGCATTTGAAAAAAAACTATATAAATATATTAATTTTTTTTCTCTATTTCTATATTATATACTTATTATTAATGTTGTTGTTATTATTACGGCGGCTATTTTGATATAAATGAATGTTTTTTAATAAATAGGTATATGTGAACTAAATAAATTTGTAATATATGCCACACCAAATAATTATAAATTAAAAGTCATCATTGATAATTATAATGAGGATATTCAACTTAAATTTGATGATATTGAAATTGTAGTTAATGATTGTTGGGATAATCAAATAAAAATGTATGATAGTAAAGATATTTTATATTGTGTCGATCCAATATGCCGAGATGATTGTCCAGTACCAAATGCAGCTGTATGTATTGCAGGATATAATGAAAAAATAAATAATATTGAAAGTAATATCTGTCAATGTTTACCAGGTTTAAAAGGAGACCATTGCAATATAAAAATATTTGTTGATTATAGGTAAAAAAAAAACTTTATTATTAATATGCGTATATACGTATATCCTTTTAAATATTTCTTTTTATATATTCATTTTTTTTATTCATTTTGTTTTAAAAAAAATACATTATCAATAAATAATTAATATACTAAAATTATTTTATAATCTTTTCTTTTTTTTATAATAAAAGTTTCATTAAAAATTTTTGTAAAATAACAATATTCCCGATTATATCCATTATTATAATATACGACATTTTTATTATTATTAATAGAAACCAAAGTATCATATTAGATACCGATTATTTGAAAACACTCATCATTTCATTTGGATTAATTATATATTTTATCAGCAATTTATTTTCAACTTATTCTGATTATTTAGGATGTTCATTAAATTTTATTTTAAGACATACTGGGATTGTGCTATTTTTATTGATATTTTATATCATCAATACTATAAATTATGAATTGGGTAATCCATACATCATTGAAAATAACAAAGGATATCTATATACTTCTTCTTCACTGGACGATATATCAATATTTAATACAGAAGAAGCAACCAAATCTAAAAATAGAGAAAATAAAAAACATAAAAATATTGATAAAGATTCAGAATATTATCTTCCTATGAATATTAAAGGATATTTAAAAAAAGTGAAAGGAAAAGGAAGTAATGAAGCAATTTCCATCAAAAATGAAAAAGAAATAAAGAAAATAAAAAGAATTAATTCTCTTTTTTTTGAGATGATTTTTGTATATACTAGTTTAATTGTATTCATTTGTATTATTACAACTTTGATTTACAAAACTACCTATAATGTGAATATGAAAGATAATTTAAATATAGTACAAGGTTCCAATGGTCACTGGTTCTATAAATGTGAATTAGAAAATTACGATTTATTCATTAATTTGGCCGAAATTATTATCATGGGCGTCATCCTTATTGAAGGAAGTAAATTGAATTACTATGAAAATATATTTAAATGTACGAGATACGTAACAGCTTCAATAATTATTTGCATTTTACTTGGACCTTTAATTAATGTAACTATTATTTCCGTATAATTTTATTCTAGTTTGCATTTTCTATTATTTTATATAAAAATATATAAACATATAAAATAAAATTTTCAAATATTAATTTATATATATATATATATATATATACATTTTATACAATTTAGGTTATAAGTTATTCTCTATTACAAAACCAAAGATACCTAAGAGTTTTCTTTGATACTCTAACAAATATTATATGTTATTTTTTAGTTTTTATAATATTTTCATGGGATAAAATTTACTATGTTTTCAAAAAAGAAGCAAATGATCCTTCAAAGTATTTCATATTAAAAGTCCACATACCTTGTCGAAAACATAATTCAACATGTTGTGGATGTGGATTGAGTATTCAACGTCAAGAATTTCTTCAATTAATACGTAAATCTATTGATTTTTATAGAATTTATTCTTCTTTCTTTGAAATCATCGATAGGAAATTAATTTTTGTTAATGTTGGTTCAAAAATAAGTTTATTAGACCAAAAAGTTGAAAATTTTTAAATTAGTTCTATATATTTTTTTTCATGCATTTATTTTTAATTCTTTATATTTCATATCTATTCCTATTAAGAATTAAGCATTAGTTTTTTTTTTATTATTATTACATTTTATAAATTTTATATATAAAATATCATTTACACATTTAAATAAAAGTTAAAAATAAATAAAAAAAAAAAATTATGAACTGTTATGAGTATATATATAATATTTATTAAACTTATTTTATAAAATAAACAAAAAATGGATATATAAAAAATGGTATAATTTCTAATTTATATAATTCATTAACCATAAAAATATATAAAGAATAAAACTTTATATGGAGAATCCATTTTTTAAAAAGTTAAAAAAAATAAGGGAAGATTTTTTATTATTTATTTTTTAATAATAAATTAAATTTTAATTTAAATAAAAAAGAAAAATTAATTTAATCCTGTGACAATTGACTAGATTTAAACCTTTAAACCAATTTACATTTTATTTAAATTTCAAATAGAATGACGTAATTATAATACACTCAAATAGTATTAATTAATAACTTTTTAAATAATAATATCAATATATGTATTTATTAATATATATATATCATTAATTTCTTAAATAATAATAATAATAAAAACAATTGAAATGCATTTTATATATATAAATCACATTTTATAATTACCATAAATTAATCAATTATTAAATTTACTTATTATCTCTATTTATAGTAATTATTACAAACTTGATTATTATAACATTAAATATAAAAAAAAAAAGGCAAATTATATTTGATTGTTTATCCTACCAAATATTCTATATTAAGTCAATTTTACCAAGATGAGAAAATATAAAAGAGTATTGTTAAAAGTTATTAATTTCATATCAATATTTATATTATGTCGTTTTTTATTTAAAAAGTTTTATAAAAACTCAAAGGAAGCAGACTACAGCTATCTTTATAATAAAAATGAAACAGATATTAAAGCATGCATCTTTATTCTATGTCAAAATAAAGATCAAGAAAAATTAATTAAAACTATTCATGAATTAGAAGATACATTTCCTCATAATTACCCCTATATTTTATTAAATGATGTACCATTTACTGAAACTTTTAAAACAGCTATTAGTTCAGCGGTAAGAACAAGAGCACATTTTGGTTTAATTGATAAAAAATATTGGTCATTCCCAAAAGGCATTACCAAAAAAGATGTAGGAAAAAATTTAATTCCTGGACAGTTTGTTTTATTTAACGATCGTATTAGTTATCGTCATATGTGCAGGTAATTATACTTTGGTAAAAAAAAAAAAAATATTCATTACGATTTTTATTATCACTATTATTATTAAAACATTAAAACAATTATAAATTAAATTATCATTTTGAATCAATACCTCATTTATATAACATGACCCAATTTCTAATTCATTCCATATTTTTAAAACAATAAATTCAAAAATAATAAATTGCTTAATTGCTATTAATGTTTAAAAAAAAAAAAAAGATTTGAATCAGGATTTTTCTATAATCATCCAATGTTGAAACCATTTGATTATTATTGGAGAGTAGAACCAGGCGTTGGCTTTCATTGTAAATTACAAGAAGATCCATTCAAGTTTATGAGAGATAATAATAAAATATATGGATATGTCATTTCATTAATAGAATTAAAATCTACTGTTCCTCATCTATGGGAAACAGTCAAAGAATTTATGAGAAAATATCCACAATACATTGCTAATCCAAATTCTCTTGATTTCCTAAGTCATGATAATGGTAAAACATGGAATTTATGTCATTTTTGGAGTAATTTTGAAATAGCCGATATGCGTTTCTTTAGAAGTGAAAAATATGAAACTTTTTTCAAATTTTTAGATGAAAAAGGTGGCATTTATTATGAAAGATGGGGTGATGCCCCTATACATTCAATAGCTGTAACTATTTATTTTATTATTATAATACTGTATATATATATATATAAACCTATTCATCAAATTACAATTTTATCAATATTAGTATTATTACGCACAATTGACCTTTATTACTTATTTTTATACTATTCAAGGCATCTTTATTTCTAGAACCTGATAAAATACATTTCTTTAAAAATATAGGATATACCCATTGGCCGGTGACTTATTGTCCCGATGATCCATTAATTACACCACATTGTCAGTGTCCAGAAATCATTGATGAAGCAAGAGATACATGTAATAGAAATTTATTTAGACTTCAAAAAAAACTATATGGAATACAAAATTAAAATTATAGAATAGAATAGATGAATTCAAAGGCAACAATACAAATTTTTTTTTAACTTAAAAACCACCCAAAGATATATGTATGCATATATGTATAGATGTATGTATATATGTATGTGTGCCTATTTTATGAAATTAATATAATTATTCATAAAACCCATACTATATCACAAAATATATTTAAAAAAAAAAATAATAATAAAATAAAAAAAAAGAGTATAATTATTGTTTAAATACCTTGAACCTACTATTTTATCTTTTGTTATACAATTATTTAATATTAAAATATTTAGAATACGCATAGAATGTATATAATATTTAATTTCCCTTTTTAAATGCTGTAAATAGAGTATTTAAACATTTATTTATTTTATTAGTTTCTATATTATATATATCTTTAATACAATAATCTTTTTTTTTTTTAAGAATTTTACTACTTTATTTAATAGGAAGAAAAGGAGTGTTTTTATCATATTTATGCATAAAGATAGTATGTCTTAAAATAATAATGAATAAAAATGAATTTACAATACATTTTATATATTTTAAACATCAAAAATATAACTATTGGCATAGTTGACATTATGAATTTTCATTTTTGAGTTTTGAATTGTAAAATAATTTATATAAATTTAAAATATTTTAAATAAAAAAAACATTTCTATTAATCTATTAAAATGAACATTTATTTATTATTCATTTATGAAATGATATTTTAGATTTTCTTTTTATTTATTTATTTACTTATTTATTTACTTATTTATTTATTTACTTATTTATTTATTTACTTATTTATTTACTTATTTATTTATTTACTTATTTATTTATTTACTTATTTATTTATTTACTTATTTATTTATTTACTTATTTATTTATTTACTTATTTATTTACTTATTTATTTATTTACTTATTTATTTACTTATTTATTTATTTACTTATTTATTTACTTATTTATTTATTTACTTATTTATTTACTTATTTATTTATTTACTTATTTATTTATTTATTTATTTTTTTTTATTTCTTTTTTATTATTATTATAATTATTTATATAAAAAAAATAGAATTTACTTTAATATTTTTTAATGTGAGCCTTTGTATATTTCAATTTAACATCACCTTGAGTATTTTCATAATTACAATTGAAAACAAAATAGTTGTAATTGTCAGAATTAACATAATATAATGTTAAATCAGATTTAATAGTCATTATACTATTAGTTCTGACAATAGCATCATATTCCTTTCCTTGTTGCCAACTTCTGAAATAGTGTTGAAATTGATAAGGTACACAATGAGAACCTCTATGATAAACATTTTGTGGGTCAGATTTTGATTCAACAAAAACCTTTAAATAATATTTTTGATAAGCCTTTTCTTTAAAATCACAATAAATGGCACTTTTTGATTTATTGTAATTACATCTACTAAAGTAATGATATTTTGTATTACCCCAGTTATTATTACCTCCATTGTTATAATAGCATTTTCCTTCATGACCAAATTCAAAATTATAGTCATTGTCTACAACTAATGGAACGGATTTAGCAGTAACAGCATTCCATTGAATAAAGAAAAGTAAAACAATAGAAGAAAATAAAATATTGAATATTTTCATTTTTTTTTTATTTTTATTTTTTTTTTCTTTCTTTTTTTTTTTAACTTTTTTTTGTTAAAACTTTTTCTTTATAAAAAGTTCTTTGTTTGACATTTAAAATGTTTTTAATCGAATATATATTCATCTTCTTTGAAAAAATTATTTTTTTTTTGTTTTTAATTACTCTATATGTAATTTTTTTTCTATTATTTATATGTTTTGAATTATATGGATATTATATTATATATATTTATATGTATTATTTATAAGATATTTTTCCGTAAGAATATTTTAAAATATATATTTTTAAGATATAGATATTTTATATAATTTAAATAATGTATATATAGGTATAAATAGAACGGGTTTCATTGGTATTATAGAATCAAATTATATGATAAATTATTATTAATAATATTAATAGATTTAATTATTATTAAGTATTAATTGATTTCACTCCCTTTTTTTTTATATAGCTTATTTGATATTAACTATATATATATTCAATATATAAATAGCAAAAGTTTATTATTTATCTTTAAATTTTAATATTACTGTTTATTTTTATCTTTCTTAAACAAGAAGAATCTGTCCATTATCCTTGGAATTGTTTTTATAAGTATTATTATTGCTGCCTTTATTATTGTTATGGTTGTTGTTGTTGTTGTTGTTGTTGTTGTTTTCACTCTTATTTTTATTATTATTGGGAATAGTTTTTAATACTTTTTTAAAACATTCTAATTTTCTAGACTCCAATTCTTCATTACTTTTTTGATTTATACTTTTTATATAATAAAATGTCGAAAAGAAATAAATAATCTTTAAATATTTGAATAAAACAATAAATAAAAAGTATAAAATTTTTAATGAAATAAATAAAAGAATTAAATAAAAATTAGTGTATATACAAAAAAGAAAAAGTTATTCTTTCATTTTTTAATTTATTATATATATATATATTGATAATATTTACAGTAATGAAAAATATAACACAATGAATAATGATTCCACTAATAGAAATAAATTTAATATTTTTAGTAATTTCTTCATCAGATATATTTTTATTATGGTTATATTTCATTATTCTTTGTCGAGCTTCCTCTATGAAATCATGATTACCAGAATCTTTAAACATATATCCATAGATGATACACCAAGCAATACAATTAAATACTATGATAATAGTATAAGCCCCAAATATCCAATTAAATTGTGTCAAAAAGGATATTTTTCCCTAATTATTATTATTATTATTATTATTATTATTATTATTATTATTATGTTGAATTATTTTAAAGACATTTAAAAATATAGTTTTTTCTTTTATCTAATAAAGTCATTTATTATAAAAAAAAAAAAAAAAAAAAAATTTCAAAAATGAGTACTTACCTTTTTTAACCCACAAAGTAAAAATATGAGGGATAGAATGGCAATAAAAGTTATAAAAAATAAAACATAAACACTAAAATCACCATTTTTTATAAACATTAAATGGTGTATCATATATAAAATATCAAAAATCTAGATAGGTAAGAATAATAGAAATATAATATAATTAATATAAAAAAAAAAAATTGTTTTTTTTTTATTTCAATTTTATATTTCAAGATTATATTTTTTTTCTAATAAATTATTTATTTCTTTTTATTAAAAAAATAGCTATACTTACAAGATACAACCATGTACAAAATTTAACTGAAGCTTCTTTAGATAAGCAACAACAGTGCCAACATTTATCATATAAAAACATTTTGAATTTTCATTATATATATTTTTTGTTTTTATATATTTCCTATTTTTTTTTTTTATTTTATTTGTATATTATATTATTTTTTTTTAAATTATTCCAAAGTTTTATTAACAAAACATTTTTTAATTCTTTTCCTTTCCTTTGTAATTTCCTTCTTTCCTTCTTTCTTTCCCAATAAATTCTTTTTTTTTTTTTTTTTTTGAAATTGACAGATAACTTAAAAGATAAAAAAAAACTAATTTATCTTTCTTTTTATAATAAAAATTTGATAACATATTCATAGTTACACAAATGAATTAAATTTTTAATTAATTAAAAAATTAATTTAAAATAAATTAAAAAAATAAATTAAATCTTTTAAAAATATTCCATAATTAAATTATAAATAAATAATAAATGAATTTTACCAAGGATTTCTGGTAAAAATTCAATAATTTTTATGCTTTTTGTGGGTAAAATATAAATATTACAAATTCCCCACTTTAGTAAAAATTAATTAGAATTTATAAAAATGACAAAAAAACGATACATTATTATTTAATAAAAGTTATGAAGGAAAGAATAAAAAAAAAAGGTATTTCGGCTTTAAATATATAATATTATAATAAAATGTATGATAATGGTATATACATTTTATTATATATTTCAATATATAAATAAAAAAAAGAGTATTTATATATTCTAATTCATTTTTCTATTTTATTTAGCGTTTTTATAAAGATTATTTATACTTTAGCTTTATTATTATTATTGTTATTTAAATTATTTCAATATCTTACTTTTATTTAATAATAATATGATTATCTTTTAATATGAATTTATATTATATTCATTAAGTAAATAGCATCCTTTTAATTTCATTAGTATTACTATTATTACTGTTATTATAATTTAGTTAATAGATTAATTAATATATATCCTAGATTTTAGACGGTTTTAGCCAGAAACTTTAGCCAGAAGAAATTTTACCTCTGCAAGGAATTAAGGCAAAAATACTCAAAAAGATTATTAATATTTTTTAGTTTTATATTTTATAATAATAATAAAAAAAACATTTCCTCTTCATCCATCCTAAAACTTTTTTTTTTAATTTCACTATCGCCTAAACAATACTAATTAAATTAATTTTAATTTAAAAATAAAAAGTTTATTAAATAATAAAAAATAAATTTTAATTAAAAATTTTTGTGTAACTTTATTTTAAAAAAACTTTATTAATTATAAAATTAATAAAAAGTAACCTCTTATTAAGTTGAACTTTTTTTTTTTTTTTGATAATTCAAATTTATAGACATTTTTTTAAATAGTTTAGTGAGAAAGAAAGATAATATTTAACACAAAAACATAATACTATATGTTTTATATACTATATATTAGGTAATATATTATAAAAAATGTTATTTTTTTTAATATTAATTTTCACAGACATATTTTACTTAGTTTTTAAAATAATTTTTTTTATCTAATTAGTTTATTATTTTTATAAGGATAATCTTGATAGAAGTTTTCCTTTAAGAAGTAATAACTATTTTTTATAACTAGAACTTACTAATCTTGAGCTTAAAAAATTGTAAATACTTGAAAAATATAATGTATTATCCATAATTTATAATTATATGGTTCATTTAATTTTTTTTTTTTTTTTAGATGAAAATACCTTTTTTTTTTTTTGTATTTATTCAATTTATAAAAGTTTACCTTATATTATAGGTAGTAATAGCCATTTATCATGAACTAAATAAAATTCATTAGAGTTATCATGTAAATACAAGTCGTAGATCGAGATCTACGACTTGTATTTACATCTTATTCCTAAATTTAATTATCTAATAATTTAAAAATACCTACAAGATAATCAATTTAATAATGTATACATATCAAAAAAATCTCATTAGGATGAATTCTAGGAAATGTTGACTTTCGTAAAGTTTTAATGATTCATCCATATATTGTTGATTATAAAAATTACCCTATTCCCATTCTGTTAAATTTTTATTATTATTCCAATCCATATTATAATATCAAACCTCTGTGAATAATCTTTATCTAATTTATATATATTATTATATTATTTCATTTCTATTTATTGTATAATGGATATATAAATAAATATAAACTAGCGAGCAAGTGTAATTTCTCTATCAGTATCACTTTTATTTATATTAATCTTATCAGATTTTGGAAAAAAATCTTTATTTACTAATTGATTTCTAAGATAATAATTATTTAAATGTACATTAGAAAAGAAAAAAAAATTTAGAAAAGAGTGTTATTCATGATAGGATTGAAAAACAAATATATATCAAAACAATTTGATTCTATTAAATAATATATAGATTTTTAGATATATTATTTAATAATAATTTAATTATATTAATCATATTTCTATTATTTATACAAAAATTAGTATTAAAGTATAATTAAATAAAAAACTCATAATAATGAAAAAAACAATGAAAATGATACTTTTTATAATTATTTATATATATATTATATTTTACTATAATTTTAATATAACATAAAGGTTAGAACATAAAATGTATTGTATTATTAAATGTATTTAATATTAAATGTATTAATGTACTAATTGTATTGTATTATTGTATTAGATAAAAGTTAATGTAATTATATTATGTATTTGGATAATTTCAAACTATAACGGTGGTTCTAGAATAGGTGAATTTCAAGTTAAAATGATTATGTTGATACATCACAGAAGAAAATAATAAATAAATAAATATGAAATAATAAAATAATAAAAAACTTACTAGGAACTTTATTTATTATGTCTCCATACTTTATTTTATCCACAAACTATTTTTGATTTGGTAAAAAAGAAAAAAAAGAAAATCTAATAAACACAAACAATAAAAGAATCATCTATAAATCTTTAATTTTAGTGAAAACATAAATTAAAATTTGAAGAACATGATGTGAAACATCTAAATTTTGAATAAAGAGAATATTACAAAAAGAAAAAAGAAAAAAAAACTATTAGATAATAAACGTTTTATTTATTTGTAGAGAATGTACTAAAAATAGACCTATGGTGATGCTGCTGATCTTTTTATAAAAAGTATGTATTTTTAGAATGATGATTTAGTTAAATATTCTTAATTGGAAGATGTTTAAAAAATATAAAGCGCCATTTAGCTAACATTATTATTACAAAAAGATTATCATATCATATCATTTCAAAAATAAAAATAATAATAATAATAATAATAATAATAATAATAATAATAATAATAATAATAATAATAATAATAATAATAATAATGCTTCTTGTTTACACAATAAAAAACTAAAAAAGGTGTTACATAATATATATTTAATTTTTTTATTTTATTTTTAATTCAATTTTTTTTTTTTTTAATTCTATTTAGTTTTTTTGTTTCTTTTTTAATTTATTTCTATTTTAAAAATTATATCTTAAATTATTATTAAGGAATAAAAAAGGTTTTTCGCAAAAAAAAAATTTTTTTTATAATATTTTATAATGCTTTATATTAAAAATATAATTATGATTTTTAAATAATCATTATTGCCAATTTTAATGATTATATAAAATTTTTTTATGTTTAAATAGGATAATTGTTTTAATGATTAGCGCATCGTTTAATAAAATTATTAATTATTTTCTCCCTTAACACCACTTTCTTCCTTTCTGACATAGTCTTCAGATTCAATGGTTTCAAGAAGTTCGTTAATGTAATTTTTAGTGGAAAAGTAATAATCAATCTATTAAATGAAAATATATTTTTTTTATTTCAAAAATGACAATACATTAGTTTTAAAGAATAGTTTTATATAGTTTAATTTATTATCTTATTTTTTTTTAATTCTATTGTTATTTTCAATACTTACAAAAACGAAAGCATCAATAATTACAAAAATCATAAAAGAGACTACTACTGTTTTAAATGTACTTTTTATGGTTTCAGTGTTGGCATTCATCATTTCATCTTCAAACATATTTGAATCAACACTATTGGCACCAGTATATAATAATACTAAACCGAACATTATTATAGCATCGTGTATAAGTTGAAAGGCAAGAACAATTCCGAAAACTAATTTAAATTGGCTTAAGTATTTTGGATTGTTCTATAAAAAGAATTAATAATAAAAATATTATTAATTATAAAATAAATACATTAATAATAGTTCATTTTTATAAACCTACGGTTTGCATTCCATAAAGTAAGAAAATAAGTGTGCCTATAATAGCAATTGATATAATAACTGATAATGTATTATTATATCTATAATTACTATATTCACCATTAATTGATAAACAACTAAGAATTTCAACTGCCTTTTTTTTAAATTATTAAAATATCATTTAATTAGTAAATATGCATCATAATAACAATATTTTTTTTTTTTTTACTTTAAAAATGTTTCTAGTTAAAAAAAAACTACTTACAATTAATATGTAAGCGCAAACTTTAACAGATTGTTTCTTACTTAAGCAAGGACAACAAATACATTTATCGAAAAAACCCATTTTGTAATTTTTTTCTTTTAATTTTATTTTTTTTTAAATTTTATTGTTTTTAGTTTATGTTTTTTTTTTTTTTTATCTTTTTATTTTAGTGAATTTTTAACTTTTAAAAAATTATTTCCTTTTTATACTTTTTTTTTTTGATATCCCTTTGTGTAATTTTTTTTTCACTTAAATTAACTTTAATCTATTAATTTATTTAATCAATGTGTAAATAAACTTTAATAAATATAAAAATTTCAACTGATGGTTTAGTAACTTAATATAGCCAATCCTTTAATTTTTTAATTAATTTATATTGAAAATTTTTTTTTTTTTTTGATCCCCTTAAAAATTAAAATTGACGGAAGATGAACTTTTTTTTTAAAATATTAAAAAGATATTGTTTTTAAAAAAAAGATGAAAAATTCTTATTGAATAGTAAAAAGAGATAGGAGGAGATAAATGTAATAAATGTAATAATTGATAGTTGAAAGATGGGTTTTACCAACAAAATAAAATGTTGGATCTTTCTTGTTCTGGAATGCTTCAGTTTCTGGACGAATCATCATCATTGAATATTTATAATATTTATAATATTTATTGATACAAAAATTTATTTCAATTATTTACTCTTTTTTTTTTTTCTAATAAGTATAGGCTTTCACAGCAATGTGTACCTTCTAAGCTAATTTTTCTTTTTTTTTAACGACATCAACTATTTTTAAATTTTATTATTAATTTAATTAAAATTATAATACATGTAATATAAAAATTAAAAATAAAAATAAAAATAAAAATTAAAAAATAGGTTTAAATAAACACAAATGAATAAAAATTGGGTATAATGTAATCTAATAACTATAATTAAAGTATTATACAAAGTATAATAATTGTATTTGACTTTCAATGGGACATCGAGCGAGCCAAAGATCAAAATTTTGTCATGGGACAAAATTATGATCTCCATTGGTTGCGCTGGCCCTCCTGGCCTGTCTTACTGTTTCTTCAGCATTGATGCTCTTGGCTGTTGTTTCAAACCTTTTGTTGACCATTGCTGGCCAATAACAAAAGGCATGATTTTGGTTAGAAGTTCCGTGGTTACCGTCAAGAATGGTGTTCCTTCGTTAGTACCAGATTGAATCTGACGCTTACAAAGTTCTTTCCATTCCCTTGAATTGTAATTGATATTGTTAAAACTTCTTCCCCCAAGAAGGAATTTAAATATTTTACTGCACACACTAGAATAATTATACACATTAATATTCACCGGATTATTAGAACTATTACTATTATTAACTAAATTACTATCTAAATTAGAATTATTATCTTCACTATTGCTATCATTACTAATATTATTATTTCTACTACTATTATTGTTATTATTACCATTGTTACTATTACTATTGTTATTATTACTAATGTTACTATTACTATTGTTATTGTTATTAGTACTATTGTTACTATTACTATTAATGTTATTGCTATCTCTACTTTTATTAATATTTTCTATATTATTGATAGGACTGTTGGAATTACGTTGACTGAAAAAATTTAATAGCTGGACTATGGAATCATAATGTTTAATACGGATATCTCTAAATGTTGGACAATCTAATAACCAATGTTTAATACTTTGATCTCCACACTTGCAACATAGACAGTAGTTAGGACAAACTGGATCAACAAATTTGGCAGCTTTGGCAACTCTAGCATCCAACTTGTATCCGCTTCTTGCTTTCAATAGCCAGTAGAAACCATAGGCAAACTCTGGGTATTCATAACATAATTTAATAAAATCTTTAGTTTCAATAAATTTATTATCATCATAATATTGCGCTTTGATTGAATTCCCTTTGAGATCTTTCCAATAAAAGTTTTTAATTGCTTTAACATCTCCATGCTTCTTTAGTTTTTTATCAAGTGTCCTACTTAATTTGCACCACGTGTATTTTCTAAATTTAGGAATGTAATTGACAAGGTGTGAGATAATACAATTTGAGTTTTTCCATTTGTTAAAACATCTAACCTGAGCTAAAGCACATTTGGCTGACAATGGAGGAATATTCAAATCTTTTGAGATAGAGTATAAAGATATAAACGATACAGCTTTATGAACTCCGGCAACCCATCGTACTCCTTTGTTAACATGCTTCTGAGCAATCCTAGACCTAGCTTTGTTGGATCCAAGTAATGGTGCAAAGTATTGAAACTCTGCTAATCACTTGTGAGTTAAGTATTGAAACTCTGCTTAATCACTTGTGAGTTAAGTACTAGCTTTTTCGAAAGGAATAGGAATATTAGGATTTTTTTAAGAATTTACTGACTGAAAAGAGTCCTTTCAAAACTTTATTATTAAGAGTTTTAATAACTGGTTTAAGGGACAGATTCTTATCCAATGGAACACCAATATAAGTGTAGCAGTCAGTAGTTGGAATGGGTTGTCCTGCTAAGTAAAATGTTGGTTCCTTCATGTTCTGATTTTCTATAGATTCAGGACGAATCACCATCGTTGAACATTTCTGGATACCAAATTTCATTTCATTATACAATGCCCATTCATTAACTCTTCTAAGCATCTTTTTTAAGCATCCTCTTGTTGGAGCACAAATAACTATATCATCTGCAAAACGTCCACCACAGCATCGAGCGTCACCTAAACTGACTCCAAGATCTTCGCACTTTCTAAATATATCATTAATAAAGAGATTAAAGAGAATGGGTGAAAGTGGGCAACCCCGGCGGACTCCTTTCTTCACATCAAAAGATTTCGAGAATTGTTCATCTAATTTGACATTAGCCTTAGATGTTAAATATAAATTTTTTGATAAATTGTAAACTCTTACCCCTCGGATTCCTAAACACCTAAACAATCTAATTTATGGAGAATATTACCAATTGGGACTGAATCGTATGCTTTCCTGAGATTTAAAAAAGGCCAAATATGTCTCTTTATTATCTAATTGACGTCTACGACATATTTCTTGGATTGAAATGAAAAGACTGATACTCTCTTTTTTCGAAAACCAAATTGATTCTAGTGGTGACAATTTTTGAAATCAACTTAATACCATTATTGATAAGTGATAAACCTCGATAGTTATCACATCACAATCACAATCTGTCAAATCTCCCTTCTTAGGAATAGAAACAATACTGGATTCATTCCATGAGCTGGGGAAGTCTCCATCCCAAATACGGTTGAGTAATTTAAGGATAAAATTTAAACCATGAGCATCATTATCTGAAGTGGTATTACCGGAAGAATTATTATCTGTAGCATTATTAGAATCATTACTTGATGGAATTAATGCTTGGTAAAAATTCAATTGGAATACCATCTGGACCTGATGCTTTATAATTTGGAGTAGAGAGGATAGCCGACTTGACCTCATCAATACTAATATCTTGGTTGATATCCCACTCATCAAGCATAGGAAGTGAAAAACGTTTATTCATTGGTTCTTCATACCAATGCTCCAAATCAAGAATGTCGACACCAGAAAGCTTGTGAATAGTATTTTTACATGATGTAGAGTGAATCAGTCTCTTACAAGAAATAATACAACAATAGCTACATGAATATAAAAATACAATGCAAATCCTAAAGTTGAATACATTGGATTCTTACAAGAAAAGAGTAGTACTCCATGAATACATGAATAAAAGAAAAAATACAGCAACAAAATGTATTACTCTTCTAATTAAATTAAATACTATACAAACTTACCTGAATACCAAACAATTCAACTTATCCATCAAAAACTTAAATTCGATGGATAAATGTTTTTTAATCGCTCAGTACCATGAGCTTAGTCCTTATAATTTTGCTTTAAAGACTAACCAAGTATCCATTGCGCAATACTTGGATTTTTTTTCTACTCTCTCAAGTACCATGAGCATGAGTAGAGCCCCTTTGAGAAACTTTATTTATTAAATAAATGAAGGTACCTTCCCAAGTTAAATCAACACAAATGAATAAAAATTGGGTATAATGTATTCTAGTCATTTTAATTAAAGTAAGAAAGCCACCACTATTATACTAAAGTATAATCATTAGATTTAAAAATACTCAACAATTAGTACATATATTTATAACTACTTTCATGCTTTTATTTTATATATTGGGTTAAAAATTAAAAACAAAATATTTGATATAAAAAAAAAAATGTCTAATTTAACAAGATTTATCTACCTATCTTATTTCGTAAATACATTTATATTTTATACTATTAATTCTTTTGATTATTATATTTTATTTTTAATTATATTAGATATTAGATATATGTAATATATATGATTTCTTTTTCTTATTTAATAATATATAATTTTTTTATATATTGATAATAATGATAAGTTTTTCTATATTCATAAAAAAAAAAAAAAAAATGAATAAACTTTTTATATTTTTATAATATAAAAGGATTGCAATTCAATACATATATCTTATAAATGTTACTGTGTATAATAATGTTATTTTAATTATATATTTATTTATTATATTTTGATAAATGAAGGCACCTTACCAAGAGTCAAAAAAAAAAAAAAAAAAAAAAAAAAAACATCCTATCATACATAGGAGACATACATTATTAAAATGTTAATATTTAAAGAGATATAATAAATAAATGACCTTTTATCTATATTTCAAAACAATAAAAATATAACAATAATATTAATATTTCTTTTTGATTACAAGTCACATGCACCAAAAAAAAAAAAAAGAATTACAATATTATTTTATATTTAATTTTTTATTTTAATTTTTAAAAATTATATTTTAAAATGATATTAATAATAAAAGGTTTTTCGTAAAAGTTTTTTTTAAAATATTTAAAGATGCTTTTACATTAAAAGCATAATAACTATGTTTTAATAATAATATTTTATGATTGCTTATAATCATAATAGATTATAGCTATTTTAATAAAAATATAATAATTGTTTATAATCGTTTTATAGATTATAGCTTTTTTTGATAATATAATATTTTACGATGCTTTTACATTAAAAGCATAATAACTATGTTATGTTTATAATCACTATAGATTATAACTTTTTTTAATAATAATATAATATTTATGAGGTTATTAATCACTATAGATTATAGCTATTTTAATAATTATAATATTTATGAGGTTATTAATCACTATAGATTATAGCTATTTTAATAATTATAATATTTATGAGGTTATTAATCACTATAGATTATAACTTTTTTTAATAATTATAATATTTATGAGGTTATTAATCACTATAGATTATAGCTATGTTTTGTTTATAATTATATGAATTATATTTTAATTAATAATATGATTTTTTTTATGTTTAAATAATAAAATTGTTTTATTGATTAGAGCATCTTTTAATATTTTGTCTTTCTTTGCACTTTCTTCTTTTTAAGCAGTTATATCCTTTTCAGTAGTTTCTTCTTTTTTAATAGTTTCTTCTTTTTTTGTAGTTTCTTCCTTAATTCCACTTTCTTCTTTTCTAGCAGAATTTTCTACTTCAAGGGTTTTAAGAAGTTCATTAATATAATTAATGGTGGATAAATAATAGTTAACCTATTAAATGAAAAGATATTTTTTTATTTAAAAAAATAATAATATATTAGTTTTTGTTATACTTTAGAAAATTGTTTCATATTGTTTAATATATTTATTTCCTTATTTCCAACTATTCTTTTAATTTTTTAATATAATTAATGTTCTCAATACTTACAACAAGGAAAACTCCAACAAGATAACCAATAATTTTTAAAGCAGCGTATGTTCTAATTTCTGTTTCTAATTCCTTTGATGATTTAAAAAAATTTTTAAAATCATTACCTGCATAATTTAATTGAACAATCCTATTACCAGCCTTGAAGAACAAAATAATAGCAGCAAAAATATATATAATAAAGTTTAAAACTTCTAGGGCAAGGACGATTCCAAAAATTAATTTAATTTGGTTTAAATATTTCGGGTTACCCTAACCATAATAATATCAATAATATTACAATTAATTTTTAAAAATAAATAAATACAAAAGTAATAATTTATTTTTATATGCTTACAGTTTTCATTGCATAAAGTAAATAAATAAACGAGGCAATGACAGCAATTGATAAAAGAGATGAAATTACTTGACGAAAACTTCCATTTCCAATGCTAATAATGAAACTAAGAATTTCAAGTGCCTTTTTTTTAAATTATTAAAATATCATTTAATTAGTAAATATGCATCATAATAACAATATTTTTTTTTACTTTAAAATTGTTTCTAGTTAAAAAAAAAAAAAAAAAAAACTACTTACAGTGAAAACATAAGTGCAAACTTTAACAGATTGTTCCTTACTTAAGCAAGGACAACAAATACATTTATCGAAAAAACCCATTTTGTAATTTTTATATATTTTTAATTTTCTTTGATATTTCTTTAATTTTATTTTTCTTTTATTTCTTTTAGTAATTATCTTTTTTTTATTACTAATGTTTATTTGAAGTACCAAAAAAGGTCAGAAAAACAATTTTTTTTTATACAAATTTCAGTTGTCTTGTGTCACCATGTTTTTTATTTAAATTAAAAATCTAAAAATTCATATATTAATTTATTTGTAATTAATGAATAAATTAATTTAAAATATAAAAAAAATGAATTAAAAATTTAATTATTTTCAGTAACCAACCATTTAATTTCTTTCTTTTTTTTTAATTAATTTATTTTAGAAAAATTCTTTTTTCTATCAAAAATTAATTTAATATGGTGTATCATTTTACTGGAAACATTTTCTTTTTTTTTTTGATTTTTAAAATAAATTATATATTTCAATAATGAAATGAAAAGATTAAAAGATACAAAAATTTTATTCTAATTTTTATATAAACCAAAAATTTGATTTTATGGTAAAACTCACTTTTATTTTGAATATAATAGAAATAAAAAAAAAATAATACTTTAACAGTATCTTTTCATTTTTATACTTAAATTTTGACATCTAAAAAATGAAACAAAACAAAGTAAATTTTGATTTTATCCGTAAATTAGTGATCCAATAGAATTTGTACTTATGTTACACAATCGTTGTATACAAAATTTAAGTTACAGTTCTAATTAATTATTAAAAATTGTTTTATAAAAATAGGGGATTTTTTTACATTAACCAATGCTGAAGCTTCTTAAAATAAAAATAAGTAAATGAATATGTAAATAAATAACTATAAAAATAAATAAATAAATAACTATAAAAGTAAATAAATAGTTTAATGAAATGGTTCTTTTTTGTAATTTTCATATTTCAAAAGAAAAACTATTTTTTTTTTATAATTTTTTGTGTTTCTTTCATTTTTATATTCTTATAAAAACGTGGCCTAATTCCTTCTAAGAATATCATATTTTAGGGAAAATTTTTATAAAGGAATCATTGGAATAATCTTTATGAAAAAATGAAAATTCTTAATTATTCTATAAAAACGCTTAATTTTTTAAAATGTTACAGGAAATCCTTCCTAAAATTAATTTTTTTAAAAATAGTTTTATTCTTTTAATAAATATTTCTAAAAGAGTATTTCATCATCTACATCTGACAAAAATAATTTAAATAGAATAAACCTATTGCTACCTTTTTTAAATAATACAAAGCATCATTACAAATTCAAAATAAGTCAAAAAATTTAAAAAAATTTTTTATTAATAATTCTGGTAATAATTCATGTAGTCTTCTGGTCATAGTTCTGGTTCTAATTCTGGCAATTTTAAGTTTTATTATTAAAATTTAATAGAATATTCTATAGAAGCTTTATCTCTTTTTATTCTTACCAAATTCTATTTTTTTTTTTTTTTTTGCTTTTTTTGCTTTTTTTACTACTGAATTTATTAAACATACTTTTAAAAATAATAAATAATGTAAGAATTTTCACTTTACTTTCTCTATTGAAATTTCAATGAACCCACACTTAAATACACGTACACAACTGCACGAACACAACGACAAAAAAAAAAATGTCTAAACACACAACTTCAACAACTAATTTTTTTTCATTTTTAGTAAAATAAAATTTCAAAAGTAAATTAATTTTTGTGTAGTATTGTTGATATGAAACAATTCACATCACATCATCACACAAGCAACATTTCATTTAGAGGAAGTAAATCATATATTTTTTATTGGTTAGCCTTTTTATGATAATATCAAATTGAAAAAAAAAACTCTACTCAATAATAAAATTGAATATTAAAATAAATGGTATTTTAACATAAATTAATGTAATATTAGAATAGATTATTAATGTAATTTGTATTACATTTTATTTTGTACATTAATGTGTATGTAGTTGAAGCAAATTTTGTATTAACATTACAATACATTATTTTACATTACAATAACATTTTGTATTTGCATTAATTTATTATATTATAACTAATCCACAAATTATGTATATAAAGAAGTTGCATATGTATTTAGTGTATTTCTTTAAATAGGATGATTTACAAGTATATCATTTTTCCATAAGAAAGAAAAACTATCCTTTTTTTTTTTTTTTTAAAAAAAAAATAGATTTTATTGTTTTATTGTATAATCAAAAGTAACAAATGTAATTTTAATATCTTTAAAATAATAATAATAGTTGTTATTAATATTTAAATTTATATATAATATTAACAATTTTCAGATACAAAATTTTTAAAAGGTTTTTTTTTTTTTTTTCTAATAATGAACACTTTGAAAATAGCTTTATTTTCTTATTATCATTACTCTACTATTATTATATAATAATAAAAAAACATTTACTGTTATTATTCTAATTTTTCCTTTTTTTATTATATATATAATTATTTAACTTTTATTAAAATTGAGGTTAAAATTTTAACCTTTTTATATACCTTGTTTTTTTTTTTTTTTAACTTTTATAATGAACTTTGAGTTTATTAGTTATCGTAAATATTTAAAAAATAACTAAATAAAAAATTGTAATAAATATGTTCATATAAAGCTATTATATATGTCATTCAAAAAAAAAAGCATTTATATTTGAAAAGAAAAAGGAAAAAAAAATTCAATTAATGAAATGACAAATTTTGGATATATTTTTAATTAAATTTATTTAACTATAAATTTCTCTTTTCTCTCTCTTTTTGTTTTTTTTTAATGGATTCAAATAAAGATACAGTAATATGGAATCATTAAAAAGCAACAAAAAAACAATAACAATGCAATTAATATTAATTCTATTATTTAATGAACATATTATCATTAAATATTTTAATTAGAGAAATAAAATAAATTTATCAAGAGAATAAATATCTTTTGTATGGTTAAATATAGATTTAAAAATATAAATTTAATAGTAAAAAATAAAAGAATTAAATAGATTGAATATTACTTTGTCAAAAAAAAAAAAAATAAATAAATAAAATTGTAAAAACAAAATATTATTTTTGTATACTTTATCTTTAGTATATATATATTTAAAATAAATAAAATCTTTTTTTTTTTTTTAAAAAAATTATGTTAATATTTTAAAATAAAATGAAAAAATAAATGAAATTTAAATATACAAAACCTTTAATTATTTCAATGGTTTATTGATGCTTCTTTTTTTTTTTTTATTTTTATTTTAATTTTAATTTTTTACATGCTTTTTGTTTATTTTTATTATTTTTAAATAATTATTTTTATTATATTTTATACCTTTTATTTTATCTATGAAAATTGAATTTTTCAACAATAGACAATAGCATTTTAATACATAATAATATACATTTAAATATACAAAAACATATAATTATTTTAATAGTTTGTTAACATTTTATCTATACTTTTTTTTTTTTATATTGTATTTTAATTTCTTACATGTTTTTATTTTTAATTTAAATAGTTTTTTTATATTTTCTATTATAGTTTTTTTTTTATTTTTTATATTCATGAAAATTATATTTATTTTATATAAACATATAAATATTTTTTATTTATAGTATGAAAAGAGGTTTTTCAAAATAGGACTATATTAATTAATGGACAATTTTATATTTCGTTAACTGTAAAAAAAGTTCATTTTGTAATTATTTCATTTATTATTTTGATATTTTTAAATATTTATATGCCATTTTCTTTCTTTCTAGTTGAATCTTCTAATTCATGTGTTCTAACAAGACTATTAATGTAATAACAAGAAGATATCCAGTAATCAACCTATTGAAAATGACAATTTATATATATATTGATAAGTAAAGGTGGGTATTATTATAATTCTCCCTTCTTTTTTTTTATATTAATATATTTTTAGTTTCATTAATAATATTAATACTTACAAGAAGGGTAGAAATAATAAAAGCTAATGCACAAAACCAAATAATAAATAGTAATTCAATTTGATCAAATGATTCTTCAATAGAATGGTTAATTATCTTAACAATATAATAAGATAAATCTAAAATTTGAATAATAGTGATGATTCCTAAAGCTATTTTAAGTAGTTTTGAATGTTTTGGATTACCCTAATTAAAATTTGAATAACAATTAAATAATTTATTTTTAAAAGTTATAAATAAATAATAAGTTTTAATACTATAATTCAAAAATTCGTAATAATAAATAATAATACTTATTAATATAAATAGTTATATCTACGCTTTTAATTTTATAAAGAAAGAGTGCATATATAGAAATGAATATAAGAATAATAATTAAAAATGTTAAATTTAAAATGTTAAAGTTATTTTCATTGATTATATAGATTTCTGAGCAGGCATAAAAAGCACTAACTATCTTTTTTTTTATTATTAAAAAATTCCATATTAATTTACATTTAATATACATTGTAAATTTTAAATTTTAATTAGTTAATAAATACTTACAACTAATAACCAAGTACATATTTTAACAGATTGTTTCTCTGTTAAACATGAACAACAAAAACATTTATCGAAAAATCCCATTATATTTAATTTCTTTCTCTATTTTTACTTTTGTATATTTATATTATTATTATTATTTTAATTATAATTATTTATAATTTTTGGCTTTTTTTTTTTTTTTTATTATAAAAGAATAGGAATTTTTTTTTTATTTTATATTATTTTCAATTCTTAGTGTAATTTCGGATTTTTTCATTTATATTAAATTTTTAGATTTTTATATATTAATTTGTAAGTAATTAATCAAGCATAAAAACTTTAATAAATATAAAATTGAAATGTGGAATAATCTTTAATTTATTTTTTTTATTATAAATTTAGATTTGAAACAAAAAGAAATTAATATAAAATATAAAATAGTATTTATAATAATATTTATAATAATACTTATAGTTTATAAAAAAAAGAAATAATAAACAAATATTTGAAAATATGTAATATTATAAATAATAAAATAAATAATAAAGTATTATTATTACCACTATTATTTTATGATTTACAAATATTATCATTTATAAATTAAAAATAAATGAAATAAATTAAAGATTATTACTTACAAATTAATATAGGAAAATCTAAAAATTTAATATAAATGAAAAATTCGCGGTTACACAAAATATCAAAATGGTATAAAAATGAAAAATTTTCCCATTTTATTAAATTTAAAAAAAAAAAAAACAAAATACTAAAACACTTTAAATAAGTATTTTATATAAAATAAAGAAATAAAAAAATAAAAATGGCAGAAGTCAAGACATCTAATAAAGGATTATTCTGTTTAGTTACTGTGAGTACTTTTAAATTTAAAATATAAATAATAATGAAAGAATATTTATTAGTGAAAATTCACTTTATTAAAATAATATATTTAAAAAGATATTTTTTTCTTTAATTTTATTTTCACTATGTGGTTTTGGAGGAATATTAGTAGTTATTCCTTTATTTATCGACATTGGTATAAATTCATTTTTTATCCATATAATCAAAAAAGTAAGTATAATTATGTATACATAATATTATTCCATCTTTCTTTATAAATTTATATATTATGATAATGAAACATATTATTTATAAAAATTTAAATATAAACTATTTAAATATTTAATATTATGATTAGGGAAATAATATTGATGATTTTAAGAGAAATAAAATGTCTTTAACACTCATCGTTGTTTTTGAAATTTTAAGTATAATTGTCTTAGCCTATTTATTCTCTCATTTAATGGAATATTTACATAAATATTATTTAATGCATTATAATTTAACTAAATTATTTATTTTCAATGGTATTATTAGTTTTTTAATTATTATCGCTCATGTAAGTATTAATTTATATTAATAAAATTAAATAGGATGATATTAATATGAGATGAAAAAAATGAAATAGTATAAAATAAACAATTGTATATGTATGCATGTATGCATTATAGAATTTTAATATAAATTGTATTTTTAATAAATAAAAATAATCATTTTTATTTTTATTTATATTTTTATTTTTATTTTTATTTTTATAGATTATTTATTTCATATCTACTTGGAATTACATCAATAAACGTATTAGAACTTTAAAAGGGGAAGATTTAGTTTGAAATGAAAAAAAAATAGTTTATAAATATCTGAAAATATACAATAATAACAAAATACATATTCAATTAGTTGTAAAATGAATTTTTTTACAGATAATGAAATATAAAGAATTGAATATATATTAAATATATATATATTTTTTAATAAATCCTTTTTTAATAACAATTATTATAACTATAAAAATTAAAATATTGTTATTGCTATTATACAAAATATATATTATAAATAAATAAGAAATAAAAATAGAAAATGTTAAGAATTAAAAAAAAATGTAATTAAAACATTAAAAAAATAAAAGTAAAAATAAAGCAAAAAATTTAAACTTTTTTTTTTTAAAAAAAAAAGTAAATATATATTTAAATTTAAATATTATTCTATTTTCTATTGATTTTATTGTTTTTTTATATTTTATTATTAAAATAATAATATTTTTTCTTATTTTATGTTTGTTTGAATTTAAGAATAATATATACCTACAATTTAATCCATTTTTTAATAGAATTAAGACTGAAATAATACTAAAATGACATTAGAATAATCAAATGGAATAGCTTTAATAACAAAAAATTATTACTAAATTATAGCTTTTTATTATGATAATATAAATAATATATTTTTTTATTTTACTATAAATTTTATAAATATTATGTTATTATGTTAGTATTTATATAACTGAACTATCAAATAAACAAACAATTTATTAAATATATAAAACCTTTAATTATTTTAATAGTTTGATGATGTTTTTTTAATGATATTTTAATTTTATTTTTTTATAAATTATAAAATATTTTCATATTTTATATTTTATAATTTAATTATTTTTATATATATGTATGAAGTTTAGTAAATATTCTTCAACTTTTTTTTATTTATTTATTTAAAACAATTATTATGATAACGATTTTTTCAAAATATATATTTTTACATATTAATTGATATTCCGTTTTTTTATATTCAGTCAACTGTAAAAAGAATCATTTTACAGCCATCTCAGTTATTATTTAAAAAGCATCTTATTCTTTACTAGCTGAGTTTTTTAATTCAAGAATTTTAATATGACTAATAATGTAGATTCTCATTATTCTTGTGTAATTTTATATTTTTTAATTCATTAGTAATTAATAAAAATATAGAAACCTTAATAAATATAAAAATGAATTGTTGAATAATCTTTTAATTTATTAAATATAAATATATAGTATAATAAAAAAAAAATAATCATTAATAATATTTATATTAAACCTTTTATAACATTACTTTTTAACTAATGTTTCAATGAATTTCTTCATTTTACATTTCAAAATAAATAATAAATTATCATTCTTACCAGTATTATTAATTCATTTTAATTATTATGAGTTATAAATATTATTATTTATTTCTTATTATTTTATTATTATTATTTATTTTTTATGTATCATTTATAAATTAATAATAAAAAAATAAATTAAAGATTATTCTACAATTCATTTTTATATTTATTAAAGTTTTTATGTTTTATTAATTACCAATGAATTAATATATGAACAATTTAAATTTTAATTGAAAAGAAAAAATTTGAAAAGTTACACAAAATAATGAAATTCATATAAAAAAAAATAATTTCCAATTTTTGAAATTTTAAAAAAAAAAAATTAAACGATATAAAATTTAATAATAAAATTATTTATAATAAAAAGAATAACAATAAAATAATATTAAATAATAATAAAGGAAAATGAGCTTTCACATTATAAGTTGTTGTTTTCCTTTCGTAAAAAAGGAATATGCTATATTTTTTATTTATTACATTATTGTAAGTATTTTTCTAAAAATAATAGATAATATAATTGCGAATTTAATGTATGAAATCTTACAAATTAAAATAATTAAATTAAAAAAAAAAAAGATGCTTTCTGCCATAATTTTCTTTTCATATATCAATATTCAAGGTACGATAATTAGTGTTATTTTATTTATAAACGTTGTTGTAAATTCATCTATTCTTTATAGCGTCAAGAAAGTAAGTATAATAATTATATATATTAAACGTAATGTTATTTCCTTTTACGAATTAGTAATAAATTATAATAATTAAACTAATTATAAAAATTTTTAATATAAATTACTTAATTATAATTTAACATTATTATAAGTTGAAGAATCAAGAAAAATTGAAAAAAGCTAAAACTATCTTTAGATTTGTTATTCTTTTACAAATTCCAATTATAATTGCATTATTTGCTTTTAGTATTTTTATTATTGATATAAAGGTGATTTCACAAAATGATTTTTTTTTTTTTTTTTTTTTTTTTTTTAACTTCCGAGTGCATTTCTCCCATCGATCAGAGTTAGCTCCAATGGTGGTTCTTAGAGAAACGTTGGCTCATTCCTATTGCTAGGTGGTTGTGACCCTCCTGGTCTGTCATACTGTTTCTTCAGCTTCGACGCTCACTTAATCCATGTACATTAGATGCATGTCGTTGTACGATATTTCACAACTACAATGCTAAGCCTCTTATAGTCAAGAGGATCACGTGTCAACCGCCCCCTAATGTTTACACTTAAATTGATTAAGGAATATTATGTGTTTTTGGCATAGCCTAAGTCACCACTTATTAAGTTCTAATTTGGAATGTACCATGTACACTAGACCCTCTCAGGCCGGCTAGACGAGTGTTATTATCATAGTAGTAAATTAGAAAGTTCATTTATACTTACCTGAATATCATAACCCAACCCATGGCAAACCCAGTGGGAAAATCCACAGGCACTGACATCTGCGGGGTCGAATCAGAAGCCTTATGTATGCTAAGGAAACGCCTTAACAACCAGGATAAAAACTGGAACGACACAAAATGTGATAAATAATGAAATTAATAAATATAAAATTATTATTATACCTGATTTTTAAGTTAACCCTAAAAGTAACTTAAAACAAGTTATAGTTTAATTAAGTACTTTACCAAAATTCTTAAATAAAATTAATCCTAAACACTGCATATGTTTTGATTATTGAAAGAAAATAATAAACTTTAATTAATCGAGATCAAAATATATAACTTTTGTTAAATTAATTGTTAAATTAAATGTTTAATAACTTCGTTAGTAAATTACACTTTAAAAGTAAACAAATATAATAATTCATGTTATAAAATAATATAATTAAACACTTTTATTAAAATACTAAAAATAATTATTACTTTAATTAATTGTAAAATAAACAACTTTTTATATTCTTTAACTTTTAATTATTTCTTTTATTGTTATTTCTAATTACTTTTATTGTAAATAGTTATTAATTTTATTGTTTTAATGTAAATAGTTTAAAATTAAAAGAAAATATAAATACATGTAAATATTCTTATTTTAATCATTATTATTATTATTAATAAAGAAATATTATAATTTTAATAATCACTTTTATAATTAATTAAATAAAATTTTAAATATTTAAATATTAAAAAAAAAAAAGAAAAAGAAATACATAAATTATAATTATAAATTAATAATTATAATTTATAAATTAAAGATAAAAATTATTTAATTATAAAATATAATCATCGGTCAAATAAAATTAAAAGTATTGTTATAAATTTTAAATAATAAAAGCAATAATATTGAGTTGTCTTTTTAGTTAATTTTCAGCGAAAAATAACTTTTGTTTATCTTTTCGGTTAATTAATTACTAAGATAATTAAAGTGTTTTATAGTAAGTTAGTAAGAGTGCAGTTTTATCACATATCGTGGGGGAGTAGAGCGCTAACTAATAAGTAAATATTACACCACTTAATATTTATGACGGTTAGTTAGTGGAGGTCGAAAGGCACGGTGACGAAACTGTCGGGTACTCTGAAGGTACTATAATAACATAATCAATATTATTTTCGGCTTTATAATAAAGAAATAAAAATAAACATCCTACTCTAAATTAAATATTTTTTTTAACAATACTAATATATAAATAACTTAATATAAATAAAATATATTCTTAACATTTTCTCAAAAAAAAAATAAAATCTTCTTAATTACAATAAAACTAAAGCAAGTGTCTACAAGTGTTTACAAACAACAACCAATTACTCCTTTTATATTACATTATATAAACGTTATATAAGATTATATTTTATTAATAACAGTAATAAATAAAATACCTGTAAATAAAATTATATTATTGTAAATAAAGACTATTGTAAATAAAAACATATTATTGTACCTATAACTAAATTATTGAGAATAAATAAAAATTGAACTTTTAAATAGAATATTAAAATAAAATAAAATAAAATAAAATAAAAATAATAAGTAATAATGGATAATACTACTAAAGGTATTACCTTTAATAGAATATCTATTTTGGGTTCAACAAAGGTTGAATTTGATGATTGGGAATTTTCTTTCAAACATTGGTGTAATTTATATAAGGTACCAGAACAAGAAAAGTTAGAATACCTTATATCATTAACTACAGGTACAGCTAGAACAATTGTAGTTAATGCATTAAATAAAGAAACACCAGATGATTATAATACCATCATCAAAAACCTTAAAAGTCATTTTAAAGGTTCAGTACCAAAGAATTCTAGATTATTAGAATTGTCTACTATTACAATAAAGAAAAATGAAAGTGTATCTGAATTCAATATTAAACTTGACTCTTTAATAAATAAAACAAACTTAAAAATGTCAAATGAAATCATATTGTCCTACTATATTAATGCTTTTAGAAACCTTACTAAAACTTACGAAGCACTTTTAGAAGCTGAACCAAAAAGTTTAGAAGAAGCCAGAAACATTACTATCAAGAAAGAGAAAATTTTCAATATAGTTGAAGAAAATAGACCAAAAATAAGAACTTCCATTAATTCTAGAAGATCTCCAAATGATAATAATGCTCAAAGAAATAATGATAAAGCATATTCCAATAATTTTAATAGTTATAACCGAATGAATAATAATAATACCACCCAAAATAGTTTTAAAAATTATAATAATAGAAATTATACTAATAACTACAGAAATAATAATTATAATAGTAATATTCAAAATAATAACTACAATAATAATAACAATAATTATCCAAGATTTAATAATATTAGTCAAAATGTTGAGCAAAGAAGAAGTACCTTAAAATATCCACAAAATAATGATGATGAACTAAAAGAAATAACTCAAAAGCTTGCTGACCTAAAAATTAATGTTTGTTTAAATTGTAAAAGAATAGGTCATACTACGAATGATTGTCCAGAATTAGATGATGAATATAATCATTTAAACTAAATAATGGGAGTAAGCAATCTCCCATAAAAACTAAAATTGCAAACAATTCACAAAAGGTACAAGAAGCCCAAATAAATTCTAATATCTCTAATGAAAATAATTATTCTATAAATGCCGCTCAAAAGAAGAGAATAAATGTTAAAACACTAGATAAAAATAAAATATCACCAAATAATAAAAGTATTGTCAAACCCTCAATACTTAACCAACCCAACATTAGGAATTTAAAACAACAAAAGAAGAATATTAGAGATACTCGTAGAAGAAAAATTAGTGAAGATAAAGATGAAGAGATGGAAGAAATCCCAAATGAAGAAACAGAAATAGAAAGTGAAGAAGAACAAAATAATACCAATGAAATACCTTTAGAAGAAGTTACGAATACAAAAGAACATATCCAACCTATTGAAATTAATGATTCTAACAATTCTACTAATGAAGAAACTTTTAAAAATAATAATGAAACTAATAATATAAAAGTAAAGAAAAATCTTGTCAAACCCAAGGTAACTACAAAAAGAAATATGACAGAAATACAAATGTTAAAAACCAAAGATAAATTTAGTATAATTAAAGAAGCAAATAATTTATATCCAAAAATAAGTCTTTCTCAATTACTCTCTGCTAGTCCATCGCTTAGAAAAGAATTAGAACAAGGATGTAAACCTAAAGTTGAAAAAGTGATGTACTCCTTTAATAACTCTAATATTCCATTAATAATTGGTGATATAGATGGAAAATATTTAAAAATTCTTTATGATACTGGCGCAAATGTCAATATCATTACTACAAATGGTTTTAATAAACTATCAAATAAAAATATTGAAAAAAGTGATAAGGAACAAAATATAACTATTGCTAATGGTACTACTGTTCCTACAAATGTTTTTACTACTTTAAAAATAAATATTAATAATTGTTGTACTATTTTAGAAAAATTTTATATTATTGAACAAAGTAATCCATACTTTGATATAATTTTTGGAAGAGGTATTCAAAAGAAATACCGTTTATTTATTGACCCTGATGATGATTATATATACCAGAAAACTAAAAAAGGTTTAAAGAAAATTACAAACATTATCAATAGTAATGATAATGATGCTAATGATATTCCCTTAATGAATTCTATAATTATTTCAAAAGAAGAAAACCAAGAATTTCAAGATACGTTAAAAGAAATCTTAAATTCAATACCTGATAATATTAAATCAAAATTTGAACACATTATAAATAAATATAAAAATTGTATGGCTACATCAATGTCTCAATTAACTACTGCGGATTTAGAACCTCATTCTATAATTACTACTACTAATAAACCAATAAAATTAAAACCTTATAAATTATCTAAGGAACATGCTGATATTTTAAAAAGTGAAATTCTTTCATTACTTGATAAAGGTTTAATTACTCCTTCTCACTCTCCATGGTCATTTCCAGTTTTACTTGTACAAAAGAAAAATGGTAAATGGAGAATGTGTATTGATTATAGAAGACTTAATGAAATTACTATTAAGGATTCTTATGCACTTCCTTTTATTGATGAATTAATATCTTCTGTTAATGGTGCAAAAATATTTTCTGCTTTAGATTTATACTCTGGCTATCACCAAATTCCTATGAACCCAAATGATATTGAAAAAACTGCTTTTACAACGAAATTTGGTAATTATAATTTTAAAGTAATGCCATTTGGTTTAACTAATGCTCCCGCTACTTTCCAGCGAGAAATGAATAGGATTCTCTTACCATTAATTGGTAAATGTCTTTTTGTTTACATTGATGATATTGTTGTTTATTCTAAATCACCAGAAGAACATCTTTATCATTTGCAACAAGTTTTTGAAATATTATCTAAATATAATCTTTCTCTTAATTTACAAAAATGTAAATTCTTTCAAGAAAAGGTAGAAGTACTAGGACATGTACTTACACCTAACGGATTAAAAACTGTTCCTTCTAAAGTTCAAAGTATTGCTTTATGGAATGCTCCAAAAAATGTTAATGAACTAAGATCATTCCTAGGTTTAGCTAGTTACTACCGCAAATTTATTCAAAATTTTTCTATTAGAGCAAGCTCTCTTTTTAATTTATTAAAGAAAGACCAAGAATATATTTGGTCACAAGAATGTAATAATGCTTTTGAAGATATCCGACAATGTCTATTAAGTGATCCTATTTTAAGTTATCCTGATTTTAATAAAGAATTTATTATTCGTACTGATGCATCAACTAATGGCATTGGTGCTGTACTCTTACAGGTGGAGGGGGACAAATTGGAACATCCAATTTGTTGTATTAGTCGTACTTTATCTACTTCAGAAAAGAATTATTCTGTTACTGACCTTGAAGGATTAGCTATTTATTATGCAATTCTACAATTTTGTCAATATATTATAAGTAATAAAAATCCTACCATATTAATTACTGATCATAAACCATTACTGGGATTTTATAAAAAGAATATTCCATCAAAAGGTAGACATGCAAGATGGATTGAAGAATTTAATAAATATAAAATTGAATTAAAATATGATAAAGGAAAGAAAAATGTTTTTGCTGATGCCCTTTCAAGATTACCTTCTAAAAATTCTGATGAAATAGTAAATTGTGCTTATGCAATTTTGTCTGATTTTAATCCAAGAGATTTAGACCTACCTGAAGGAATAAAAAAATATTTTACTAAAAATTATCAAGTTGTTGATAATACTCTTTATTATAAAAAAGATGAATTATATCTTAAAGTTATTTACAAAGATGAAGATAAAAAAGATATTATTAGTCGTGCTCATTCTGTTGGTCATGAAGGTGCTGAAAAGACCACAAATAGAATTTTAAAATCTTATTATTGGCCTGGTATTTGGAATGATGTTAGAATGTGGGTAAAGTCCTGTAGAAAATGTCAACTTTGTAGACCTAAGCCTTTACCTAAAAATACTGAAGATAATATAACCCCAATTGAACAACCATTTACTAGAGTCGGATTAGATATAGTTGGTCCATTACCACTTACTAAACATGGAAATTCTTATATTATTACCCTTGTTGATTATTTCACCAAATGGGTTGAAGCTAAAGCAATCCCAAATATGAAATCAGAAGAAGTAATAAAATTTTTAATAGAAGTAATAACAAGACACGGTCCACCAGAAATAATTGTTACTGATAATGGAAGTTCGTTTATGTCTGATATTACTAAAATGATGATTGATCTATATGGATCATGGGTTCATTTTGTTTCTCCTCATCACCCACAATCTAATGGTATGATTGAAAATAGAAACAAAGAAATTGGAAAAACTTTAAGACTTTTAATTGAAAATGAATCCGAATGGGATGAATATTTACCATCTGCACTTTGGGCACTTAGAACCACCAAAAATTCAAAAACTAAGTTTAGTAGTTTCGAACTATTATATGGTAGAAGAGACACATGGCCATTAGAAATAATGTTTCCTGATATTTATAAAGATCCTAATGAAACAGAAGAAGAATATATTTTTCGAAGATTTTTAAGGCATCAAAAATGGGTAAAACAAGCTACTGAATATTCTAATCATGCTAATCAATATTGGGAACATAGAATAGGTTTATCCAAAGCTTTAAAGAAAACTTATAAACCAGGTGATTATGTTATGATAAGATTAATAGGAAGAAGTAAATTAAATCCTTATTTTTATGGTCCTTATAAAGTTGTTAATAAACAAAAATTTAATACTGTTGTACTTGAAGATCCACATACAGGAAAACTACTTGATAGAAATGTACATATTAAAAATATTTTTCCTTACGTTCTACCAGAACAAAATTTAACTTCAAGGGACGAAGTTAATTCTTAAAAGGCCGAGAAACTGATAAATAATGAAATTAATAAATATAAAATTATTATTATACCTGATTTTTAAGTTAACCCTAAAAGTAACTTAAAACAAGTTATAGTTTAATTAAGTACTTTACCAAAATTCTTAAATAAAATTAATCCTAAACACTGCATATGTTTTGATTATTGAAAGAAAATAATAAACTTTAATTAATCGAGATCAAAATATATAACTTTTGTTAAATTAATTGTTAAATTAAATGTTTAATAACTTCGTTAGTAAATTACACTTTAAAAGTAAACAAATATAATAATTCATGTTATAAAATAATATAATTAAACACTTTTATTAAAATACTAAAAATAATTATTACTTTAATTAATTGTAAAATAAACAACTTTTTATATTCTTTAACTTTTAATTATTTCTTTTATTGTTATTTCTAATTACTTTTATTGTAAATAGTTATTAATTTTATTGTTTTAATGTAAATAGTTTAAAATTAAAAGAAAATATAAATACATGTAAATATTCTTATTTTAATCATTATTATTATTATTAATAAAGAAATATTATAATTTTAATAATCACTTTTATAATTAATTAAATAAAATTTTAAATATTTAAATATTAGAAAAACGAGTGTTTCTAATAAAACAATTTAGTGTTTTTAATAAAACAATTTTATTAATCTTTATAAAAACAATTTCAAATTCTAATCCATATAACTTATATAGTTATAACTTAAGATATAATATAATAATCACTTTTTGAAGTAAAATTCAAAATTAAGATTATTATCAAATTATATCAAATGAGGATATCATATATAAATTATTTTTTATTAATGGTGCATTAAATTTAATTGTTTTTTCCCTTCACGTAAGTAATAATGATCTTAATAAAATTATAAAAAATAATAAATAAATAAAAAAAAGAAGCTATATATATAAAATAAAATTTACATTGTATATTATTGTAATTTATTATTATTTATAAATAAAAATTATATTTAATAGATTGGTTTTTACATATCTGTTTGTGATTATGTCGATAAAATTCTTAAAACTCTTGAATTAGAAGATTCAGCTAGAAAGGAAGAAGATGGTTTATAAATATCTAAAAAGAAATACCAGAATATTAATATAGTTTGTTGTAAAATGATTTTTTTTTACAGTTAATGAGATATAAAAAATTGAATTTTTAATTAGTAAATAAATAAATGATATACTTTAAAAAAGCTTTATATCAATTGCTATAAACAAATAAGATATTATTATTAAATATCTTACTAATTTAATTTTCATGATTAAAAAAAAAAAGACATAAAAAATATAAATAAAATAAAAAAATAAAATATTTAAAAAAGAGAAATATTAAAAAAAACTGTAAAATAATAATTAAATAAAAATAAAAAGAATAAAGATAAGGTTAAAAAAATCATATGTATATAACATTAACAAAACATTAAAATAAAAAGTTTTGTATATATTAAAATATTTTATTTATTTTTAATAGATTCATCTTATATTTTAAAAATTAAATATTTTTATAATTCATAGTAATAATAAATAATAGTAAAAAAAGATTATATTTATTTAAAATATTTTTAAAAAAAAATAATCCTTTAATAATAATTTTCTATTAAAACTAAAAGTTATACTATTATTATTATAATTACATTATTTTGATTACTCTTATAATTTTATGTCAAGAAAGAAAGGCATATCAATAACATCAGTGAAAAATATTAGAATAAAAAATATTTGTTGGTGTAGTTTTTTTTTTTTTTTTTAATAAATAAATTAAAGTAAATATATGTATATATATTTAATAAACCCACAAAATATTAATATTTAATATTTTTTTTTTTTTTTTTTTTTTTTTGTTTTAAGATTATATTTTTAAAGTATTAATAAATAATCATGTATAATTAATGAAATAATCAATGTACTAAAGTTCAACAAAAAAAAAAAAAAAAAAAGAATGATAATTCATACACGATTTTTCACTTGATAATATATTTACTTTTATCAAAGGGATATATTACTATGAAATGAAATTTGGCATCTAGAAAAGTTCAACGATGGTGATTCATCCTGAATCAGTAGAAAATCAGAACAAGAAAGATCCAACATTTTAACTTTGCAGGAAAATCCATTCCAACTACTCTTATCATGATATTCCATTTGATAAGAATCCTTCTCTTTAAACCAGTTATTAAAGCTCTTAATAACAAGGTTTTGAAAAGATATTTTTCAGTCAGTCCTAACTACTGTCCATGTTGCAAGAGTGGTGATCAAAGTATTAAGCATTGGTTATTAGATTGTCCAACATTTAGAGATATCCGTATTAAACATTACAATTTCATAGTTTAGTTATTCAATTTTTTCAGTCAACGTAATTCCAACAGTCCTACCAGTAATAATAATAATAATAATAATAATAATAATAATAATAATAATAATAATAATAATAATAATAATAAAAGTAATAATGGAAGTAATAGCAATAATGAAGATAATAATTCTAATTTCGATAGTAATTTAATTAATAATAGTAATAGCTCTAATAATCCGGTGAATATTAATATGTGTATATGATTATTCTAGTGTGTGCAATAAAATATTTAAATTCCTTCTTGGGGGAAGAAATTTTAATAATATCAACTACAATAAAAGGGAATGGAAAGAACTTTGCAAGTGTCAGATTCAATCGGGCACCTACGAAGGAACACCATTCTTGACGGTAACAGTGGAACTTTTAACTAAAATTATGCTTTTTGTTATTGGCCAACAATGGTCAATATTCAAAAGGTTTGAAACAACATCTAAGAGCGTCAATGCTGAAGAAACAGTAAGACAGGCCAGGAAGGCCAGCGCAGCCAATGGAGATCATAATTTTGTTCCATGACAAAATTTTGATCTTTGACTCGGTGACATGCATCTAATGTACATGGATTAAGTGAGCGTCGAAGCTGAAGAAACAGTATGACAGACCAGGAGGGTTACAATCACCTAGCAATAGAAATGAGCCAACGTTTCTCTAAGAACCACCATTGGAGCTAACTCCGATCGATGGGACAAATGCACTCGGAAGTTAAAAAAAAAAAAAAAAAAAAAAAAATTGACTCGGTGTCCCATTTGGGAGTCAAATACAATTATTATACTTTAGTATGATAGTGGCTTTCTTTCTTTAATTAAAATGACTCAAATATATTATACCCAATTTTTATACCTATTATATTCTTAGATGGAGACTAATTTACTCTTTTTTTGTTAGAATATGTGAAACGTTATGTCACATGTATTGAAATGTATTGAAATGTATTGAAACGTATTTGTATGTATTGTATTTGATTAGATATTTAAGCCACAATGTAAATGTATAAATATATGTAGTTTGAGAAGAATGTAACGTTAGTAGTTCTTTATCATAAAATATATTAATAAAGTTGACATAATTATAAACCTAAATTAACCAACTCTTAATATTTTTTACTTAATTTATACTAAAGTCTAATTATATAGTTTGTTTCCCTTTATATGACCTTATGATATAAAAATAATATGTGACTTGAACATATTATTATATTAGTAATTTAATGAAAAATAAAAACTTTAATAAATATAAAAATGAATTGTGGATTATTGTCTAATTATTTTTTGGAAGACTAGATAAAGAAAACTCAAAGAGTTACTTGTTGAATTAAATATTTATTTGAGGTTTATTAGATTTAACACAATTTAATACCTTTCACAAACAATATAAATACAAAAGTATTTTCCCCAAAATTGTATCCAATAAGATAATAAGCTTTATTAATAAAGTTTATAAATTAAGCGCAAACAAAAGCTGCCTGCAATTAAAAATAATAATAAAAAACCAAAAATCAAATTAGTTTTGGAAAAATATTGTTGAAAAATACTAAAATTAAATATATAAAATTATAATAAATAAATAAAGAAAATGGACTTTTTTGATAGATGTATTTGTTGTCCTTGCATAAGTAAGGAACTATACATTAAAATATTCACTTTTATATTATTTGTAAGTATTTAATGACTAAAAATACAATTAATTATAACAAAAAAAAAAAAAAGAAAGTATATTAATTTAAAATTTATTTACTAAATAATATTTAATTGAAAAAATAAAGATGATTCATGCTATTTTTGCCTTTTATTTAATAATCTATCTTATTGATTATGGTGTAAATCTATTATTTATTTTAATGATTGCTTCCATTTTTATATATATATATATATTTTATGGTTTCAAAAGTGTAAGTTTAATTATTTATATATAAAAGTATTTTTTTTTTACTACAAATATATAAATTATGATAGTAAAATTTTATTTGTTTATAAATATGAAATATTAATTATTTATTACTAATATTTTATTAGAATAATCTAAAGCAATTAAAAATAGTTAAAGTACTTTCATTAATTATTAGTATTATTCAAATTATGATTACAATTATTTCCGGTTCCTATATCGTATGTATGATGTATTTTTACAATACTTTAATAAATAATAGCTTGGCGATCACTATTATTGTTATTGTTATTCCATGTTTAGTTTTTGGTTTAGTTCTTGTAAGTATTAATAATATTAAAAACATTCAAAAGATATTAATATGAAATTAAAAAGTAAAAAATTAATATTTAAAATTATCTATCTATATGTGTGTGAATTACTTTTTTTAATATAATAGATTGATTACTGTATATCTACATTGCGTTATTTCAATAGACTTATTAGAGCTTATGAATCAGAAGGTTCAGTTAGAAATTAGAGAGAATGGTTTATGGAGATTTAAAATAATGAAATATCAAAAATACAAATTTAGTTTCATTTTTTAAAATATAAAAAATTAGATATTCATTAATAGATAAAAAAAACATTCTTTTTAAAAGCTCTTTTCATAGTAATTATAACATGAGTTATAAATAAAAATAATTAAAACATTATTATTGAACTAATTCAATTATATAAAAAAAAATAATAAAAAACTCAAATATTATTAAAAAAAATAAAAAATTAAAAAAAGAAATAAAAAATGGAAAATTAGAATATCAATAAACTATTAAAATAATTCAACATTTTTTGTATATTTAAATATTTATTTTATTTAATCGTTCTATTTTATTTTATTTATTTTATTTTATAATTATCAAAGTCAGTTTTAAAAAATTGTAGAGTAACAACAATAAATGGTTATATATAAAGAAGAAGAAGAAAAAAAAAATTACTTATTTTATTTTTTATCAAAATATTATTCTACTTTTGTTGAAACCATTCTATTCGATTATTATTATAATGATTTAGATATTATTTATAAAAAATAATAAAAGAATATTTTTTTTTTTTTTTTTTTTTTTTTTTTTTTTTGGATTTCTCATTATCAAGTACTTATATTTTTATTTATAAACTACCTACAATAAATAAGTAGGTACAAATTTTAATAGCTTTTTCATCTGCTAAACATAGAAAATAACCGCAACTCTAATTATTTAATTTTTTATTTATGTATTTTTTATTTCTTTTTTTTTTTTTTTTTTTTTTAATACCTTGTTATTTTATTATATTTTTTATTTTTAATTTTTTACAACTTTTTTTTTTTTTATCTATGAAAATTAAATTAGTACAATAACAGTGTTTTAATTTTTTATAACAATTGTTATTAAAGTTTTTTTTTGCTGGATATATTTATCTTTTGAATAAAATCCATTTTTTTTTTATATTCTGTTATTGTAAAAATAAATCATTATACAACTAACTGAATTAATTCTTTTATGTATTTTTTAAAACATTTATAAACTTTCTTCTTTTCTAGCTGAATTCTCTACTTTAAGAGTTTCAAGAAGTTCATCAACGTAACGAGTTGTGAATTTGTAGTAATCAAACTTATGTATTAAAAAAATATATATTTATTTAAAAATAATAATAATATTTTAATATTTATATATTTATATTATATTTATATATAGCATCAATATAATTATATATATATTATTAACATTTTTATTAATTTATTAAAACTTACAAAAGACAAGAAATAAATTATATAAGAAGCTAATCCAGTAAATATAAAAAAACGATAAAAACTATCTCCTGTAGGAAATTCTTTCAGGATAATACAATAAAATCCAACAATAATAAATAGAAATATTATTTGTAAAACCATTACAATTTTAAATAACGATTTAAATTTAATTAAATATTTTGGATCACTCTAATAATAATATAAATAAAAAATAATTTAAAAAATTATAGATTATCATTTGTATTCAATACTATAATTTATAAATAATAATTTTTAATATAAATACTTGCATTATTCATTCCTTTAAGTAAATTTAAAAGTGAAATTATTGAAAGAACAGATAAAATTATACTACCAGGTAACAAAATAAGATTAGCTGCCTTTTTTTTTTATATTTATTTAAATATCTTTTAATTAATACATTTATGTAATGGTTTATTTTTTTTCATTATTAAATTTTTAAATATTTTATTTTTAATTGAATACTACTTACCATTAATATATATGTACATATTCTAACAGATTGCTCTTTCGTTAATAAAGGAAAACAAAAACATCTATCAAAAAAGCCCATTTTATTATTTTATTTTTATATAAATATTTGAATTTTTTTTTTTTTTAAAATATAATAAAATGGGAATTTTTTTTTCTTTTATATTCTTTTTAATTATTTGTGTAACCTCTTATTTTTTTTCATATCTATTAAGATTTCAAATTTTTTCATATATTAATTTAATGGTAATCAATCAATCAAATAGAAAAACCCTAATAAATATAAAATTGAATTGTGGAATAATCTTTTATTCTTTTTCTATTAAAGTTGATACATAAAAAAATAATAATAAAAATTATAATATATCTAAAGAACCTTTTTAGTATATATAAAAAAAAACAAAAGAACAAATTAATATCTCAAAATAGTGCTACATTCCAAAATATAAATATTTATGTAAAATGATTTACTAGTAGCAGTGTACAATAAATAAATAAGTAAAAACCATAAGAATTTCTATTATTATTTTTTATAATTATTAAAGTTAGTTTATTTAATTTATTTCCTTTAAATTAATATATGGATATTTAGATTTTTAATATAATTGAAAAATTTAAAGGTTACACGAAGAATAATAAAAAACGGAATAAAAAAATTGTTTTTTTCCTCAAATGAAAATTAAAAAAACTTTCAATACTAAAAAAAAAAAGGAAAATGTTTCTTTTTTTTTTTTTGAATAAATCTATTCATGTATTCATTGTTTTTTAGCAAAAAAATATGTTAAAATTTGTTTTTATTTATTAATTGTAAGTAGTTTTAATGGTAAAAATATATTTATTTTTTTTATTACATTTATTTATTTTATTATTATATTGATAGTAATATTGATTTTCATTAAATTTATTTTTTTATTGAAAAATTGAAAGTGGAATTTTTTTTTTTTTCCTTTTTATACCAATTTCAATGTTCTTAGGTAACCTTGTTTTTTATATATATATAAAGAGCATTTATCATTTATCGTTTCTTACCTATTCAATAAAAATGTAAAAGTATATTTAATTGGACTATTATTTCTTTATTTTTACCAACCTTTTAGTTTTATCTTTTAGTATATTCAAAAGATAAAATATATAATCATAATACCTAATTATTTTATTTTTATTTTCTAAATTCGAATAAAAATAAAATATAAGTTCTGTTTAATAATGTAATTTTTATTTTTTATATAGAATTATAATAATAATAGTATTAAAATAACTTTTTACCTTGAACATTCAAAATATTGTGGATTGATATTCTAATATTATCATTAAATGAATGAATAAAATGCACACATATAAAATATAGTGTAAATTGATAATAGTATTTTTTTTTTATTATTTTTTATAAATAATATTTAATTATTTATAGGGATAATCGAATGGAATAGTTTCACTAATTAAAGAAGAACAATAATTTAACAAGAAATTATTAATTAAAATCTTTTTATTATTATTATTATTATTATTTATTACTACTATAAATTTTATAAATTGATATCAATTTTCATAAAACAAAGCCATTAAATAAATACAAATATACAGAATTTTACCTATTTTAACAGTTTATTTATATTATATCTATGTGTTTTTGTTTTTTCTTTTGCTTTTTTTAACTTTTATTTTAATTATAATTTTACATTTTATTTTTTTTTTTAGTTAGTTATTATTTTTGTTTGTCTATTTTTAATTTTTATTATCTTTTTTTTTTTTTCATATATTTTGTTTATGATAATTGAATTTTGTTCAATACTTTAATTTATTTTATAACTATTGTTTTTTTTATATTATTTATTTTTATAGATACTTGTTGAATATCCAATTTTTTATATTTTGTTCATTGTAAAAAAAATCATTTTACAACCAACAAAATTTTTATACATTTTGAATATTTATATACCGTCTTCTTCTTTTCTTGCTGACTCTTCTAATTCAATAGTTTTAATAAGTTCATCAACATAATGACATGTGAATTTGTAGTAATAAACCTTGTTAATTGAAAAAAAAACAATAAAAAAATATTTATTTTAAAAATAATAACAATACATTAGAATTATTGGAATTATGCATATGCAATTATATGTGTATATAATTGTATGTATTGTTTTACTTACATAAATACTATAATAAATTAAAAAAATAATTATAAATAAATTAAAATATATGTCGAGTTTAATTTGACTAAGGACATACAGATAAATAATTAAAGCAATAATAAATATGAAAATTGCTAATATAAGGATAAGAATGATTTTAAACCATTTTTTAAATTTTTTTAAAAGTTTAGGATCATTCTAATAATAATATCCATAATTATTGTAATATCAATAATTAATAAAATTTATAAATATGCAACAAATAATAATACATATACTTACATCTTTCATTCCTAAAAGTAAGAATATAAGTGAAATATTTATAAAAATAGAAAAAAGTATTTCATAACTAAAGATGAAAAATACATGAAAAAACCTTTTTTCTTTTAATTTAATATCATTGAACATAATACATAATTTCATACTATTATATTTTTCTTTGTTTATTTTCATATTTACTTAAAAAAATACTTACAAGTAATATATAAGTACACACTTTAACAGATTGTTTCTTTGTTAAGAAAGGACAAAGAATACATTTGCTAAAAAGACCCATTTCATTATAATTTTTATTATAATTTCTTATTTATAATACTTTTTATTTAATTTGAATTTTTTTTTCTTTTTATACGAATTTCATTAATCTTTGTGTAACTTTTTTATATTAAATAAAATAAATATTATTCATTATCATTATTATATATTTTTTATACAATTATAAATAGTATTAAAAATAAGTATTATATTAATTATTGATAAAAGCAAAAAAGCATTCCTTGTTCTTTTAATATCCTTTAATAATCATAGTATCAGATTTTTAAATAAAAAAATATAACAAAATATATTGTTAATGCTTGTTCTTTACATACAATAAATGAATATTATATTTGAGCACTATTATACTATACATTACGAATGGTCAAGAAATGTATTGATAGAGAAACACTAATAATTCAATGATATAAATGTAGTTTTTTCTTGTAAAAAAAATTATATATGTATTGTTGTAGTGGTAAACCATGCAAAATTATTTTTATTATGGATTTGTATAATTAGTCGTTTCATATCATCTTATTACTAATTAAACCTTTTTTTTTCAATGAAGCTACATTGTTATCAATTATTTTTGTTATATAATATTCAATGCTCTTTTTCAAAAAACATTTTAAATAATAATAAATATCTCTCTAAACCAACCAACACAACAATTTCTACTACTACTACTTCTGCCTATTTTATATTATTATTAGGTATTTCTTTTATGCTTCAAATTTAAATTTAATAAAAAAATAAATTAAAGATTATTCCACATTATATTTTTATATTTATTAAGGTTTGATTATTTGATTTATTTTCATTAATGATGAGGTTACACAAATTATTAAAAATTTTTCATAAATTTATATATAGAAATTACAAAGGAAGGCTGTGAAGGAGAAGAAACATATTTATTATTTAAAAGTACCTTTAGCTAAAATATAATTAATTACAATAAATAATTATAACGAAAAAGCATAGGTAAATTAAAGGTAAATAAATGTGAAATTTATTAATAATAATAATATTTAAATTAAAAATAAAAAAAAAAGAAATTCATGTCATTATTGTTTTTTTATTAATAATAAGGTATAATATTTTGATGATGTATCAAATGCACTTTTAATATTTTAACATTTATTAATTTGTGTTTTTATATACATAATTTTTAGTTTCCAATGTGTAAGTTTAATTCTATACGTAAATAAAAATTATTTTTTTCCAAAGAATTTTAAATATTATAAATATTGTACTAGGAAAATCTAAGTCATTTAAAAAATAATAAAGTATCTTTAAGAGTTGTCGTTATTATTCAAATTTTAGCTATAGCTTTACTCGCTTTAATATATGTGATTAATAGGGATATAACAAAAAAGTTAATTAATGTCGACTTGACCACCATAATTATTATTATTAGTATTTCTTGTTTAATTATTAGTTTATTTCATGTAAATATTAGCATTATTAATAAAATTAAAAAGATAATAATATGAAATGAAAAAAAAATGAAAATTAATGTAATATGCCTAATTATATATCTATTATTATATTTAATTTAATAGATTGATTATTACATATCCATTTTTTTAATAGTCTTATTAAATCCTATGAATTAGAAAATTCAGTTAGAAAAAAAAAAAAAGATGGTTTATAAAAATTAAAAAAAAATATCAAAATACATATTTAATTTCTTATAAAATGGCTATTTTTACAGTTAACGATATATAAAATAGGATATCAAACCATATATATAAATATTCAAAAAATATGTATCAAATAATTTCTTTCACTATCAATTGTTAAATAATAAAATGTTAAACTAATCCAATTCACATGAAGAGATGTAAAATAATTAAAAAAAAATATAAAATATAAAATTCTTAATTAGCAATAAAAAAAAAAAAACAAAATAAATGAAAATAAAATGTGTAAAACTATAATTAAAGCAAAATATAAAAAATAAAATTAAAAAATAGAACACATAAATATCCATTACCTATTTAAAATAATTAAACGGTTAGTATAATTATACATCAACATATTTCATTATTAAATGTTTTATTATTTATATTATAAATTAACATAATGTTTTTAAAAGACATACTAAAAATATACAATATATATAATTAACATGTTTTTAAAACTCATACTAATACATTATTCATCAAATTTATATAAAGGATAAAAAGAAGATTCCACAATTAAATTTTATATTTATTAAAGTTTTAATATTAGATTAATTAACAATATATTATAATATATGACCAATTTAAATTTTAATAGAAATGAAAAAATTTGAAGGGTTACACAAATATTGAAATATGTATAAAAAGAAAATAATTTTCCAATATTATTTAATTTTTAAAAAAAAAAAAATTCAACTATTTATATATATAAAAATTTTAAAGTAATAATAATAAAACAATGAAAGAAAAATTTGGTTTTTTAGATAAATGTATTTTTTATCCTTTCCTAACAAAGAAAATATCTGTTATAATTTTCACTCTTTTATTAGCAGTAAGTAGTATTCAATTAAAAAAAATTAAAATAAAATAAATAAATTAGTATAAAAAAATTTTATTAATTAAATCGAAATTATAAAGATTTGTAACGCTATTGTTGATGCAATTTTCAATTTGTATATCTCAGAGAGAAAAAAAGTTGGAGAATTTGCTGTATCTTTTATGTTTCTTTATTTCAGTATTTATCATTTAATTCTTATTTATGGTGTTATAAGAGTGAGTATTATATTTATTTCATTTTTTTTTTTATACATGAATAATGAAAATGAATTTAATTATTTATTAATAAAATTTTATTTATTTATACTATTATTAATATTAATATTAGAAAAAACAAGGAATTTTAAAAAATTTTAAAAAGTGGTTTAAATTTATAGTTTTTATACAAGTAGGAATTTCAATTTTCTTTTCTGGTGTTTTTACAATTATTTCTTTTATGAATATAGATAATGAAGAACATATCAATAAAATATATTTTTTTGGAGGTTTAATTCTTTGTTTTATTTATAATTTCGTTATTGTAAGTATTAATTATATTAGTAGGATTCAAAAGATATTAATAAAGTAAAAAAAAAAAATTATACAACTATATTTACAATATACATAATTTTAATATATAAACATTATTATTTAATAGTTTGAATTCTACTTTTCTACTTGTTATTTCATTGATGGAATTCTTGAAAACATTGAATAAGAAAATTTTTCTATAAAAAATAAAGAGACAGTTTATAAACATTCAAAATAATCGAAATATCAAAATACTAATTTAGGTGACTGTAAAATGAATTTTTTTACAGTTAATGTCATATAAAAGTAAATCTCGGAAAGAAAAAAATAAAACCTTTTTCATAACAAATTGATATAAAACTAAAAAAAATAAAAACATTGTTGTTGAACAAATGCAATTTTCATAGAAAAAAAATAGAAAATATAAAAAAATAATAAATTAATCAAAATAAAAAGTAAAAAATTATAAAAAAAAAAAAAAATTAACTGTAATTAAAATGAACCATGGAGAGATTGGATTTCATTTATATTAACTCTATTTTATTATTGGTATAAATAATTTAAAAGGGAAAACATAGATTGTTGAAAACAATTATTATTATTATTATTATTATTTCTATTCTCTATAATTTTTGTAAAACTAAACTATTCATTAATTATCAAAAATCACTATAATTAAAATTTTAAAAAGTTTAAGACTAAGAGTAATAAATTTTCATTACAAGAATTTTTAATTCTCATAATATTATTAATTAAAATAGCATTATATAATAATACTTTATAATATCTTGTTAATATTATTTCAAAATTCCATTCCATAAGCATTATTTGATACTTTACATAAATAATATATTTTAAATTGTTCATTCCTTTTAGAATTAATTAATCCTTCAGTGTAGACAATATTTCCAAGTAAAACTTTATATTTCATATGAACTTTTATCAATAAATGATGATGGTTTAGAAAGTGAATGTTCACCTTTTTCCATACCATATGCATAGGTAAAAGTTTCAATATTACACTACTTGATTGTCCATTACCATCTTCTTTATCAAAATAGTTATTTGAAATATAATTAAATTCAAGTCATTTATTGACTCTACTATTCCAATAATATATATATATAGATATATATATTTTTTTCATATTCCTTATATTATGTTAGGAAAGAATATTTACCACAATTATCAGAATATTTGTACATTTTTTTTCTGACACAAAGTATCCATCTTCATATTTTATACAAGTGTTTTAATTTGGAGAAAGAGTAAATCCTTCTTTTCATTTTGTACATTTTTTATAATTATTATGATTGTAGATGTCACACTTTGTTACATAGTATTTACTTTCATTATTTGTATCAGAATCTTTGCCAGTTGTAGTTAGAAAAGTAGTTGAAGTATTTTTCTTCATAAACTAGACTAGTAGTTGTAATATTACTGTATTTCTCACTTTTTATTTTACTTGATAAATTTCTAAATCTTTCTTTATACTTTTTAAATTCTTGGAATTATAATGATTATAAGTACTATTGCAATTAATTCAAAAACATTTGTTTTAGAATCATGAATATTTTTGATAAGTTTATTTATTGTTTAATAAAATCAATAAAATATATATAAATGCCAACTTCATTTTTGGTTTTATCTAAAAAACTAATTTTTTTTTATAATGAATTTTTGATAAATTATAAATATTGGTAATAAAGAATTTTATATTACACTATTTTTTTTTTTTTATTGTTAATAAACGTCTTTTTTTTTTTTTGGATGTATAGGATTATTAAATTATTAACAAAAATGAATTTAATAAAATAAAATTACTACAAAACATTTTATTTATTTTATTTTAAAATATATTTTTTTTTATTTACAACTTAAAAATATTTATTATTTTTATATATTAGAAATTGGAAATGTAGATTATTTTTTGTTTTTAACAAAAAATTTTTTATTAATTATTATATATATTAGTATTTATTAATTATAGAAAATAATTAATAAATACTAATGTATAACATTGTAATGTTAAATTATCAAAGATAGGATATATTTATATCTTTTTTTAAATATATTTACTTTCATGTGTGAAGTAAATATGAAGAAAGTAATAGTAAAAAAGCTTTATATTGATAGTCGATACGTTATTATTATTATATTATTATTAATATTATTATTATTTTTTTGATTATAGTTTATTTAATGATTTTATAAAATACCATAGTAATATACTATTGGATAAATAATTTTAAACATAATACCAGCAATTAAACCTGCTACGGGAAGAGTAAGCAACCATGAGAAAAAGCAAAAGCCTAAAAGTTTCCAATTCACACTTTTAGTATTACCATTGCATAATCCAATGGCGGTTGTAGAACCTGTAATACAATGAGTAGTAGAAACTGGAAGAGATAAACGTGAACATGATAAGACAGTTAAACATGCACTTAATTCAACACAAAATCCACGAGTTGGTGTTAATAATGTAATTTTGTTACCAAGTGATCTCATAACATTATAACCATAAGTAATTAAACCAATATTAATTGCTAATGCGCACATAATAAGAATCCAAATAGGAATAGAAAGACTTGAACTTGGATCTGAACCAGTGTGCCATATATAATAGATGGTAGTTAAAGGTCCAACAGCATTGGCAACATCGTTAGAACCGTGAGCAAAGGAAGCAAAAGAAGCTGTAAATATTTGAAGGAAAGAATATAATTTTTCTGTATCATCATCATATCGTATAGCTGCATCATGCATTCCTTTTAATTCATCACTCTTATAATCGGCAATTTCTTTATTAATACCATTACTAAGAATTTTACTAATTTTCATTTTCTTAGAAGCAGTGGTTTCTTCATTTTTAAGTTTGTTATTATATAATTCAGCATCTTTATTATTAAAGTTGCTATTATTATTGATAGTTTTATTTGAATTTAAATAATAATCACTAATATCACCTACGGATTGATTCATTTCATTAGTTATATTTTTTTCATAGTATGTATCCTTGGTGTTATTTAATCCTTCTTCAATAGATGACATCGTTGTTTTCTTGCGTTCACCTATGAAATGAATAAATGGAATATGGTAAAATCTTAAATCTTCATTTCCCTTAATAATTCTTTTAATCCATGGAACATAAAAAATAACAGAGAAAAGAGCAGCTAAAAGTGAAAATCCAATAGTAATTCCAACAATAGTTGGGAATCCTAATTTACTAAGATTTAAACCTGGGGCACCTTTATAGATAATGAAAAAGACAATGATAGCTATGGTAATAAAGAAATAAAATGGAATATTTCTTAAACCTGATTTAAATGGATTTCGACGTTTCAAAACCAAATATTTAACAGAATTATAAATGATTGCACCAACAATTCCAGCAGCTACTGGACTCAAGAACCATGAAGTAATAATTTGGAGAACACCTTTACCAGCCCATCCCCAATTAACAACACCAAATCCATGAGTAGCAATACCAATACCAATAGTGGCACCAATAATTGAATGAGTAGTACTGACAGGAAGACCAAATTTTGTAGCTGTTAAAACCCAAGTAGAAGATCCAATTAAAGCACACATCATACCAACCATAAGAATATCTTGTTCTCCTTTGAATTCTGATAAATTAATAATACCATCACGAATTGTTTTAGCTGTGTGAGAACCAAGTAAAACGGCACCGAAGAATTCAGTGAAAATTGCAATAATACATGCTTGTTTTAATGTTAAAGATTTTGATGCAACTGAAGTGGAAAAGGAATTTGATACATCATTTGCGCCAATTCCAAATGCATCTAAAAATGCAAAAGCAAGACCAACTACAAAAACAGCGGTAAGTGAGAAAGGTTCCATATTGATTTTTTTTTTTTAAATTAAAAAAAATATTAATCTAGTTTTTTTTTTTTTTTTTGATATTAATAAAAATTATTTTTTTTTGTTTTAATTTTATGAATGATAAAGCTAATAATATAATAATAGAAAATATTATAGAATTATCTATGAATTAATATTTTATTGAATGAAGGTATGAATTACAATTGATACTTATTTTCAGTATTTATATAATTTTATTTTTTATATAAAGAATTTATTTCATTTATTGTGTATATTATATTTAATGAAGAATCAATGTTAAAATAGTATATTATAATTGGTTAATAGTATTAATAAAATTTATATAAAATGAGGAATGCATGTACGTTTATGATTTTTTAATTTATGGAATTATACTTGTTAAATGCCAATATTTATTTATTCATTCAGATGTTCAGAATATATGTTATTATTGGTGAATATCAATTAATGACTTTTTGTGAAACTATTCATGTTTTTGACAGCATTATTATAAAGGTATAATAATTATAATTTTCATAAGAATTAACCTTAAAATATCAGAAATACATTATCTATAGGAATATAAATGAATATTTTAAATATAAGATAATAGAATATAAAATACAATAGAATAATTAAAAATTGTTATTAAAAGATAAATTATTATTATTCTAATCATTACTATTATTAGTAATGGTATTAGTAGTATTAGTGTTAGTATTAGTATTATTATTTATAATAATAAAATATTAAAAAACATTAATTATAATGAATGAATAAAAAATAAATAAATAAATAAATAAATGCTGCGTGCTATTTAAATGCCATTTTATTGGCTACTTTTTTATAAATAGTTAAATTCCTCATGCCAATTCAATGTTATTTTATTGGTTAAAATCAGAGTTAATATTTTTAATTAATTTTCTGTATAATTTATAATAATTTCTTTAAATTGAAAATTCAAAAATGATTCATTTCCTTTTTTTTATCATTAATGTCAATGAGTATTTGTAATTAATATCTATATGTTTTTATTATAAATAACAAAAAAATGATTAACTATATGGTATTTAAATAACAAAACAAATAATTTATATTATATTATGTGTGTCACCGAGTTATTAAATTTTAATTAATATAATTCTTAAAGATGGTGTATGTGTTTGAACTTTATATTTAAACCATGTATTCTAACATTCATAAAAAAAAGTATTATAATTATAATATATATCATATTAAATACATAATAAATTAATGGTAATAAAACATGTTTTTTTTTTATTTTTTTAATCTTAAGCATAATATAAAATTAATAAATTCATTTAAATATAATATAAAAATATTAATTTATATTTTAATTCTTTATTATTTTTTTAAAAAAGAAATGATTTCATTAAATTTATAATTATACTATAATTAAGTGGTGTTACCATTAGTTGAATTGTTGTTTTTATTTTTTATATATATTTAAAATAACATCTATTTTTTTTTGATTATTTGTACAAAGACAATATGTACATCAATCTTTATTATTACTATCTTTAAATTATATATTTATAAAAATCAATAATTTCTTTTTATGTTTAATACTTAGATATTAGTATATTATTAATAAATCGTTTTATTATATTAAATATTTAACAATATTTTCTTTTTTCTTTGATACGTCCGTGATATAATGTATTTATATTTTTTTTTCTTTTTTAAAAGATGAAAATACTTAAATTTCTGTATTTTTGTTAATGGAATATTGGTATAAATTTTAAATTATTTATATTTATAAAATTTTAATTTCATCTTTTTCAGAAAAAAAAGAATTTTTTAATATTCCAAATAATATATATATTTTTTTTATATATTTAACATAATATTCATTTTTTTATATAAAAATATCCTTTAAATGAAGAATACAATTTTTTTTTTTTTTAATAGAAAAGAAAAACTTATTTTTAAAATTTTAATAAATTTAATAAACTAGAACAATACAATGTACACCATAAATAAAAATGTAATTACAATAATTTATTTAATAGAATAAAAGGGTCAGAGTGTATTTAATTTTCTTATTTGTATATTTATTGAAATAACTATTTATGTCTATAATTATATATATATTTTTTAAATCACTATACATTAAATTTAAAAAAAGTATTACAATATTCTATTATTAATGCATCTCATTATCTGACTTTTTTGTTTTATAATTATTAATTTTCTAATTAAATATTAAATACACTCTTTTATTTTCTTTTGAATATAAAATAATGGTGTAAATCTATTATCATCTATTAAATTTTTATTAGCACCTTTCCCAATTAAATATTTAATTATATTTCTATTTTCTTTGTAACATGCATAGTGTAATGTAATGATGCTTTTCCATACTTATCTTGAATATTGATATCTATTTTTTTTATTTTCAATCAAATAGTTAACTATGTTTTCATTTTCTTAAATACATACATAATGTAAAGATGTTTTTCCATAGTTGTCCTTAACACTGATATTTAATCCTATATCCTCAATTAAATATTTAACAAGATTAACATTTTCATTTTTCTTACAATATTTTTATAAAAATGATAGTTTAAAATATCTTAAAAAGCTCTAGTTGATAAAGATAGTGAGTCGATAAATATAATAAAGATAATACTCTATAACATATTGTATGTCATAGAGGAGACAATGACATGGTAAAATATTTAATTAATAATGGTGCAGACCAGACATAAATATCTACAATAATAGAATTAAACGAACTTATAATTAGACTTTAATATAAAGTAATAGAAAATAAAATTGGAAAAGTAACTAATTCTTATCATTACATTATAAAAGAATTAAAAAAAATATAATATATTATAAATCATATTTTCATATACAAAAAAAAAAAAAAAAGAAAATGCTTAGGTCAAAAAGAGATTTAACAGTTAGGATACTTTTTATCAAATTGTATAATCATATTAATATATAATATTGTATAATCTAGTTTGTAAATATTTAAAATATCAAATTTAAACTTTTTTATAATTATTTTTTTTATACTTTATATTTTATTTTTATTAATGCATACTTATATTTTGCTGTCATTATTATATAAAATATGTATTTTATAAGTACTATTTTTTTTAAAGTAATAATAAATAATAATAATTATTTCATTAATTCCGTTTTATTATAATTAAAATTCTTATGGCGATTAAAGTCTATTATAAAATAGGGAAATATTTATTATTTCAAAAATTAGCCTAAATTATCAATAAAATGTTTTTAATTATGATAATTAATGGATAATTTATATAGTATGTATGTATTTATAATCAAATAAAGTTAATTATAAAAAAGTAACCAACCTATTATTATGGATAAAAAATAAAGTCTAATTAATATTTAATTATTATTAAAAAATAAAATAAAAAAGTAATGATAAGGTATTAATTACCGAAAGTTTAAAAAAAATAAAGTAATATAACCATTTTATATATTATAATATAAATATTTGATTTGGATATATTATGCAAATATAAAAAAAATATATAATTAATTATATCTATTAAAATTGATAATAATTAGATATTAGAAATTTTCAATACCTAAAAAAAATTAATACTATAAAATAATAATTTTATAGATTAATTACCCTTAATAATTATCTTTAAATTACTTTAATTAAACATTATTTCTTCCTTAAATAAAAATAATATTTAAATATACGAATAAAATATTATATATTTTTATTTAATTCAACAAATAATCATTTAGAAAGAAATCTTAATTAAATATAAAATACTATATTTTTGATCAATTAAATTAATAAACTTTTTTAAATTTTTATAACTACTATAAAAATTGCTTACAAAAAACTAATCTGAATTTTCGAGAGATTTTTCTTATTTTTAAACCTTTTTTATTTCTATTTTAATTTTTTTAATGTTAAATAGTATCAAATAATGAAAATACTTATTTTTCTCCTTAATTTCACTTTACTAATACTAAAGCTTACTTATGCACAAATTAATGCTGCACAAAGTAATACTGAACAAATTAATGCTGAACAAGTTAATGCTGGACAAACTAATATTGAACAAATTAATACTGAACAAATTAATACTGAACAAATTAATACTGAACAAATTAATGCTGAACAAGCTAATGAAAAATGCATCCCGATAAATCAATTATTAGAAAGAGAACCATCCTTTGATTGTTGTAAAGAGAGTGGAATTACATGTTCAAACGATGGTCGTGTCACAAAAATGTAATAATTAGAGATATATAATATATTTTGTTTATTAATAATTTTTTTACAATAAAGGGATAGATTATCGATTATAATGAAAGTAAATACATTAAAACATTCAAAGTTAAATAAATTGTCGATTTCAATTTTAAAGGAAAATTTATTTATTATACTTTTTTTTTTAAAAAAAAAGACAATATAATGAATTATCAATTTAAAAATATTCAGTTTTTTAAAATTGAGTTTTTTAAAATCTTTATTCTAAAAAATTTAAAATATATTAATCCAATTAACACTATGTTTTCCACAATAAAATACTATATTCACTTCATTTATAACTTATATATCTTTTTTTTTATTAAATTTGGATTATTTCATATGGAATTGGAAAATTATCCTATTTAGAATTAGACTTTTAAATATTCTACTCCTATTATATTAATATAAAGAAAATTAATTTATCTTTCTTTTTTATTTATTATATTTATTTATTAAAAAAAAAAGCGATATCAATGTCAATTTTTCAAATACTGATGAAGCTGGAAATATAATTAAGGATAAAAATCAGTAAGTATTAATTACATTATTATTATATTATTTATACAATTAGTTATATCATAAAATAATGTATATTAAAACATTTTTTGTATATTTTTTTTACTAAATATTTTAACTATGATACCATTTAAATAGCTATATACCCCCTGGATTTGGAAATTATACAGATTTAACATACTTGTAAAATTTAAAATACATATTAAAAGTAATATTTTTTAAATAAATAAAAATAATATTTATATTTTTATGTGATAATAGGAGTATAAGAAGTGATGATATAAATGGCATTATTCCACCTGAACTTGGAAACTTGACAAATTTAGAATATTTGTAATTTTATATTATAAATATTATATTTTTTATATTTTATATATTATTTATGTAATTAATAATAATATAATTTTATATTTATAATATTTTGTATATTTATATATTCTTTTTACTTTTCAATAGATATATATATGGAGATAAATTAGTTACTACTATACCACCTGAACTTGGAAAGTTATCAAAATTATCCTATATGTAATGGCTTGAAATTATTTATATTATTATAATAAATATAATATTTGTGTTTGTTGTACTTAATCAAATTTCAATTCATATTTTTAATATGTAATAGGTATATACATGGAAAAAATATAAGTGGTAATTTACCACCAGAACTTGGAAATTTATCAAGTTTACAAGAAATGTAATTTTTATAATATTATATATAAAAGGATAAAATGTATTATTTTTAACCATTAATATATTTCTATTTAATAAAAAAGGTTTATTACAAGAAATAGTATAACAGGTCCAATTCCTTCCTCATTTGGAAACTTATCAAATTTAAAAACAATGTAATTAATTTAAACTAATATAATTAACACTATTAATGATAGTTACTTATGTAGTAATAATTTATTATTTTTCATTTAAAAAGGGTTATAGATCAAAATTCTTTAAGTGGTGAGATACCACCTGAACTTGGAAATTTAACAAAATTGGAAAGAATGTAATTACAGCAGATATAAATTATTAAATAGTAGTTTATATCTATTAACTCAATATTCATTAATTACTGTTCATTTTTTATAAATATTTTTTTATATGAAAAAGTGATCTTACTAACAATACTTTATCTGGTTCTATTCCTCTAGAATTTAGAAGACTATCTAAATTAAAAAATTTGTAAATATTAAAAAAAAAAAAAGAAAAAATTAAAATATTATTATTTTTATATGAACATTATAAATGATATATTTTAGTATTAATATATAATGTTTAACACATAAACTTATTATTATTTCATACAAATTTCATTTTTATTTAAAATAGAGATCTTGATTCAAATGATTTAATAGGATCTATACCTCCTGAACTTGGAAACTTGGCTAGTCTAAAGACATTGTAATTATTAATTATAGATGTTTTTATTTTAATTAAAATATTTATGTTTTTTTAATTAAATTAAATTTAATTTGATTTATTAGGGATTTGTCTAGTAACTATTTAGTAGATTCTATTCCTCCTGAATTAGGAAAATTGTCTAAATTAGAAAAATTGTAATTGCTATATTATTAATAATAAAGAAGTAATAACCATTTTATAGTTAATATTTTATTTTTATATAAAATAGAATATTATCTGAAAATAAACTAACAGGGTCTATTCCACCTGAACTTGGGAAATTATCAAATTTAAAAACATTGTAATTAAACTATTTTTTATTATTATTATAGTACGAATTAGAATAAATATAATATTAAATACTAATTATCATTTTTTTCTTTTGTATAAATGATAGAAATTTAGCAAATAATAATTTAAGTGGTTCAATTCCAAAAAAAATAAAAGAAATGGATATAAAATTGTAATTAATATTTACTTTTAATATAAATATATATTTTTACTAATATTAGAATATTAGTTAATAACTTTATTTATTTATAATTTTAAATTTAAATATCAAGAAATGTATCAAATAATCCGTTAATAAATACTGAAAATAGTAGTTCATCACTATCATATATTGGTATTGCAGTTGTATGTGTTTTAGTACTTATTACAATATTAGGTTTAATATACTTAAAAACGAAAAAGAAGATTTATGAAAGTGGTGGTAGTAAAAGTAAACTTTTATTATTACCTAAAAGTTCAGGAAATAAACAAGTATATAATAGCTCAGGAAGTAAACAATTATATAATAGCTCAGGAAGTAAACAACAAATATCTAATAATTCATTAAAACAAACCTTTTAATAATTTATATATTATAAATAATTAATTTTTAATGTAATATAAATAAGTATAAACAAATAAAGTTAATTATAAAAAAATGACCAACATACTTTATATATTTTATTAGATTAAAATTTTGAATTTACTATTTTAATTTTAAATATTTAATTATTTTATATTTATTTATATGTATATTTATAAAGAATGGATATAAAATGATAATAATCATAATAATACAACAACTAATATTATTAATGCTATATTTAAATTTTATATTAATGATGAATGATATTTTATTTAATTATAAAAATAACATAATTAAACTTTTAGAAATATACTAAACACTAATATATTAATTAATTAACACTATAGTTTTAGTAAAACTTTTATTTTTTTTAAGCTAAAAATTTTGGAATTTAAAATACATTTAAACGTAACAGTGTTAGTTTAGGAAATAAACGTTGCTGCGGAGGCCTTTTTGCTGATGACATTGTTCTGATTACTCTTAACAAGAACCTTCAGAAGATGCTTAATCTAGTACTCGATTGGGCTAATTTAAATGAAATGAAATGTCTTTTGGAATAAATAAGTGTGCAACTATTGTTGTTAAACCTATCAACTTTAATAGATCCTCTAGTTATGTAGACCCAACATTTTACATCGGTATGTACTCGATTCCAAAGGTTTCTTGCTATACCTATCTTGGAATCCCATTCGACGAAAATCTTTCTCTTTCTCTGACTCCTATTCTATCTAACATGTACAAAAAAGTTCAAAAATCTTTATTCTCTTTCAAGAGCTTTCTTACCAACAATTGTGTTCTTATTGGTTTAAAAAATAATATAGTTATTCATTCCTATATTTCAAGTAAAGTCTCTTATTATGCTCCATTACTTGGTTCCAACAAAAATAGAACTCGCAGAGTCCAATCTCTTATCAATACTGCTGTTCTTTGGAGTGTCGATAGCTTTCACAATAAAAGTCTGAATAACAAGGATTTTGTTTTTGAACGAAATTTATTTATTAGCCTGTATGCTTGAGGATTCCAATATTTTCTGGTATTTGTGCTGCGCAACAAGTGAAATGCTTTGTTAAATGGAGAAAGTTAAACTGTACTATTAAAGATCTCATTCGATCTATTCCTCCCATGTCTCATTATTCATGGGCCAAAGAATCTTACTCACTACATAAGAAACTTATGAAAATAAATATTAAAAGTACTCCCCAGTTCATCGGGGTCTCATGTTCCATATGTAGAGGGTTTCACGGCTTTTCTTATTAAAACCTCATTAGTAGCTCAATGAAACTATTTTCTGGTATGTTTAGTAAGACACCTAACGTAATCAAGAGCGCCGACGTCGTACCGATATGGCAAAGGAGCATTCCTAATGTTCCGTACACAGGGTTCAATGTTAGTATTTCTTCGAATGAAAGCATTATGAGCTCATGGGAGAGTTTAGTGGACACCACACTATCATACCTGATGTTACTTCTCTTTTTTATTTCATTTAATTTATTAGGTAGGAACCAATCCCACACAGTACGAATTACAGAGTTCATTCAACTTTTATGCAATTTTAATAATTATTTTATTTTATTTTATTTTATTTTATATTTTATCATTATATATATATATATTATTATTATTTTTATTTATTATTTATTATATCAATATTTCAAATTAAATATATAAATACAAGAAGAAGTGTATTATCTTCCTAGTCTAAAAAAAGAAAAAAAAATTAAATGTAACGAAGGACAAGAACAAGGATTTCTTATTTTCTTTTCTTTTTAAATTAATCTTAATAAATATAAAATTAGATTTTATTACTTTATCCATTGTATTTTCCTTAAGAATGATATAATAGCTTATTTACATTATTATACTATTACTCTAATTATTATTATTATTATTATTATTATTATTATTATGTTTTTATTATTGAATCCAGTAAATAACTTTTTTAAAAAAAAAAAAAAAAGAATCTAAAATAATAATAAATAAAATAATTTTTTATAACATTTATATTTATATATTTTTAATTATTTAAATTAATAAACTTTTTAGAATCTTTTTCATACTATAAAAAAGAGTTTATGAACAATTGAATTTTCAAAAAAAAAAAAAAATATATATATATATATATATATATATATATATTTTAACACACATACACATACATACATATATATTTATTTAAATTTATTTTCTTTCATTTTATCTCTTTTTAAATAATTAATAATAAATAAATAATGAATATATTTATTTTACTCATTAATTTCACTTTAATAATACTAAAATTTACTTCTGCACAAAATGATGTTAATGAAAAATGCATTCCAATAAATCAATTATTAAATAAGGAACCGTCCTTTGATTGTTGTACAAAAGGTGGAGTTACATGTACAAAAGATGGTCGAATCACTAAAATGTAATGATTCTATAAATATAATATATATATTTGCTTTATTTATATATAATATTATTTAAAAAAAAAAAAAGATATGGATTAATATTATAACAGTAAATAGATTAATGCATAATACATTCTAAATTAAATAAGTCTTAATTATAAATGGAATGATATATTATTACTTTTTAAAAAATATATATAATATTCAATATTTTATAATCAAAATTTTTAAATAATATTTTAAGTATATTAATCCAGTTTAATACTATGTTTTCACCCCAATAAAATACCATATACTATACTTATATACATTTACATTAAAATATCAATATCATATATATCATATTGTTTATTGAATTTGGATTATTTCATATGGAATTGGAAAATTATACTATTTAGAATTAAGCTTTTCAAATATTTTTCCTTAATTAATATTCTCATTAATTTTTTATTATATTTATTAAAATAAAGTGATATAAATATTTCTTATTCAAGTCCTGATGAAACCGAAGATATAATTAAGGATAAAAATCAGTAAGTATTAATTACATTATTATTATATTATTTATACAATTAGTTATATCATTAAATAATGTATATTAAAACATTTTTTGTATATTTTTTTACTAAATATTTTAACTATGGTACCATTTAAATAGCTATATACCCTCTGGATTTGGAAATTATACAGATTTAACATACTTGTAACTTTTAAAATACATATTAGAAGTATTAAAAATAATATTTTTCAAATAAATAAAAATAATATTTATATTTTTATGTGATAATAGGAATATAAGAGGTGATGATATAAGAGGTTCTATTCCACCTGAACTTGGAAACTTGACAAATTTAGAATATTTGTAATTTTATATTATAAATATTATATTTTTTATATTTTATATATTATTTATGTAATTAATAATAATATAATTTTATATTTATAATATTTTGTATATTTATATATTCTTTTTACTTTTCAATAGATATATATATGGAGATAAATTAGTCACTACTATACCACCTGAACTTGGAAAGTTATCAAAATTATCCTATATGTAATGGCTTGAAATTATTTATATTAAGAGAATAAAATATAATTATATAATTGTATTTAATTACATTTAAAAACTTATTGAATTAATTATTCGCATTAAATTTTAATTGCATTTTTAATTTGTAATAGGTATATACATGGAAAAGGTGTAAGTGGTAGTATACCACCAGAACTTGGAAATTTGTCAAGTTTACAATCATTGTATATATTTAAATATCATATTATAAAAAAGTTATCAAGTTTTATTTTATTATTAATCAAATTAAAATTTTATTCAAAAAAAGATTTTTAACAAGAAACAATTTAACAGGATCAATTCCTTCCTCATTTGGAAATTTATCAAATTTAAAAGAAATGTAACTATTTTAAAATTATTAATATATAGTTTGAGTTATAGTTAATTATATAATAATAATAATAATAATAATAATAATAATAATAATAATAATAATAATAATAATAATAATAGTAATAATAATAATAATAATAATAATAATAATAATAATAATAATAATAATAATAATAATAATAATAATAATAATAATAATAATAATAATAATAATAATAATAATAGTAGTAGTAGTAGTAATAATAATAATAATAATAATAATAATAATAATAATAATAATAATAATAATAATAATAATAATAATAATAATAATAATAATAATAATAATAATAATAATAATAATAACAATAATAATAATAATAATAATAATAATAATAATAATAAAAATTTATAATTTTCATTTAAAAAGAGTAATAGATCAAAGCTATTTAAATGGTAAAATACCACCTGAACTTGGAAATTTACCAAAATTGGAAAGAATGTAGTTATAATTGATATAAAATTATTATTTATTAATAATTATCATAAATATATATTTAAAACTATATAATTATATTATATAATGAATAATCTATTTAATATGAAAAAGTGATTTTTCTAATAATACTATATCCGGTCATATACCTAAAGAACTAGGAAAATTATCTAAATTAAAGAATTTGTAAATATTAAATAATATTAAAAATATAATTAATTATATATACAATATATATATATTGATAATATTTCTTATTTTGCTATTATTTTATACAAATTGCATTTTTTTATTTTAATAGAGAACTTGATTCAAATGATTTAATTGGTTCTATACCTTCTGAACTTGGAAACTTGGCTAATTTAAAAACCTTGTAATTTTAAAAAAATATATTATTATATTTTTTTAAAATAATAACAGCTATTATTAAATTATTATTAAAATTTATTTTAATTCAATAGAGATTTAAGTAATAATTATTTAGTAGATTCTATTCCTTCTGAGCTAGGAAAATTGTCTAAATTGGAAAAATTGTAATTTATTTTATATTAATAATAATAGACTAGTAACAACCATTTCATAGTTAATATTTTACTTTTATATAAAATAGACTATTATCTGAAAATAAATTAACAGGGTCTATTCCACCTGAACTTGGAGATCTAACTAATTTAAAATCTTTGTAATAAAGATATATTTATAGTATAATTAAATATAACCTATAATATTTAATATTTATTATAATTTTTTTTTTGGTATAAATAATAGAAATTTAGCAGACAATAATTTAAGTGGTTCAATTCCAAAAAAAATAAAGAAGATGGATATAAAATTGTAACTAATCTTTATTATTAATACAAATATAAATATATTTTAGGATAAATATATATATAAGAATATTAATATAATAATAATTTTTATTTATAACTTTAAATTTAAATATTAAGAAATGTATCGAATAACCCATTATTAAATACTGGAGATAATGATTCATCACTTGTAACTATTATTATAATAGCAATATGCATTATAATACTTATTATAGTAATAACATTAATATACTTAAAAACGAAAAATAAAGTCTATAATAATGGAAATAGAAGTAAAACATTACCTAATAGTAGTATAGGAAGTAAACAAACATCTAATTGCACAGGAAGATAAACTTCCTCAATTATTATATATTAAAACTTTATATATAAATAATTAATAAATATTTCAAAATTTATTGTAATTTAAATTATTAAAATCATCTGAAAAAGATATTACCATAAAGTGTACCTTAAATTTAATTTTATTTTTGTTATTAATTATAAATTTAAAGAATATTACTTTTATTAATAATTCAATATTGTCTTTCTCTATATACTAAATATTAAATAGTTTTTTTTGTTGTCATATACCATAATTAAAAATAAAAAGACATTTTAATATTAAAAAAAAAATATTATTAAATATGATTTATCCATTATTATTGTGTTTTTAAGAACTAATTATCAAATAGTAATAATAATAATAGGATGATATGGATCATACATTTAGTTATTATTTTTTTTTACTAATAATATTTAAATTATTATATTTAATTATTGTTAGAATATATTGGAAAATTTAATTAGCAACACTTTATAGTATAAATTCATTCAAATTTCTATTAATTATGATTATTGTAGATGTAATTACCATAATTAATAAAATCGACAACTATAAAATCTAACCAAGGTTTTCTAACAACTAATACTATTAATGCTATAAATAATTGTGAAATCAAATTAATAAGTCTAAAAAAAAAAATGTTACATTGCTAAGGTCATGTGACCATATAAAATAAAATAAATAAAAGGTAACTTTCTCTACAACATACAACACATAGACATTACGTTTACAACATTTTTAATACATGTTTATGTTTTTATAAGATAGTTACGTGTATCATAAATATATGATATAAATAAATAAAATTATGTGTCCATAAATGTTCACAATAAAATATTATTTATTACATGAATGAATGATATTTTATTTAATTATAAAAAAATGTAATTAAACTAATATAGTTTTTTGAAAATTATATACTTTTATTCTTTTTAAACTTTTTCTGTGGAGCTAAAAATTTTGGATATTTAAAATACATTTAAATGTAACGAAGGACAAGAACAAGAATTTCTTATTTTCTTTTCTTTTTAAATTAATCTTAATAAATATAAAATATTTATAATATGCTTAGATTTATATTTCTTTAATAAATCAAAATATGTAAATTTTATAATAGAATTTAATTATCTATATTTTTGGATAATTATATAAAAAATAAAGTTATCATTTTGGTAAATCATATATATTTTGAATAGAAAAAGAATTAGCAAAAATGATAAAATAAAAGAACACTGGATTATGGATTAATTATTTATAATATAAAAAATATTATGGATTGTGGATGAATTGTTCTTAAATATAAAAAAGTTTGTTCAATTCATTAATAATAATATATAATATATGAAAATTATAAAAATTATTTGAATATATTATTCTTTTTTATTATTAAGGTGTATATTGTTTATAATTCAGAAAAATAATTGAAGTTTTTAAAAATTAGATTTTATTACTTTATCCATTGTATTTTCCTTAAGAATGATATAATAGCTTATTTACATTATTATACTATTACTCTAATTATTATTATTATTATTATTATTATGTTTTTATTATTGAATCCAGTAAATAACTTTTTTAAAAAAAAAAAAAAAGAATCTAAAATAATAATAAATAAAATAATTTTTTATAACATTTATATTTATATATTTTTAATTATTTAAATTAATAAACTTTTTAGAATCTTTTTCATACTATAAAAAAGAGTTTATGAACAATTGAATTTTCAAAAAAAAAAAAAATATATATATATATATATATATATTTTTTAACACACATACACATACATACATATATATTTATTTAAATTTATTTTCTTTCATTTTATCTCTTTTTAAATAATTAATAATAAATAAATAATGAATATATTTATTTTACTCATTAATTTCACTTTAATAATACTAAAATTTACTTCTGCACAAAATGATGTTAATGAAAAATGCATTCCAATAAATCAATTATTAAATAAGGAACCGTCCTTTGATTGTTGTACAAAAGGTGGAGTTACATGTACAAAAGATGGTCGAATCACTAAAATGTAATGATTCTATAAATATAATATATATATTTGCTTTATTTATATATAATATTATTTAAAAAAAAAAAGATATGGATTAATATTATAACAGTAAATAGATTAATATGAAAATATAGGAATAATAATTCATATTATAATAATTAAATAAAAATTTTATTATAAAGAATGTATATTTGTATAGGGCATTATTATATAGTTGAAATGTAATAATAAAAAAACTCTAAATATTTTTTTTTTAATTTTTAAAAAATAGAACTCAAAAACAATTTAAAATTAGATATTATGAGAAATCAGAATAAACATTTGATAATAATAATAAATACTAATTTCTTATATTTGTCATTTTTTAATTCATTTTTTAATAGCTTATCTTTTAATAAATGATCTATATTCAACTATCTAAAAGTAATAAACTTTGTTATAAATAATAATTATTTCTTTAATTAGTATTTATAGTTTATTTTCAATTTTTTTAATTTTAAATTTTACTTTTTTAAGATTTATTATAAAAAAGTTCGTAAAAATAAATTTTTTTCTTTTTTAATAAAATAATAAATACAAAATTTTTTAAGCTTTTCTTTTTTATCTTTTTTATCTTTGTTTTCTTTTTTCTTTTTTTTAACTTATATAATAAAAAATAATAAATATTATTATTATAATTGACAATGAATATATCATTTTTATTGATTAATTTCATTTATATAGTAAAATTTATTTATGCACAAACAGATATTAATAAAGAATGTATAGTAGTAAATAAATTATTAAATAAAGATCCATCATTTGATTGTTGCACATATGGAGATATTGTATGCAAAAATGACCATATTACTACAATGTAATGATTTATATATATTTCAAGATATAGATATTCTAAATTAGATAAATATCCAATTTCAATTTCAAGCTGAAAAATTATCTGCTAACTTTATAAAAATTAATAATGAAAAATAATTTATAATAAGTTTTTTAAATATGCTTTGAAAGATAAATCTGTTAAAGCCACAGAATCCTTAACAGATTTAAACAATTTCAATAATATTTAATATTTCTCCTAAAATAACATATTTTATTATATTAATTAGATAATTATATAAAATAAATGTTTTATGTTATTACAATTTATCTTAACATAAAATATAATTTGGAATTATCTAAAATAGAATATACTATAATTAATAATAAATTATTTTATAAATATTTTATAATATTAATATTCTTAACCTTTTTTTATTTTTTTTAAATAAAAGAAATATAAATATTAATTATGCATATTCCAATGAAACTAATGAAGTGGTTTATGATAAATATAAGTAATAACCATTTATTTTATTATATATTATACATTAATATTATATCCTATTTTAATTTATTAATTAATAATTTAATTTTAAACAGCTATATACCACCTGAACTTGGAAGTTTAACTAATTTAACATATTTGTAATTATGTAACAATTATGATATTTGTGGCAAAAAATTATTATAATATTTATAATATTTATATTTACAACTTGGAAATAGGAGTATATGTGGAGATAATATAAGAGGTTCCATACCACCTGAGTTAGGGAATTTAACAAATTTAGAATACTTGTAATTATTAATAATTCTTATTATTGTTCAAATATGTTTTTTTTACTTACATTACTATTATTTCTAATTATTAAACAGATATATATATGCAGATAAATTAACTAGTACAATACCACCTGAACTAGGAAATTTACCAAAATTGTTTTATATGTATTTATTAAAATTGTTTATTAATATTATATTATATTATATTATTATGTAGAATATTCATAAAAAGAATAATACTTTATTTTAATCTGTAATAGATATTTACATGGAAAATATATTAATGGTACTATACCATCTGAACTTGGAAATTTATCAAATTTACAAGAAATGTAAATGTTTATTAAATATTTATTAAAGAAAAATGAAAAAAAAAGTATTAAGGTATTATTATAATCTATTATTATTAATTTATCTATAATTCTATTTATAATAGGTATTTTTCAAGATGTTCTATAGCAGGACCAATTCCTTCTTCATTTGGAAAATTATCAAATTTAAAAACAATGTAATTAATTAAAAACTGTTTTATAATAGTTTATTATTTTTATTAAATTTATTATTTTTATTTGTAAAAGTGTTGTTGATCAAAATGAATTAAGTGGTGAAATACCACCTGAACTTGGAAATTTATCGAAATTAGAAAGAATGTAATTATAATCGTTTTAATATTAAAATAATAATAATTATTATTTATTATTATCTTTTACTTATTAATTAATATATTATTTTAAAACGAAATATAAAATAGGGATTTTTCTAATAATACTTTATCCGGTCATATACCTCCAGAACTAGGAAAATTATCGAAATTAAAGAATTTGTAAATATAAAAAAAAATAATAAATTAAAATATTATTATTTATATATAAACATTCTAAATGATATTTGATAATATAATTATATATAAAATTTTTTTATTCTGATATTATTTCACACAAATTATATTTTTATTTTAAATAGAGAACTTGATTCAAATGATTTAATAGGATCCATACCTATTGAACTTGGAAATTTGGCTAATTTAAAAACCTTGTAATTATTAATTATCAATATTTTTTGTTTTAATTAATTTAAAATATTTATATGTTTTGTAATTAAACTTAATTTGATTTATTAGGGATTTATCTAGTAATTATTTAGTAGATTCTATTCCTTCTGAGCTAGGAAAATTGTCTAAATTGGAAAAATTGTAATTTATTTTATATTAATAATAATAGACTAGTAACAACCATTTCATAGTTAATATTTTACTTTTATATAAAATAGACTATTATCTGAAAATAAATTAACAGGGTCTATTCCACCTGAACTTGGAGATCTAACTAATTTAAAATCTTTGTAATAAAGATATATTTATAGTATAATTAAATATAACCTATAATATTTAATATTTATTATAATTTTTTTTTGGTATAAATAATAGAAATTTAGCAGACAATAATTTAAGTGGTTCAATTCCAAAAAAAATAAAGAAGATGGATATAAAATTGTAATTAATCTTTATTATTAATATAAATATAAATATATTTTAGGAAAAATATATATAAGCATATTAAATAATAATAATTTTTATTTATAACTTTAAATTTAAATATTAAGAAATGTATCAAATAACCCATTATTAAATACTGGAGATAATGATTCATCACTTGTAACTATTATTATAATAGCAATATGCATTATAATACTTATTATAGTAATAGTATTAATATATTTAAAAACCAAAAAAAAAATCTACGAAAATGGAAATAGAAATAGTACAATGCCTAGTAATCTAAAAAATGTTCAAATATCTAATTGCACAGGAAGATAAATTTCCTCAATTATTGTATATTTAAAACTTTATATATAAATAATTAATAAATATTTCAAAATTTATTGTAATATAAATTATTAGAATCATATGAAAGTAATATTATACAAAGTGTAAACTTTACTAAAAAAAAAGACATTTTAATATTTAATTATTATTGACTAATTATATTCAATCACAGCAATAACAGAATGATATGAATCATACATTTTCATATTTATTAATACTTTACCACTACATTTATTTCTTTTATAAATAAATATATGTCAATTTTATTTATTTTAGTAAATAATAAAACAATTAATCATATATGATTATTTCTAAAAGAAATAATTATATATATGTAATTGTTTTATTTTAAAAATGTTAAAAATTTTTTTTTTTTTTTTTAAATTTTTATTAGTAAATTTTAAGTTTGATTTTTGTAATCTAAAGTTTATCAACTTTATTTATTTACATTTAAGAATGCATTGTTCTAGAAGTTATGATAAACAGAATGATATGTATGTTTCTTATTTTTAATTTTTGTTTTTTATAATATGTATTATAGTTTTAATTAAATTAATAATAAAGTTTAAAAATATTTGATGCCGTTAAAAAAAAAAAAAAATGTATGTTTATTTTATGTTGAAATAATTTAATATTTGTTTATATATATTAATAAGGTAAACACTTTATTGACAAAAGTTTTAGACAAGGTTGGAAAAGCCTTAAAAAACTTGCCAAACCAAGTTATTCATTCTCTCATGTTTCTACCATTAAGGACAAGAATGGTAGAGATTTATTTTCTCCACAAGAACAGCTAAAACGATGGGCTGAACATTATGAAAATCTTGCATTTGATGTTACAAAACATAGCTTAAATGAAATGTCTTTCGGAATAAATAAGTGTGCAACTATTGTTGTTAAACCTATCAACTTTAATAGATCCTCTAGTTATGTAGACCAAACATTTTACATCGATATGTACTCGATTCTAAAGGTTTCTTACTATACTTATCTTGGAATCCCATTCGATGAAGATCCTTCTCTGACTCCTATTCTATCTAATATGTACAAAAAAGTTCAAAAATCTTTATTCTCTTTCAAGAGCTTTCTTACTAACAATTGTGTTCCTATTGATTTAAAAAATGAACATTCCTAATGTTCCGTACACAGGGTTCAATGTTAATATTTCTTTGAATGAAAATATTATGAACTCATGGGAGAGTTTAGTGGACACCACATTATCATACCTGATGTTACTTCTTTTTTATTTCATTTAATTTATTAGGGAGGGACCAATAGTACAAGTTGCAAAAAGTTCATTGAACTTTTATGCAATTTAAATAATTATTATATTTTATTATATATTTATATTTTTATATATATATTTAATATTTTTATTTATTATTATATCAATATGTATTATCACTTAATATAATGCAATATTTCAAATTAAATAATAAATACAAGAAGTGTATTCTCTTCCTAGTCTGATATATAGTAAACATTTTATTTTTTTATTTTTATTTTATTTTAAAAATATTAAATACCTTTAATTTTTTTTCCATATATTCGAAATAAATTTATTTATTAGTTGTAAAGTAATTGAATATTTATATATATAAATATAAATATTTCAAATAATATCAAATCAACATTTCCATATTACTAAAGCATCTTTTTTATATTAAACAAAAGTAGTATATATATATATATAAATATAAAAATAAATAAATTCTAAATAAAAGTTATTATTTTCAATAATTTAAGATTAACTTTAAAAAAATACATTTAAATACATGTTAATTTTAAAAAGAAAAAAAAACACTATAAAGAATAATAAATAATAAATAGCTATTCTTTTTTAATTTTTCAAAATAAATAAAGTAACCAAAAAAGTTATTAAAATTAACCTGGTAAAGATATGGAATATTTATTATAAACTTTAATTGAAATTAAACCATTTTTATTATTATAAAATTCCTTTATATATATAATTAAACTATTTAAATCTTATCGCTTTTAAAAAATAGATATTATCCATTTTTATTAATACTATATTATTTAAACATTGGTCATTTTATTTAATTATTTAATAATTTTAGGATAAAATAAGTTTATTCCTGTATTAAGATACTTATCTTTCATTATAAATTATTTAATATTCTTTTATAGCATGTCGAAAAAAAAAATAGGGGAAATGCTATATTATTACTAATAATTCATTCTTTTAATTAATTATCATTATATTTTCTTATGTAATTTATTTTATTAAATATATTTATATTGACATTACAACTTATATTTTCAACAAGATATAAAAAAATATTTTTAATAGATTAAAATGTATTAAGGAAAAGGAATCTATTCTCAATCATAATAAATTCCAAATACTTTCAGCAAACCTCAACGATCCTAATGTTTCTACAGATGAACCTTTTCAAATAGCGGAATTTCTAACCAAAATCTTTTATTATTGGTCAGCAATATTCAAAAGGTTTGAAGCAACATCCAAGAGAGTCAATGCTGAAGAAATAGTAAGACAGGTCAAGAGGGCCAACCCAACCGATGGAGATCATAATTATATCCCATGACAAAGTTTTGATCTTTGACTCAATGTCCTATTGTAAGTCAAATACAATTATTATACTTTATAATAATAATGATTTTCTTACTTTAATTAAAATTACTAGAATACATTATATATTATACCCAATTTTTACTCATTTGTGTTTATTTAAACATATTTTTTTTTATTTTTAACTTTGTTTTTTTTAACATGTATTATAATTAAATTAATAAATTTTAAAAATATTTGATGCCATTAAAAAAAATAAAAAATAAAAAATAAAAAAAAATTTTAAATAAAAAAGTATTCGATTTTTTTGGAAATATAATTAATAATTATATAGAGCATTGTCATTTTATTTTAATTGATATAACATATCAATATTTAACATAAGATATTATAATAATATCTTAATAATTAAAATGGCTTTTACAAATACTCAAAGAAAATAACAAATTAAAAGTATTAATTATTTAATTTATATATATATAAATTGAATACCAATTGATAATTGAAATGAAATAATAATAAAATATAAACTAAAATATTAAATAATAAGAAATGCAATCATAATTCATAATAAAGAAGTGATAAGCTTTTATATATTGTATAGAGGGAAAGAAACACACTAGAAGTAAATAAAAATATAAAGTATAAATATAAAATAATAAAAATTATAGTTCATTATATAAGTAATTAATGTATACGTAATATAATAAAATCTTATATAATGTATAAAAATGTAGGAAATATCAAAAATAGCTAATAATTAAAAGTTATAATAGTCCATGTACATATAGAATTTTGTATCTTTAATTATTAGAAATGGGAAAATCATTCATCAATTCTTATTAATTCTATAGAACATATTTCTATAATATTATGTATAGTATAAGAGAAAAGTTATGCATTATTATAAAAGAAGATATGGTAATATTAAATTAGTAGAAATAGTTGAAAAATAGCTAAATTAAATAGGGTTAGTTCATAAAAGCAGTAAATAATTAAAATACTGAAATTTATGTTATCTTTTGTGAAATAAATTTAATTAATAAATAATTTTATTAATAAGGTTAACAAAGAGAAAAAGTTACATCGTAAATATTACAGTTATAGAGTTAAATTCCTTCTTGGGGGAAGAAGTTTTAACAATATTAATTACAATTCAAGGGAATGGAAAGAACTTTGTAAGCGTCAGATTCAATCTGGTACTAACGAAGGAACACCATTCTTAACGGTAACCGCGGAACTTCTAACCAAAATCATGCCTTTTGCTATTGGCCAGCAATGGTCAATGTTCAAAAGGTTTGAAGCAACATCCAAGAGCGTCAATGCTGAAGAAACAGTAAGACAGGCCAGGAGGGCCAGCGCAACCAATGGAGATCATAATTTTGTTCCATGACAAAATTTTGATCTTTGGCTTCGGTGTCCCATTGGAAGTCAAATACAATTATTATACTTTAGTATAATAGTGGCTTTCTTACTTTAATTAAAATTACTAGAATACATTATACCCAATTTTTATTTATTTGTGTTTATTTAAACATATTTTTTTATTTTTATTTTTATTTTTAATTTTTTATTACATGTATTATAATTTTAATTAAATTAATAATAAAGTTTAAAATATTTGATGCCGTTAAAAAAAAAAAAAAAAAAAAAAACAGTTATAGAGTGAGATGTCAGGTCATGTGACCATATAAAATAAATTAAAATAAATAAAAAATAACTTTCTCTACAACATACAACACATAGACATTACGTTTACAACATTTTTAATACATGTTTATGTTTTTATAAATTAGTCACGTGTGTTTATAAATATATGATATGGATAAATAAAATTATGTGTCCATAAATGTTCACATCTTTAATGAAATTATTTATATTAAGAAAATTAAAACCTCTTAAAGCTTTTATAAATACATTTTGTAGTTGAATCCTATCATAATGATTTAAAATAAAACTATTATTTAAATTTGTTTTTCCATTTTCCATATACAATTAAAAAATTGAATAAGTTTTTAAACTTTTTTTGTTAAAAGTTTAATTTAAATTAACTTTATTGGATTTACATATATGGTAATGGTTCTAAAAATATTTTTATTTCCAGTTATTTTTTAAATAAAAAAAATAATAATGAATATTACTATTTTATTTATAACTAATTTAATTTTTATAATAAAACTCATTTCAGCACAAAGCGGTGTTAATGAAGAATGTGTTGTAATAAATAGACTATATCGAAAAGACAATCAATCAAATAATTGTTGTGAAGAGCCAGGTGTTCAATATTTAGTTGATGGTCATGTTTTTAGCTTGTAATGAATTGATATTTATATATCAAATACTTTTTTATATAAAACACTAGGAAAATATAAAAATAAAATAAATTTATAATTAAATCAATAAATTTTACATTAGATACCATTTTACTTAAAATAATTCCTATTATATTCTTCAAAAATATCATTAAAAGAAAATAAAATATTATAAATTAATTTATTTTTTGATAAATATTTTTTGTTATACTTATATTGTTGCCTTTGTGAATAGAAATGTAAAATTTGATTATAATTATGAAGATGATGTTGAAAACTTTACTAAAGAAATATACAAGTATTAACTATTTTATATTTTTTATTTAATTATTAAAAATATTTGAATATTTTATTAAAATATAATTAAATTTCTTTATAAATATTTTATAAAGCTATTTGCCACCAGAAATAGGAAATTTTACATATTTAACATCTTTGTAATTATTATAATATACAATAAATATATATAATGTAAATGTATAAATATAATAATATTTTTATTTTTAATTTCAAAATAGAACTTTTGTTGGAAGTAATTTAAAAGGTTCTATACCACCTGAACTTGGAAAGTTACCAAATCTAGAATATTTGTAATTATTATAAATAATAATAAATTTTATTATATTATTGTTATCATAATATATGTTTTTTATATTTGTTATAATAATCATATATTTATATTTTTTTTGCTTTATATGCATTCATATATTTCATACTTCTAATAGATATATACATGGAGAAAAGATAATTAGTACTATACCACCAGAACTTGGAAATTTATCAAGATTATCATATATGTAATGGCTTGAAATTATATATACTATTATAATAAATATTCATAATTCAATCTTAAATTTAATTTATAATAGGCATTTGCATGGAAAAAATATAAGTGGTACTATTCCACCGGAACTTGGAAATTTATCAAATTTACAAGAAATGTAAATGTTTATTTATTATGTATTTATTAAAGAAAAATGAAAAAAAGGTATTATTATATTTTTATTATTAATTTATCTATATTTTTATTTATAATAGGTATATAACTAGAAATTATTTAACAGGTCCAATTCCTTCTTCGTTTGGAAAATTATCAAATTTAAAAGCATTGTAAGTAATAAGCTATAATTATTAAAAAAGATATTAAATTCTTTTTTATAATAATTTTATATTTTTATTATTTTCATTGTTTTTATTTGAAAAAGGGTTATAGATCAAGGTTCTATTAGTAGTGAAATACCACCTGAACTTGGAAATTTATCAAAATTAGAAAGAATGTAGATATTAATAAATACGATTAATAAAACTATATATTATTATTACTATATTTTCTTTTTATTAGTTTTTTATAATATTTAAAATTAAATATAAAATAGAGATTTTTCAAATAACACTTTATCCGGTCATATACCTCCAGAACTAGGAAAATTATCTAAATTAAAAAATTTGTAATCATTAAAAACATTAAATATCGTTTTCTATTTAAATTATTTTAAATAATAAATAATAATGATAAAACTATGCTAAATATAAATATTTTATATATATATATAATATTTCATATTATGTTATCATGGTATACAAATTTCATTAATACTATAATAGAGAACTTGACTTAAATAATTTAATAGGTTCTATACCTCCTGAACTCGGAAACCTCTCTAATTTGAAATCACTGTAATTTTAATTAACAATATGTTATTATTATTTTGTAAAATAATAATAAATAAATAAATATAAAAATTATTAATTTTATTCATAATAAATGCTCACTTTAACATGTTAGGGATTTATCTGATAACTATTTAATAGATTCTATTCCTCCTGAACTTGGAAAATTATCTAAATTGGAAAAATTGTAGTTAATATATAATAATCAATAATATATGTATAATAATATTAATAAAAACAAAAACAATAATTCTTCTATTAAATACCTTTTTTTTTATTATTATTATAGAAAGACTCTTATCTGATAATAAATTAACAGGGTCTATTCCACCTGAACTTGGAGATCTAACTAATTTAAAATCTTTGTAATAAAGATATATTTATAGTATAATAAAATGTAACCTATAATATTTGATATTTATTATAATTTTTTTTTTTTTTGGTATAAATAATAGAAATTTAGCAGACAATAATTTAAGTGGTTCAATTCCAAAAAAATTAAAGAAAATGGATATAAAATTGTAATTAATCTTTATTATTAATATAAATATAAATATATTTTAGGAAAAATATATATAAGCATATTAAATAATAATAATTTTTATTTATAACTTTAAATTTAAATATTAAGAAATGTATCAAATAACCCATTATTAAATACTGGAGATAATGATTCATCACTTGTAACTATTATTATAATAGCAATATGCATCATAATACTTATTATAGTAATAGTATTAATATATTTAAAAACTAAAAAGAAAATTTATGGAAATAGAAAAAGTAATTCAATATCTAATAACCAAAATGTACATTCTGTCTAATTGCTAATTGGAAAATACTAAATGGTTATTGCTAATGAACATAGATATTGATTAATAGTATTAATTATAATGATTCTTATTAAATGAAAGTATACTTTTTATATTAATTATAATATGATTTAATAAAATAATTATAATTTAAAGTTATTAATTATTAAGTAATAATGATTTACAATTGATATTAAATTTAATACTTTGTATATAACATTTTATTATATATTTTTATTCAATAATTTAAAAAAAATTAAAATTTTAATAAAAAATGTATTTTAATCCTTTTTTTTTAATATTTTTAATTATTTTTGCTTTGTACTTATTTACTAAAAGAAAAGCAATCATATTGATTTTTATTATTTTTATTTATTAATCCTATATTGTAATCGAACTATTGAAAAACTATACTATCTAATTGCTCAAGAAAGTAAATAATCTCCATGAATTAAAGTTTTTATTTTTCAAAACTTAAATTGCTTAATTTATTTCTTAAAAAGATTTTATTAAAAAATTAACTTACACTAGATATGTATATATATGATATATTTTAAAAAAGAAATATCTATTTTTGATAGGTTATAATATTTATTATTGAATTATATAACAATTTTTAAATATATTAATTTATTTTATTTAAAATTAAGATTTATTTTAAAGGCTTATTTATGATATTTTATAATATACCATTTTATGATATATTATATTTGGAAATGAATAAGTAGTTAAATATTTATGTATTTGCTAATAAAAATAAATAGTCAAAATTTAACCTACTTTCATAATTTATAATATATGATTATTTAAATTTATTATATTTTTTTAATTATTTTATTAAAACAGAATTATAAAATATGGATAAAAATTATTTTAAAGGTCTTAAAAATAGTTTAAATTATTAAACTTAACTAGATTTTTTTTATAAATTCAAAAAATATATCAATATATATATTTACTTAACAAAAAAAAAAAAAAATATTATTTTTTTTAAATAATAAAAATATTCATTGAAAATGGATATACCTATTTTTTTAATTAATTTCATTTTAATAGTAAAATTCATTTATGCACAAACCAATGTTAATAAGGAATGTGAAGGAGTAAACAAATTATTAAACAAAGATCCATCATTTGATTGTTGTACACATGGAGATATTTTATGTTCAAATGATGGTCATATTACGAGGATGTAATAAATCAAAATTTTAATATTTTGTTAATTATGATATTTTTTTAAAAAATATTAAAGCATATTTTTAATCGGTTAAATATCCAATCTTAATATTCAACAATATTTAAAATTTATAAAGTGATGTGATTTATATTTTTTAATTTTAATATTCTTTATTCATCTTTATTATTCATGTTAATAAAAGAAACTTAGATATTAAATATACTGATGGAGAAGATGATATTACAAATGATAAATATAGGTAGTAATTAATTAATTATTTCTATATTAATATTATTATATATATAATTTATTATTATATTAAGATTTTATATTTTTTAAATGATTAAAATAGATGCATACCATCTGAACTTGGGAATTTAACAAACTTAACATACTTGTAAAATTTATAATAAATAATATATAATATATAATATATAATAAAATATAATTCAATTTTATATTTATAATATATAATATTTATATTTTTATTCGAAAATAGGAGTATAAAAGGAGAAAACTTAAGAGGTTCTATACCACCTGAACTTGGAAATTTAACAAATTTAGAATATTTGTAATTGTTTTAAAATTTTCTATTTGATTATTACATTATTATTTATATCTATTTTTTATATTAACTTTAAAATTACAATAAATACTTTAATTTTTAAAAAGATATATATATGGAGATAAATTGGTTACTTCTATACACCTGAAATTGGGAATTTAAAAAAATTATTTTATATGTACATGTTATTAAATTATTTATATTAATAAAATGTAATTATGTTTATCACATTTATTATATTTGTAATAATCCCTATGATTTTAATTATTTTTTAATTTTAATAATAGATATTTGCATGGAAAATATATTAATGGTACTATACCATCTGAACTTGGAAATTTATCAAATATGCAAGAAATGTAATGTTTATTAATTAAATATTTATTAAAGAAAAATGAAAAAAAGTATTAAGGTATTATTATATTCTATTATTAATTTATCTATAATTCTATTTATAATAGGTATTTTTCAAGAAATTATTTAACAGGACCAATTCCTTCTTCATTTGGAAAATTATCGAATTTAAAAACATTGTAATAAAAAATATTTAATAAATAGTAATTAATTAAAAACTATTTAATAATAGTTTAATAATTCCACCATTTACGTTATTATTAATTGAAAAGAGTAATAGATCAAAATTCTATTAGTGGTGAAATACCACCTGAACTTGGAAATTTATCAAAATTAGAAAGAATGTAATACTTTCGCTTTTTTATTAATTAATAAGATTTTTAAATAAATATTATAGTAATTATTAATAATATGTTAATTATTAATAAATTTTTTACTTTTATTAATATTTCAAATGACATGTAAAATAGAGACTTTTCCAATAATACGTTATCTGGTCAAATACCACCAGAACTAGGAAAATTATCTAAATTAAAAAATTTGTAAGTATTAAAAAAAAGAATAAATTAAAATAACATTATTTATATAATAATTCTTATTTTAATATTATTTCATGCAAATTTTAATTTTATTTAAAACAGAGATCTTGATTTAAATGATTTAATTGGTCCTATACCTCCTGAACTTGGAAACCTATCTAATTTAAAAACCTTGTAATTTTAATTGTCATATATTTCTATAATTTTTTAAAATAATTATAATTATTAATAATTTCTTTATTATTAAATTTTAACTTTTAGGGATTTAAGTAGTAATTATTTAGTAGATTCTATTCCACCAGAACTAGGAAAACTATCTAAATTAGAAAAACTGTAGTTAAAATAATAATAATAATAATAATAATAATTTCTATATTTAATAATTTGTTTTTATAATTGAAAGATTCTTGGCTCATAATGAATTATCAGGATCTATTCCACCTGAACTTGGGAATTTATCAAATTTAAAATCTTTGTAATTAAATTTTTTTTAATTAAAATAATATGAAATAAAATGTTATAAGTAACATATAACTTTTTTTTACTTTGTATAATTTATAGAAATTTAGCAGAAAATAACTTAAGTGGTTCAATTCCAAAAAAATTAAAAAAAATGGAAATAAAATTGTAAATAAACTATACTATTAATCTATTAATATATATTTTATCATTTTTTAAATTAATAATTACATGTATTAACTTAAATTTATAAATTAAGAAACATATCAAATAATCCGTTATTAGAAACTGAAGATAATGATTCATCAATTTCATATATAATTATTGCAATTATATGTATTTTAGTTCTTGCTATAGTAATATTATTAATATATCTAAAAACTAAAAGGAAAATCTATGATAATGGAAATAAAACTAGTACAATTGGCAATACTCTAAAAAATGTTAAAGTATCTAATTGTTCATGAAAGCAAATAGATCTACAAATATACATCTTTTTAAATATGTTATCAATTATTATTAATAATTTAAATGAATAAAATATAAATAAAATAATTTTTATTTATTTTATTTTAAAATAGAACTTTCAATAAACTATAAATTAAAGTAAATATTATATATTAAATAAATAAAATAAATCAAATCAATAAATTTAAAATTAACACTCCTTTCTTTCTTTTCTTTATATTGGAGTATTTATTAAATTTTGAGAATACTTACTTTTTCTTAATTAGTATATAATATATGATTCAACAAGAAAACTATTAATATTAATATATTTTCTATAATAAATATAAACTTATAATTTGAAATAAAAAAAATAAAAATTGAATAAAATTAGTATTATTATTAAAGAAATAATAAATTGATTCCACTTTTATTAAATACCAATTATATCATTAATATATTAATTAATTTGAATTCCACACAAGTTAATTTCATAAAAAAAAAAAAGGGAAATTTAATAACATCTTCCACAAAAAATGTAATAATTCCAACAACAAAAAAAATAAAATAAAAATTTTATACTCTTATTAACTTTAATTGGATTAAAAATGTAGGAAATTATATTTTATTGAAAATTTATTAATAAATTAAGATATAAACTTAACATGATGTATATATCATATATATTATATATAATTTAGAGGAAAAAATAATATTAATAATATAAGATATAAATTATTTTTTAGGACTGACTAGAATCCATATTTGAATTGTTTATTTATTGTTAGTATGAATAAACCAACATATAAACAATTTTAATTTTTTTTATGTACTAGAACAATGATATAACATTCAAGACTCAAGAAACTATTATATCTTAAATAAAGTTTACAACTTAGTCATTTAAATTTTAAATCTTTAATATACGATAACTTTCAGGTTCTAATATATTCTTTCCAAAATCTTAATTGAAATATACAAAAAAATAACTAATCAAAAAATTTAAAATCTAAAGCATTTAAATAAGTTAATATCTTTAATTAATAATTTCTAATTCTCTACTTATATACTTATATAAAAACAAGTTTATTAAATATATTGTTTATATCTAATAATTCGTATTTTTTAAATTATGTCAATATGTAGATATAATATAATTTAAAAAATATCACAGTCAATAATAAATAAAATTTTATTTAAATACTTTAAATACTATTACTTACAATGTTTATTTCTTTATCTCTATTATTTATTTTTTTTTAAAAATTAATATATAATTTCTTTGTTAAAAATAAAATTTAATAATGAAATGTTGAGGTTTTTTTTTTTTAATTTTTATAAACTGTTTATATTACATATTTAATTGAAGCCATGTCATTATTTCAGCTTTCTATTAATAATAGTTGTTTATTAAGTAAAAGCAAATACAAATAAATATTATAAAAATATTATTATTTTTAGAAAATATTAAAAGTTCTTTGTTAAGAAAGTAATTTTCTTTTTTCTTCTATTCTAAAAATTTATTTGTTTTTGTATATGAAAGTTTAATTATGAAAGTATTAAACATTTCACCCAGATAAAAATATAATTTAATCTCCAATGTAAACTAAATTAATGTCTAAATCATGATAAAAACTAATTTACCATGTTTTATTTTCTGGTTTTACACTTGAGATTTTCTCCTATAAATTAGGATTAGGATATGTTACTTTGGTAAATACGAATAAATAATAATTCTTTTTCAAATACACCTCCTATTTTTTAATCACTTGAAAGGGCTAATATCGTTTCAAATATTTACACAATCGAAAAAACCTCATTCAAACATAAAAGAAAATATATTTAAAAAGAATTTAATAATAATAATAATAATAATAATAATATTGTTATTTTAATGATAATTTAATAATATAATAAAATATTATTTTATAAGGGTACTTCAATATCAAAAGTTGACAAAATAACAAATCATAATTTTTTTTTTTAAAAATAAAAAAAAAATAATAAATTCAAATAATTCATTTTATTTTCAATTTAGTGTATAAAAATATTAACTAAAATTGTCATACTGTTTAATTTTATTTGATATATATATATATATAATATAATAAGATAAACAAAAATTATTTCATGTAATAATTGTATATTTATAAAAATTAATGGAAATATAAATAAAACACAACAAGATTACCAATTTTAATACATTTCACCCTATCTATACATTATATAATCTCTATGAGTGCATGCCATTATCTGACATTCTAATTAACACAACGAACGAAAACATTATTTTTAATAAATTGTTTCTGTAATAGTCCAATTCTAATAGAAAAGCTCAATAAAATAAATAACAATAATTATGTAAAGCTTAAATAAAGAGAGAATATATTTTAAATAACTAATTTTTATAGCAATATTTAAGATGAATTATTTGTTTTTTTTTTAAATGATACTTGAGAAAAAAAGGATATATTAAAATTATAATTTAAAATAGCATAGAAAATTAGTATAAAACTTTTATTAAAACATAATTAAATATGTCAATTTACATATTATGTAAAGGAACTGAACCTTTTAATCTATGCTGATTAAAAACAATAAATATAATATATTTATTCTTATTTAATGGGCTTTAATTATTAAATTGAGTCATTCTAATAATTAGTAGATATGAAATATAAAATAATAAAAATTATAGTTCATTATATAAGTAATTATTGTATTAAAATATTAAATAATGTATATAAATGTAGGAAACATCAAAAATAGCTAATAATTAAATGTTATATTTTTTATAATAGTCCATATAGAATTATGTATCTTTAATTATTAGAAATAGGAAAATTATTCATTAATTCTTATTAATTCTATATAGAGCGTATTTCTATAGTATTTTGTATTGTTAGCCATATGCTATCGGGAGAAATGATAATTTCAAATAGTTTAAATAATAGAAAAATAGTACAATTAAACAGAGCTAACATAATTCAAAATAAAATTAAATAATTTAAAGTTCATTAAAAAGAAAATTAATACTTTTCTTAAAAACATAAATAATTACAATTTATCATTGAACCTTATTCCATACACGGATGGAAAATTTTATTTTTAATTTTTATTAATAGTCCTATAAAAGTTATTAAAGTATTTTTAAAAAATAATAGATTTAGTAGGATTTTTTTTATTATACCTTTCATTTTATTATTTTTAAATAGTATAAAAATATTTTTGATAATGAATATATTTATTTTATTGATTAATTTCATTTTTATAATAAAATTTATACTTGCTGAAAAAGATATTAATAAAGAATGTGAAATAGTAAATAAATTATTAAATATAGATCTATCATTTGATTGTTGTATACACAAGAATATTATATGTTCAGATGATGGTCATATAATTAGAATGTAATGAATTAATATTAAAATATTTATTTCATTATTAGATATTTATAATTGTAAATATTTTTTATTAGTAGTATTAATAACAATTTTTATTAAATAAAAGAAATTTTAATTTTGGTTATTCAAATTCTGATGAAGTTGAAGATATTACAAATGAAAAGTAATACGTTTTTTTTTTTTTTTTTTTAATATTACTAATATTACTTTTTATATAAATGATCATTATATATTCAAGATTTTATAATATTTATTAATAAAATATTCAAATATATTTTTACTGTTTAAATAGATCCATACCACCTGAATTTGGAAATTTAACATATCTAACATATTTGTAATGCTTTATAATACATAATAAATATTATATCTATTAAAAAATGATTTTTATATTTATATATATTTTTATTTGGAAACAGGAGTATAAGTGGAAAAAATTTAAAAGGTTCTATACCATCTGAGCTCGGAAACTTAACAAATCTAGAATATTTGTAAATGCTTTTTTACCTAATTATATTATTTTATTAATCATCAAATATGTTTTTATATTTATAATAACATATTTTGTACATTTCAATAGATATATATATGGAGATAAATTATCTAGTACCATACCACCTGAACTTGGAAACTTATCAAAATTAGAATATATGTACTGTATTTATTAAAATTTCTTATATTAATTATTATTGTTATGTTTATTAAATTTTGAATTTACTTTTAATTCATTAAAGATATTTGCATGGAAAAAGTATAAATGGTACTTTGCCATCTGAACTTGGAAATTTAACAAATTTGAAAGAAATGTAACTATTTAGATATCATTTTATGTTACATGTTTATGAAAAAGGCATTAATTTATTATATACTTTATACGAAAAAAAAAAAGGTATATTACTAGAAATAATATAACAGGTTCAATTCCTTCTTCACTTGGAAAATTATCAAATTTAAAAACATTGTAATTAATTAAAAATAATAATTAAATATCAATCAATTAAATACTATTAAATAATAATTTATTATTTCCCATAACTTTCATTTGAAAAGAGTTATAGATCAAAATTTAATAGATGGTAAAATACCATCCGAACTTGGAAATTTATCAAATCTGGAAAGAATGTAATAATAAATGGGTTTAATATTTATATTTATAGTTGATGTAATATATTAATTAGTATATTAAATACTATACATTTATTGATTGATACTTAATATTTTATTAAATATAAAAAAGTGATTTTTCATATAACTATTTATCTGGACATATACCTCGGGAATTTGGAAAATTATCAAAATTAAAGAATTTGTATATATTTAAAAAATTTTAAAACATTATTATTTAAAATTAAATATTTACTTATTATGTAATATACATAATTATTATTTTATTTAAAATAGAGAACTTAATATAAATGATTTAATTGGTTCTATACCTTCTGAACTCGGAAATTTGTCTAATTTAAAAACATTGTAATTGCTGAATGTTAACATACTTTATTTTAATAAATGAATATTATTACATATTTACTATTATATTTAATATTAAATGTATAATTTAATATGATAGAGATTTATCCGATAACTTTCTGGTAGATTCTATTCCTCCTGAACTTGGAAAGCTAACTAATATGGAAAAATTGTAATTAAAATAAAAATAACAACAACAACAATAATAATGATAATTAATAATAAAAAATATAACATATTTTTTTGCATAATATCTTATTTTTGTATAATATAGAGATTTATCTTTTAATAAATTATCAGGATCTATTCCATCTGAGCTAGGAAATTTATCTAATTTAAAATCTTTGTAATTAAAAGTTTTTATTATTTATTGAACAAGTTAACAAAATATAATATAATATATTTACAATTTTTATTTTATTGTTAATATTATTTTAATATGAAAAACAAAATAGACTCTTAAATGATAATAATTTAAGTGGTTCCATTCCAAAAGAATTAAAAAAAAAGGATATAAAATTGTAAATAAGTTTTACTCTATCAAAATATAAATTTAAATATACTTTAATATAAATTTCTTTTTATTATGATGTTAAATTATTAATTATATTATTTTACGTTTTTAATTCAAATATTAAGAAATGTATCAAATAATCCGTTATTAGAAACTGAAGAGGATAAAAGGTCACCTCTTTTAACGATTATTATTATTTCAGTATGTATTCTATTATTTATTACAGTGGTGGTGTTAATATATCTAAAAGCAAAAAACAGAAACTTTACCATAGAAGAAAGTAGAAATAATTCTTCAAATGATGAAAATTAAGAAATCAATAAATATCTAATATTTAAATTTCTTTAATTTGAAATCTTTATTATAACTTTATATTTCTATCATTCTTTTAATTAATAAATATTTCAAAATTTTATATAAATATAAATTCTTAAAAATTACTCAAAACATAAACTTTTTAATTTTTGTTAGACTATAAAGAAATGTTATTATTTTAACATATATGTTCCTTTTTATTTATTTTACAAATCTATAAATATGTTTAAATTTACATCGGCGAAAGAATTACATTTATCATAATTTTAACTTTTTCAATATTAATTAAACTGAAAATTTATATAAAAAATTTGTTGTATACGTTATTTTAATACATTATGTTACAAATTATACTTTGGAATAAAAAAAAACTTTATAATTTGTTTGTTTTTAATATTAAAAAAAAGTAATGTTTTTAGTAGTAACTAAATATAATATTTTATAATATTATTATAAATAAAAAGATTATAGTATGGTTTTTAAAAATAATAATAAATCCTTTGACCTTTTTATTAATTATTTTTAAAGTAACAACACAAATAAATAATAATAATAATAATAATAATAATAAAAAAAGATTTACCAAAAATTTCACCAAAATAAAAAAAGTTTTTTTAGCTATGTAAACATGTAAAGTATTAAAATTTTTATTTTCAAATTAATAATTAAATTATGATAAGATGTTAATATTCAAAGATTGTATAAATTATAAATATATATATTATTTCGACATGCTATAAAAGAATATTAAATAATTTATAATGAAAGATAAGTATCTTAATACAGGAATAAACTTATTTTATCCTAAAATTATTAAATAATTAAATAAAATGTCCAATGTTTAAATAATATAGTATTAATAAAAATGGATAATATCTATTTTTTAAAAGCGATAAGATTTAAATAGTTTAATTATATATATAAAGGAATTTTATAATAATAAAAATGGTTTAATTTCAATTAAAGTTTATAATAAATATTCCATATCTTTACCAGGTTAATTTTAATAACTTTTTTGGTTACTTTATTTATTTTGAAAAATTAAAAAAGAATAGCTATTTATTATTTATTATTCTTTATAGTGTTTTTTTTTCTTTTTAAAATTAACATGTATTTAAATGTATTTTTTTAAAGTTAATCTTAAATTATTGAAAATAATAACTTTTATTTAGAATTTATTTATTTTTATATTTATATATATATATATACTACTTTTGTTTAATATAAAAAAGATGCTTTAGTAATATGGAAATGCTGATTTGATATTATTTGAAATATTTATATTTATATATATAAATATTCAATTACTTTACAACTAATAAATAAATTTATTTCGAATATATGGAAAAAAATTAAAGGTATTTAATATTTTTAAAATAAAATAAAAATAAAAAAATAAAATGTTTACTATATATCAGGCGGACAAATTAATTATGTGGTTAAGTTCCTTCTTAGTACCTTTAGATATGTAATTTAAATTGGAAATATTCAGAAAATGGTATTTAATACAAAATATATTTTCATAAACAAAAAAATTTTAAAATTATTCATAATGGTATATAATGAAACTATTTTAATGCTTTAATACATTAATAACTGTATCTCATCTATTTTAAAATGGTAATAAAAAATATATTTTTTAATAATGATTTCTAATTCTCTATCCAAATATAAACCAAGTTATTGAATATGAAATATTTATGTAATAATTTTAACAAAATAAATTATCCAGATCATCTAAATAAGGAAAATATATCTTCAATAAAGTTGACAAAATTTTCTAGTTTTTATATAATTAATAAATATTAAATAGTTTAGTTTTTGAGAAATCATTTTTATACTTCATCAAATAACAATTAATATTTATTATTTTATGGTTTTAAATAAAAAAAATATTTAAAAATATTCTAGATACTTTAAAACTTTTTTATATGCCTTTTGTTAATAATAAATACCTATATATTTTCAACTTATATATATAACTGATTATATATTTTTTAGTCAAATTCATTTGTGGCTTTTTTTAATTTGAAAAATATTATAATTGAATATATATTATAGAAAATTAAATAATAATCAATTATTTGGTGAAATTCCTCAAATATTTAAAGATCTCTCAGATAAAATAGAATTGTAAATATATATTTACATTAAAAAATAAAAATTATTTTTTTTATAGTTATATTAATATCTTAAAATATCTATTTATATATTGATTATATAAAATAGAAATTTAAGGAATAATCCATTCATTAATACAGAGACTAATGTTGAATGCAAATTTATTAATAATTTAATTGGTAAAGAATAATCCTTTATTTATTTTAAAAAGTAATTTCAGTAATTATGAATTATCTTTGACTTTTCCTGAAGGTATTTAAAATTTACAATATTTAGAAAGTTTGTAGTTAATATATTACCATAGATAATTATTAAATTATTATTATTATTATTATTATTATTATTATTGGAACCTACAATTTATATTAAATATTAAAAATATATGATAGTACATTTACAAAAGAAAAAGTCAAAAATACTGTATTCCCTGATTCATTTGGATCCATGCCATATGTGGAATTAATGTATAAATATTATATATATTATATTTGATTTGATATTCAATAGGAATTCTAAATTTTTATTAATTAACTGACTCGATCCCATCGGATATAAAAAATATTAAATATTTAGAAGCTTTGTAAAAATGAATTAATGAATTACTTTAAATTATTAATACATAGAAAGAAGAAGACAGTAAACAAGCTTTTTATATATTTTTTAATTTTAATTATTAATAATATAGAGATTTAAGTAATAACAAATTAGCAGATTCAATTCCTTCGGAAACTGAAGACCTAAAATATTTAGAATTCTTTTAAAATAAGTTTATACTAATTAATAATAATAATAATAATAATAATAATAATAATAATAATAATAATAATAATAATAATAATAATAATAATAATAATAATAATAATAATAATAATAATAATAATAATAATAATAATAATAATAATAATAATAATAATAATAATAATAATAATAATAATAATAATAATAATAATAATAATAATAATAATAATAATAATAATAATAATAATAATAATAGAAATTTTATTTTCATGTTATAATATTTTTTAAAAGATTAAAAATAAATGACTGTAACAGATATGTCAAGGTTAATTCTGGTTTAACTGGTGAAATACCTGATTTAAATATTTATGATAATATGGAATTGAATCCTGCAAATAAAACTTGTCAATTACAACTGGATTATGTTATACAATTATTAGTAGAAGATGCAATTATTACGGTCTTAAAAAGTGTATAAATCTATTATTATTTATGTTTATTTATCTTTTAATGAAATTAAAATATAAATAGAAATCTAACATTATAATATAATAATCATAGGTCCAAAAGAAGATCCAATTGAAGATGATAGTATATAAAAATAAAAATTATAAAGATTTCTCTTTTTTTTTTTTAATTAATGCTATATTATATTATATTATATTATATTATATTATATTATATTATATTATATTATATTATATTATATTATATTATATTATATTATATTATATTATATTATATTATATTATATTATATTATATTATATTATATTATATTATATTATATTATATTATATTATATTATATTATATTATATTATTTTAAAGTGTAATGAAGATAAGGATGTAAATTGTGAAGAAAAAACTTATAACTTGGTCGTTGATGAAGATAAACATTTACTTCAAGAAGACAAATCTATACCAGGTTTACTTTATTATTGTGAAACTAATAATGATATTTTTGAATGTAATAAAAAAGGGGATTTAGGTTATTATATTAATAGTAAGAATGGCATTTATACCTGTACTCAAAAAGGATGTTCTGGTTATAAATTCGGTAAAAGTTCAAATGGAAAGATTGAAGTTATTGATGATAATCAATTTAATATTTATTTAATCTACAAAATTACAGCAGATGTTACAATGCCAGCTAAAAACTATCTTGTTGGACATGAATGTGTAGGTAGTATTTTTGGAACAAGTAAGAATGGAGATTATATCATTATAACTATTGATGAAAACTCTGTCACTTCAAATTCTTCCTTTGATCACTCTGTCCCTAAATTTGTTTATACAAATTCATTAACAAACGAAATATTAAATAGAGAAAGTTGTTCAATTGATATTACAGAATTTGAATATAACGAATCAGACGATGTTTATAACAAACATCGTGAATCTTTTAACCAAAAAATACTGTATTTTGTAAATAATATGTAAAATATTTAACAATTTTTATCTCATTTTTAATTACAACTTATTTAATGTATTATGTATTAGTGAGTCTATAAAGGACAAATAAAATAAATATAAATATTAATAATTAAAAATTATTGAAATAAAATTATTAAGGATTAAAGGTTTTTTTATATTAGATATTATTTTTTTTTATCTATTTATATAATGCATGACACTAACATTTATAAAATTATATTATTAATTAAAATGATGTTAAAATAGATTATTGGATTTTTAGTTAATATATATATTAAATTTTATATATAATATAATTCAGTTTTATATTAAATCCATTTATGAATTTTTCCAATATTAGGTGTGTACTATTCATTATATTATATCATTCCTATAAATGATATAAATCAAGTTATATAATTATTATTAATATTGTGAATTTTTCTATTATATACTTTTTTGAGTATTACTATTTCTAGACTATATAATCATAATTTTTATATATGAAACTTTTATATTTATATGATATATAAATAGATTAATGTTATTATATTATTAGAAGAATATTAAATTTAATAACAAAAGTATAAGCCTTAGATGTTTTATGAGTATGTACTCTCATCTAATAATAATAAATTTTATAATAATAAGTATTATATATATCTAATTTATAAAATAGCATAAATTGTATATAATATAAAAATTTTCTTTACTATGTTAGTTTCTATATTGTTAATTTGTTTTTTCTTCTTTCCAATTCTTTTTTCCAGGCTTACCTTCTTTGTATTATCACTATAATCATTTGTTATAATTCATTTTATTATTACATTATATCAATAATAAAAATATCTTTGTTATCAAAGTAACCATAATCCTATATAGTATCTTTGATATACCTCTTTCTTAATTATTAGTTATTCTTTTCATTAAAAATTATTTATTATTAAATAATCATAGAAAATATTTAATATTCAATATTCAAAAATATATATATACAAAAAATTATAATGTAAAATAGTCAAGTATAATAATTAAAGTCTAATTATTATACATGCATATAATTAATTAATAAATATCATATATTATAGTATAAAGTAATATATATTACAATATAATTAATTAATTATAATTTTTTAATTAAAAAAAATTTCCGAATTAAGAATTTCTTTTAAAAGAATTTTTTTTGGGGAAATAAATGATAAATCTGCCTTTCTTTCATCAGCATTTTCAATTTATTATTTTTAAAATAATTATTTATAAAAAAAACCTTTAAAAATAGAGGATTCCTAATAATGTATAGCAATATTTATAATATTTATATATAACAATATAACAATATATATTTTATTAAAATCTTTTTTTACAAATATTATTATTTTTACAAAAAATATTAGTTATTTAAAAATAATATTATTTGTTAAAGATAATAATATTAAATTTAATTATATATTAGAGTATATTGTAATATATTAGATATTTTAATTTATTTTTTTTATATTTAAATAAATTTTTTTAATTAGAATTAAAAATTTAATTAAAAAATTTAATTATATATTACAATATATTTCAATATATTCAATTTATTTAAATTAATTTTTTTAAAAGAAATTCTTTAAATCACCTCCGAATTTAAAAGGTATAAAAGAAGAATTTTTCTTTTTCTTTTTCTTCTTCTTTCTTCCTTCCTTTTTTTTTTTTTAATCTTTTGCCAAAAGGTGTAAAGAATAATTAATAAAAATGATATTAAAATTTATTATGAATTTATTGCTATTGATTACAATAGCATTTGGATATTCATGCGAAGAAATTTGTGAACAACTAAAAGTAGAAAATTATAATAACTGTAAAGAGGATAGTAATGGAGATGCCATTGAATTGTATGTATTGATATTATTAATAATGAAATAAATATATTATTCTTATCTACTTGGTAGTTTATCAAAAGTACTAAAAAAATAAAAAAAATATTAAGATTAATGTCTAGAAAGGACTTATTAGAGATTCCTGAATTTATTTTTAATGTAACAACCTTAAAAAAATTGTAAGTAAATAAAGTTAAAATAAGTTAAAGAGAATCACCCTAAATTATCCACCTGTATATATTTTATATTTTATTCATTTATTTAAATAAATTTATATAGAGATCTTTCTATAAATAAATTGACTGAAATTCCAGTTGAAATAGGAAATCTTAAAAATCTTGAACATTTGTTTGTATATTTTTTTTAATTATAAAATAAAAGTATTTATAAATCAATTTTAGTAAATAAATATTCATTTTAATAAAAAAATTAAAAAAAGACTTTTATACAAAAATGATATAAACAATATTCCAAATGAAATAGGAAAACTCACTAATCTAAGATATTTGTTAGTAATTATTTTTTAAATATTTAAATATAAAATTAAATAAAAACATTAATAATAATAGTTAAATTATATATAAAAAATATAATAGAGATTTAGGCTATAACAATATAAAAAATATCCCTAATGAAATTGGTGAATTAAGAGGTTTATGGAATTTGTAAGTGCATTTTTATCACATGATTATTATCATAATTATTATATTTTATTAATTTTCTTATTTTAAAATAAAAATACAAAATAGACATTTAAATAGTAATGAAATTTCTTCCATCCCAGATTCATTTGGAAATTTGACTGAACTTTGGAGTTTGTATGTATTATTATTATTTATAGTAAAAATATAAGAAATAATAGTAATAAATTATTTTATTGTATAATAATTCTATTTTTAAAAAATTAAAGAGATATACAAAATAATAAATTAGAATTGGTTCCGTGTTTTTTTGGAAATTTTACCAATCTTGAAAAATTGTATGATAATGCATATATAATAAAATTAATAAGAGAAAAAAAAATTTCATTGTAAAGTTTTAATAATTTTTAAAAATTAAAAAATAAATTAAAAAGAAATTTAGGAGGTAATGATTTTTCTAAAATTACCTCTGAAATTGGAAATCTTGTTAATCTAAAAGAGTTGTATGTGTTCCAAAAAAAAAAAAAAAAAAAAAAAAAAGATATTAAATATTAATTATTTTAACATTTATATTGATTTTTAATTATTAATATAATTATATAAATTTATAGAATTTTGTACGGAAATAATTTAAAAACTCTTCCTGATACCATTGGAAAACTTACAAATCTTGAACAACTGTAAGTGCTAAATTTTTAAAATACAATTAAATTATGATTTATTTTTTTTTTAAAAAAAAAAAAGAGAATATAAAAAATTTATATTATTATTGAATAGAATTGAAATTTCATTCTTTTTAAAAAATTCTAAAATATTTATTTATTCATTTTTTTTTTGAAAATTGTTTTATAGGAGTTTAAATAGTAATAGTTTGGAAACACTTCCAGATTCAATTGGAAACCTTAGTAATCTCACTTTACTGTATGTTTTTTTATTTAGAAAATAATTAAAATAATAATAGTTTTTTAATATTGATGCTTTTCTTTAAAATACTTTTATAGGTATTTAAATTATAATAATTTAAAAACTCTTCCTGATACCATTGGAAAGCTTACAAAACTTGAACAACTGTAAGTGATAAATTTTTAAAATACAATTAAATTATGATTTATTTTTTTTTAAAAAAAAAGAGAATATAAAATTTTATGTTATTATTGAATAGAATTGGAATTGTATTAATTTATTCTTTTTTTTTTTTTTTGATAATTGTTTTATAGGTATTTAAATTATAATAATTTGGAAACACTTCCAGATTCCATTGGAAATTTTTCTAATCTTTCATCTCTGTATAAATTTTGTTTTATATAATTTGATGAATACTTTATAAAATAAATAAATATTTTTATAATCAATTATTAATATTTAATATTTAATATTTGTAAATATTAGAGAGATGATAGAAAATAATTTATCAACTCTTCCCGATTCCATTGGAAATCTTACAAAACTTGAAAGAATGTATGTTTTTCTTGATTTAGAAAATAATTAAAATAAATATTAAAGTTTTTATTTAAAATAATCTTATAGAGATTTATTCGGAAATAATTTAACAACTCTTCCTGATACCATTGGAAAGCTTACTCAACTTCATTGTTTGTAAGTTTTCATTACATTTTAAAATAATATAATATAATATAATATAATATAATATAATATAATATAATATAATATAATATAATATAATATAATATAATATAATATAATATAATATAATATAATATAATACATAAAAATACTTTATTAAATATTTATATATTTTTCATATTATTTAATTTACTAAGATATTTGTCAAACAATAATTTAACTGTCCTTCCTGATTCTATCGAAGGAATGATTAATCTTACTTATTTGTATGAATTTAAATAATTGAAAAGTAAAAATAATACTTAATTATTAATATATATAATTGTATTTATTGTATTTTATAGATATATAAGTAATAATAGTTTATCTGAGATTTTTGATAAAATAGTAAATCTTCCAATTGAGTATTTGTATGTTTTTCCTCTTTTTCTATGTTAACAATATTATGCTTTATCTTATGAAAAATAATATTAAAAAATATTTATAAAATATTAACTTAAATAGAAATTTAAATTATAATAATTTTACCGAAATTCCTGATTCAGCTGGAAAGCTTTCTAATATTAGAGTTTTGTATATTATTCTTTATATTATTTATATAATCAAAGAATTTATAATAATAGTGGAGATAATTTAATGATAATATTTTAAATATTTTCATAGAGAATTGTCTAATAACAAGATATCTAAAGTTTCAAAGGAAATTGTAAATTGCAATGAAAGCTTTTCATTGTAAGTATTTATCATAAAATCATTATATATAATAATTATAATTTAAAATATTTTATTAATTATATATTTATTTATATAAATTTAAATAATCCATTAATATTTTTAAAGATATTTAAATAATAATAGTTTAACTGAGATTCCTGCTGAACTTGGAAATGTTTGGAGATTGTATAGATTTATATTATTTATAATAAAAGTATTATATACAATGATTTAAAATTTAAAATATTCTATTAATTATATTTTTTTAAAAATGTAAATAATAATTTAATTAATATAGAGAATTAAGCGATAATAAAATTACCGAGTTTCCTTTTAAAACAGGAAGAATTGAACATTTGTATGTATTTATATTATTTATTATAAAAATATTATATGTATAATTAATTATAGTTGATATTTATATAAATTTAATTAATCATCATTTAATTAATGTAGAGAATTAAACAATAATAAAATAACCAAGATTCCTCCTGAGATTGAAAATCTCACTAAACTTTATTCACTGTATATATTTATTATTTATCTTTAATTATATATTGAAATATTTGATTAATTAATTTAAATAATAATTTAATTAATATAGAGAACTCAATGATAATAGAATTAGTGAGATTCCTCCTGAGATTGGAAATCTCACTAAACTTTATTCACTGTATATATTTATTATTTATCTTTAATTATATATTGAAATATTTGATTAATTAATTTAAATAATAATTTAATTAATATAGAGAACTCAATGATAATAGAATTAGTGAGATTCCTGCTAAGTTTGGGGGTATTAAATATTTGTAAGCATTTATATTACTTATTATTAAAGTATTATTATAAATAATTAATTATTAATTAAAATATTTTATTAATTATATATTTATTTATATATATTTAATTAATGTAGAGAATTAAACAATAATAAAATAACCAAGATTCCAGCTGAAATTATATATAATTATATTCAACATTTGTATTTAATCAAAAACAGATTATATAATAAAAATATAGTCTAAATAAAATGAAAATATAAATAATTTATTAATTATATATTTATTTAATTATTAATTGAATTAATATAGATATTTAAATGATAATTACATAACTAAGCTTCCCTGGAAGGAGATAAAAATACATTTTAATTTGTATTATCATTTTTTATAAAAGTATTATATATAAAAATTGAAGTATTTAATTAATTGAAATAAATTTATTATATAGATGTTTAGATAATAATTACATTACTGAGCTTCCCACTATTAAAAGTGAATATATTTTTATTAGGTAATTATTTAATTAAATCATTATAAAATTATTTTATGTATCTATTAAAATTTAACAATTTTATTATTTTGCTTTTTTTTTTAACAAAAATTTTATATTTTAAAAATAAATTAATAGTTTAATTAATAATTGTATTACTTCATCACCAGTAATGACAGGAGACGAAAAATATTCTCTGTATTGTATACTATTTTTTAAATATAAATTTGTTTAATTAACTTGAAAGAAAAAAATTGATAATAATATAAAATAATTTTATTTTCGCTATTTATATAAATTTAATTAGTTATTTAGAAGAAAATAATGACGAAAAATGTAAAAATTTAAGAAAATGTGGTGATCAGTATGAAGAATGTCCTCTTGATCAGTTCTGTACTAATAATGGATTTTGTGTAGAAGATAAGTTTAATATATCTAATAATAGTGAAGAAACAGTGACAACAACTTTCACTTCAAGTGAGGAATTAGCAACTACAACTTTTGAATCAATGACAGATAAAGAATTAACAACTACAACAACTCATCCAAAAGTTACTACTGAAGAAACAAGCATAATTGAAAAATTAACAACAACAACAATTCAACCAACAACTTCTGAATCAATTACAAGTAAAATTACAAATATTAAATCTAGTACAACCTCAATGGTCAAAACTATGATAACTTCTTCAACAACAACAACTACTAGAACTACTACAATAATCAAAGCATCTACTACTAGAACTACTACAAAAACAAAGACTACAACTAGCACTACCACTATTAAACCATCCTCAACTTTTCATCCATGGCAATGTGGAAAAGGTATTAGATCCTGTCAAAAAGGATATTGCTGTAGTAGATATGGTTGGTGTGGAAAAAGTAAGGATTATTGTGATCTTGCTCAAGGTTGTCAATCTGAATTTGGTCATTGCAAGAAATACACTCCAGAAAAAAAGCATCATCACGAAAATGCAAACTCTAAAATTCATCCATGGAAATGTGGTAAAGATATTGGTTCCTGTAAGAAAGGATACTGTTGTAGTAAATATGGATGGTGTGGTAAGAGCGAAGCATACTGTAGTAAAGAACAAGGATGCCAATCTGAATTTGGAAAATGTTGGTAAAACCCTAACTATTTTTTAAGTAAATCTTTAAATAAGAAATTTATATACAATATGTTTAAAATATAATCTTTATAAAAATTCAATTAAATCTATTATTCCTTAAATTTTAATAAAAGTAGTTTATTATTAACATTTTAATTTTATTATTATTTTAAATAAGTGATTTTTTTTTATAAAATATTTTATTTTCAACTCTATTTTTTATTTTAAAATACTTTTAAAAAAAAATTGAAAGAGTATTTTTTCTTTCAATAACAAAAAAAAAATTACCTATAAAAAATAAAGTTTAAAGTAAATCAAAAAAAAAAAAAAAAAGCTTTATAAATTTAAAAAGATTGTAGATGATATATTCCTTGTCTGAAGTTTTGATGGTTTTATTTCGAAACAGACGTATTATTTATATATAAAATTAAATTATTTTTTTTTTATTTTAAATTTTTCTAATGAAACAATATAAATTTTTAGTATAAAAGATTTAAAATTTTTTCTATTTTTTATAGTTAAATGACCATTACATGTAAAGTTATTAGGATATATTATAATACCATTTATAAATTATAATTAATACATTAATTTTACGACTTTACAAATGATACAATTAGATAAAAAAATATGAATTTACTATTAAATTATTATTTATTCATTATGATATAATCTAAATATAATTTTTTACATGGTTTTATATTTTGTTTAATAAGACTATTTAATTTCATAATTTATAGTTTTATTACTATTTATTTAAATCAGTTTTATTCCAATAGAGTAGTAGTATCCTAAAATTTTAAAGAAATATAAAGTAAAAAATAACAAATTCGAAGAGACTATAAATTGGTTGAGTCAAAAAGTTCAAGAATATAATGAATCAGACGCTGTTTAAAAACTTTTAAATAATTATAAATTATGAATGATGAACGCAATCAAAAAACTTTTATAGTTTCGAAAATAACATAAAACGTAATATAATATATAATATATATATATATTGTAATTATTATAATCTTGTAAATAATATAGTATAAATATTTCATAGTTATAGTTTAATCAATTATTAATTATATAAAAATAAAAATAATATTATATATGGTAGATGGAGTAGATACAGTAGATATTATTTATAATATATAAAAATAAAAAAAAAAAAAAAGATATATTTTTTATATTTATAATTAAACCCTTTCTAATATGTATAAAGTAATACACAATAAGGCATAGTATAAATTACTATTATTCATTTATAATTAAAATAATAAAAATTCATATTTTTATTACTAGTCAATATATCTAAATGGAAATTAGAGACAAATGATTATAATTTTTTTTTAATTTAATATTTATTATTTTTCTTTCTTATTTTTTTAGTATTATTTTTTTTTTATTTATTATTATTATAAAATATATAAACTAAAAATTAAAGCAGCAAATGATATCAAAAAGTATTAAGAACTATGATTTTTTTTGACTTTTTTTTTTTTTTTTTGTTATTTTAGTTTAAATAAATTCAACCTTTTTTACTTGAGATATTAAAGAAAGAATATCCGACAGGCTAATGTGCATAATTTAAATATTATTATATATGTTTTCTATTATTTTTATTTTTTTCATTTAAATAATTATTTTAAATATAAAATATAATATTTTTTTTATTTAGGAAATAATAAAATAATAATACATAATATATATTCATAAATGAAAGTTAATAAATAAATAAAATTATATCAAAATGGTCTCTAATATACACCAACAATAAATCTTTTATAAACCATTATTTTGTATATATAAATCGTTTATTTTTATTCTTTTTATTATTAACTTCATTTTTGATCTTTTTTTTTTTTTTTTTCTAATTTAATTTTTATAAAATTATCATTCGTTATTCCTTATTCCTTATACCTAGGGCAATTTAAAATAATTGAGGCAATTTAATATAATTTATGAAATATTTATTGTAATACTAATAATGGATTTCTATTTAATTATTGTTTTCTGTATCACAATATATATAATGACATGAGAGGCCGAGTGAAGGGAAAATATATTGTCAGATGTTTTTAAGATTAGTTTCTATTTTATATATTATCATTGATACAGTTTATACTTTTATTAATGTAATTTAAAAAAAGTATTTTATATACAATTACAGTATATAATTATCCTTATATAATTAAAATGATTTGAAAATATTTTAATAATTAAATAAAATATAAAATATATAATTAATACCAGATTGACTATTACCTTTCTACTCGGAGCTATATAAAAGAATTCCTCAATACTGTAAATTCTGAAAATTCTCAAAAAACTCTTGTAGACAGAGTGAAAATAGTTTATAAACAATTTTACTAGTGATATAAAATTTAGATATGGCTTTAAATAATGGTACTTGTCGAAAATAATTAGAAAAAGTGTAGTCATCATAAAAGGTTTATTATTATTTAATAACTTTTAGAAATAAAACAAATAAAGAGACAAAGATTTTCCAATTATATAAATTATAATTATTTATTATTAAATAATGAATCGTCCATTATTATGCTTTTATAAATTAATTGTTTTTTTTTTTTTTAAAAAAAAAAAAAATATAGATTTTATATTCTTTGTAAGTATTGTATTTTTTATTATTATTACTGTTATTAAAATTAATTTTATTTCTATGTTACTATATAAAAAAAAAATATCTAAATAAATATTGAATGATGGCGGTAAGTGGTGACGATAAAATAAACCTTAATAAATGTAATATTTATTAAAAACTACTTTTTTTTATATATCTATTTATTTATATATTGGTGATAATTTTTTTTTATTAAAAGTAAATAAATAAATTTATGAATTGTTGAATGTTGTTTATTATTTTGTTAAAGTAGTATTATTTGGAATTTTATACTATTCTATTATTTATAGTCCATTTTCATATTTTCTATTAGAATCAGAATTATCAATAGATTCAATAAGCTTATTGACATAATGACGAGTAGTAAAATAATAATCAACCTATTAAAATATATATATATATATTACATTTAAAATAATTAAATTAAAAATCATTTTCATATTTTATTTTCTATTTAAATTACTTTTTTTTTAATGACATTATAAATTAGTCATATTTAATAGTAATTATTTTAAAACACATTATACTTACTAATATGAAAATTAAAAAACTTATTACTAAAATTATACAAATTGCACTAAATAATAATAATTTTTTTGCGTTTTCTCTTGTATAAATAATGGGTTCATCAGAATTTGCTAGATCATCAATAAAAGAATCAAGATATTCGTCATCAAAATCATATAAGCAAACCGAGATAATAGTTATGATATAATATGCTAATAGTATAATCTCAAGTGTTGTAAATATTCCAAAAGTTATATTATATTTACTTAAATATTCTTTATTTTTCTAATTTAAATAATGAATGAATATAAACATATATATTATTATTATTGTTATTATTATTATCATCATTTGAGTTAAACATAAATTATTTTTTTATAATGTGATTCATAAGTAATATTTACATTTTTTATTCCATAAATTAATAATATAAGTACTACAATGGCAACTATGTCAATAACATTTAGTAAAGTAAATGTTTCATTTAATTTTAATAAAATAACAAATAATATTTCAAAAATCTTTTTTTTTATTATTATTAAAATAAATAATATAATATTTATAATAAATTAAGATGGTTAATAAATAAAATAGGTTAATAAAGTTACATTACCATTATAATAAATGTTATATATATTTAGAAAATAAAACTTACAAGAAATACCCATGTACAAACTTTAACAGAACTTTCTTCTGGTAAACAGCAACAACAAAAACATTTATTAAAGAAACCCATTTTTTTTTATTTCATATTTCATTTGTTCAATGTTTAATTTCTTTCTTTTTTTTTTTTTTTATTTTTTTTTTAGTTTAAATTTGAAAAAAAAAAAAAAAAAAAAAAAAAATATACACATCATTGGTGTAACCTTAAGATCTATAATTTAATTTTAATTTAAAATAATAAACTTTATTTATAATAAAAATTAAATAAGGAAAAAAGGAAATTTTTTTTTATTTTTCAAAATAATATTGAAATAAATGGAAAAGGTTTAAATTTATATATATAAATAATAACAATTTTTAAAGTAAAAAATAACTTTTCATGTTCTATAGATAAATAATTAATTCGTAGGAAACTCCCCATTATTCCTTTATTTTTTAATACATAAAGCTTTAAAGGTAAAATATCGTTTTTTTAGATTTTATTAAAACAATAATAATAAAATTTAATAAAATTTTAATTTAATACTATTACACAAATTAATATAATTTAATTTATTTGGTGTAACATACTTTAGATGGAAAAAAGGAAAAAAAATTCTTAAAAAAAATATTTTTTTTTTTAAACCATCTTTTAACTTTCGGGTGTAAGTTGCTTCCAGAAGGTCCTTGATGTAATGACGAGTAGATAAATAATAATCAATCTAATAAAAGAAAGAAAAAATATGTTATTGAAGGAATATTCTTTGTAATATTATAAATGATTATTTGTTAAAAAATAAAGGGTGATTTTTATACTTATAAAAAGGAAAAAATTAATGCTAACATAGTCATTCTTGAAGCTTCAGTTTTAATTTCATTAACGAGTTCTGCTTCAGTTTTAGGATAATTTTTTGATAATTATGAGGTAATCTGAACTTAATAATATCTACATAATTATTTGGATTTTCTAATATTTGTTTATTTGAATAAATTCTTAAACTAACTGGCAAAATTTGCAAAATAACGCATATTCCAAAAACTATAATGATGTATTGACGCATATATTTTTCATTTTTCTAAATTTAAAATAGTTGCATTTTAAATTATTAATATCTTACTTTAATATTATATATATATTTCAACAGTCTTTTCTTTTTTTTTTAGAAAGAAAAAAAAAAAGAATCAAGTATAATCATTTATATCTATTTATATTAATTGAAATTTTTTATATTTAAATAAAATATTTTAAAAATTACACTCTTGATACCATAAAGTAATAATGCAAGTGATATTGAAGCTGCAATGGAAATAAAAGAACATAATACATATATAAAATACCTCCTTTATATATACTAATTGGAATGTTTAATATTTGATAAATCTTTAAAAAAAAATTAAATTTAAATAAAAACTTTATTTTTTTAAAAAAAATTATTTAGAAAATAAAACTTACAAGAAATAGCCATGTACAAACTTTTCTTCTGATAAATAGCAACAACATAAGCACTTACTAAAGAAACCCATTCTTATTTTATTTCTTTTTTTATTTTTTGGTATTTTTTTTAAAAAAAAATAAAAAAAACCAAAAAAAATCTTTTTTATAGTTTTTTTCATTTTGTGTTACATTAAAATATTTTGCGTGTGTGTAAACCTTCTTCTTTTATATATTTCAACAGTCTTTTCAATATTTTTTATATTGAAAAATAACAATTCTATAACAAACCCTTTAAAGTCATCATTTTTATAATAAAACAATATAAATAGGTAATAATAGAATAATTAGAATAGAAACGATGATTCAATTTAAAAGGTAATCATAAATTCATACATTAACATAATATATATTTAAGAATTGACATTATTTTTCTTTATAATAAATTTATATATTAATAATTTTTGTAATGTTTAAAAAAATGTAACAAAAATATAAAAAAAGTAATTTTTTGATATTACAATAATAATAATAATAATAAATATTTCTATATAAAATAGTTGTAATTGTTGAAACAAATAAAAAAAATTATTATTTACATTTTTATATTCTATTTGAATAGCACATTCCTATCCTTTGAAATATACCCTATATAGTATTGTTTTTTGAATTTTATCATCTTCTAATTCTATTGTATATTCTTTACATTAATATTTGTTGAAGTGCTTCCTTTGCTACCTTTGTCAAATATTTAGTTGAATTTTTTTTACATACCTTCATTTCAATAATTATTCCTAGTGGTATGACGTTTCGATTTCTTCTTGGAATGATACAAATATCATATCTTCCTGTTTCACTTTCTCTATTCGTCTTGACTTTATAATCTTCTCCTAATAAAAGGAATAATCCCATTACTAACTTGTGAAAATTTGATTCATTTAATCTATCTTCATTTTCAGTGTTCGTAACCTCTTTTTTTATTTTGAAGATCATAATAATTTATTGAGTTTTCATAAACTTTAGTAATTTTTTTATGCGCTTCATTTACATTTTCTTGTAACACTGCTTTAACAAAATCATTGTATAAATCTAAATTGGAATTTTCTTTAATCCATGCGGAATAATTATTTAAAAGTTGTGATTTAACTTTATAATTAGGTATTCTAATCCTAAAAGTATTAAAAAAAATTATCTATCGTTTTACCTGTGGTACATATCCTCTATTATATAATAATTCAAATAATATCAAATGTTATATTCTAATGTTATGATTTAATTTCTTTTTGTTTTCATCATTTTTGGTTTTATACCAAAAAAATATATATATTACAACACCAAAAACAAAAATTAACCATAATCATAAGCATTACAGGAATATGTAGTAATGTTGGTATCATACTATCAGAATCATTGATATAGGTTTGTCCCATGAAATTTTCTATCTATATATTACTTAGAAAAACATTTATAATATTTATGATTACTTTTACATGTATCACTAATTGATTTACTACAATACACATACTAATATTCACTTTTAAAAATTGTAGTGCCTTGATAAATCGAACTATAATAAACTATTGATTCTTCTTTTGTTGAGAGTATTATCAATATATTTGCTGGTTAAACATTTCGAACAAGAATGACATCTATAATAAGCACAACAATCATTAACAGCGTCATTCAAATATTCTATATTATAGGATGTATTTGAATAAAAAATATATAGCAATAAAATATTTAAAATATCCTAGTACCATTTATTATTTATTCTTTCGATATTATAATATTTTAATACATTATTTATCATTTAAACGGTTTTAATATAAATAAAAGTTAAGATAATAAATAAGTATTCCTAATAGATTCTAAAATTAATACTGTAAAACTATTGATATTTTTATTTTTAGATAAAGATAATTTACTTCTTTACTTAACATGTTTTCTTTTAAATTTGTTATATAATATAATGTTTGAATAATTCGTTAATATTATTTATTATATAAATCAGTATGTTTTTTTAAAATCATTAATTAAATTGAAAAAAGAAAAACATATTATATTTTAATTTTATTGATAAATAAGCTTTTTTTTTTTTTTTTTTAACTATGATTCAATTTTTTAGATATAAAATTTTATCATTAAAGTTTGATATAAAATATATATATATTATTAAGAAGGAATGAAGGTATGAACTACTTAATGTATAATTACAATATATATATTTTTCTTTTTACTCCAACTTTTATTATTATTTTATAATAAATAAAAATCTTTTAAAAAGGAATATATATAATTATTAATTCAACCATTCTATCAATTAATTTTTTTTTTATTATTATTATTAGAGAATTTGAAGGAAATACTATATAATACTGTTAACTGTCCAATCTTTAAATTAAAAAAAATAAGAAAAGGAAAAAAAAGTTCTTTTGAAGTAACATAATTCTTTTTTTAATTGTTTTTTTCTTTTATAATAATCCTTTTTTTTTTTTTAATTATTCGAAAATTGGGTCGATGTATATGTGTGTTTTTTTTTTTTTAAATAAATTTTTTTAATACTATATAAATGAAAATTAATATATCAAAAAATTATATATTATATTTATATATAATTAAATTTTTTTGTATAATAAATTTAATAAATAAAACTGGGACAATTTTTTTTTTCTTTTCTTTTCTATTCATTTAACAAAAAAATCATCAACAGTAACAGTAAAAATAACTACAACAAAATACTATAATCAAATAATAATATTATATAATTACATAATTACAATAAAAATATAATAAAGGGAAATACTATATATAACAATAATTAAAACTATTTATATTGATTTAATTTTTTTTTTATCAAAAAATAAATAAAAAAAAAAAAAAAAAAAAAAAAAAAAGAAAGATGGCGGATAATAAAAAGGATGCTTTAAGAAACGAAACAAAAAAAAAAAAAGAAAAAGAAATTGTAGTCATAGATGATATTGGTAAACTTTATGATAAAATTAATTTTTATGAAACCATAGCCAATACATTAGTATATATCAATTTTGGTATATTAGTACCATCATTAATTACATCACCATTTCAAAATTATTTCATTTTCACAACAATTTTTTTGAGTACAAGTTATGTTATTATGACAAATCTCATTAATATTTATTTAAAAAATTCAGTAGAAATTGAACGTCGTAAAGGATTCCTCAAAAATTCATTTAATGTCAATATTACAGAAAATGAAACAAAAAATTATTATAATAATTTGGAAAAAGAATCCATTAAAAAAATGGGTGTAAATTGTTTTGAAAATTTATTTTTTACTCGTTTTATTTCAAATAAAATGGCTCGAGGTGAAACAATAAAAATAACAACAATTTCTATTATTTTCCTCATTTTACTTGTCCAAGTAAAAGATTTAAAAGGATTTGAATTAATTTTTAGTCAAACTTTATTTTTATTTGAATTTATATTTAAATTTCTTAAATTTCGTCATTTCAAAACTCAAGTGGAACTTATTTATGACGAGATCTACAATATTTTTATCCTTTCTCCACCTAAAGAAGAAAATATTTTCATAGCTCGTATTCTTGATTGTACAATGAATTATGAATGCTTGAAATATTTTTGTAAAATATCTCTTTCTTCACGTATTTTTGAAAAGTACAATCCTACTCTGTCAAAAGAATGGGACATTATTTATCATAAAAAAATAGAAACTTTAACAAATTAACCTTTATAATGAAAATAATAATATAACAAAGGAAAAAATTGAAAAAGGTCAAAAAGAAAAAGATGATGTTGGTAAACTATTTAAAAGAGTTGATACTTTAGAAAATATTACAGATTTTTTATTTTACATTAATTTGGTGGTATCCGGTATTACAATTATTGAATTTGAATATCAAGATTTATTCTTTATAATAAATATTTTAACTAGTTTGACCTACATCCTCTTGACTAATTTTAACGATATTTACTATAAAAATGTGGCTGAAAACGAACGAAGAAAGGTATTTATCAAGGATTCCTTTAATGTAGCAATTACTGATAAAACAACTTCCAGAGACTATTATAATAATGAAGAAAAAGAATCAATAAAAAAAATGGGTCTTAATACTTTTGAAAATGTATTTTTCACGAAATTTATAGTAAAAAAAATGACTATTTTTGAAAGTCTTAAAGCATTTGTTATTATTGTTTTATTTGTTTTCTTATTGGTTGAAGTTAAAAATCTTGAATTTTTAGTCCTCATTACGCAAACCGTTTTTTCGTCCGAACATCTTTTTAAATATGTAAAATTTTGTTATTTTAAATTGCATGTTGTTCGCATTTATCGTAAATTACGAGAGGTTTTCGTTGTTAATCCTCCAAGTAATGAAAACGTTTTTATTGTTAATATATTAGATTCTACTATGGACTATGAATGTTTAAAGTTTTATTGTAAAGTATCTCTTTCTTTTCGTATTTATAAAAAATATAATGAAAAATTAAATAAGGAATGGGATAATATATATGAAAATGCTAAAAAAAATAGTAAAAGTAAAGTATAGTAGTAGAGTATGATAAAAATAAGAGTATTTGTAATATTGACGATAAATTATAATATTTAAAAAAAAATTAATTTCCATGTAATAATTTTTTATTCTAATATTACTAATTAAAACATGAATGAATGATAATAAAAGGTATTAGAATCAATAATCGCTTTTATTGATTCTAATATGGAAAAATCAAATTTCTATATTAAATTTAAAAAAAAGAACGAATGCTCATTAATAATAATTAGAATAATAATAATAATAATAATACTTGTAGGTTTTTAAATATTTTAAATATAATAAGAGAGAAAAAAAATAAAAAGAAAATGTAATTTACCATTCTACAACTATTTCATAAATAAAAAAAAAAATATTTAATAAAATGAAAATCTTTTAAAAAATAACTTAGTCAATTTAAAAATAAATATTTTTATTTTCATTATTAGTTTTTATTATTTGTAATTATTGATTTCTATAATCTATTTCTATGGTAATATGTTTCTATAATTCTTTTTATTTTTTATTTTTGTTTATATCTTAATAATTTTTTTTTTATGTATTTATATTATAATAATTATAAAGTATATATATATTTATTTAAGTATTTATATACAAAAAATATAATATACTCAATATTTTTTATTTTATTTTATATACAATGGTTTAATCATCAAAATCATAATTAATAAATAATGAGATGACGAAACTATTTCGAAAAATGTTTTTTTTTTTTTTTTTGTTTTGTTTTGTTTAGTTATTTTGATTTATAGATTCATTACTATAATTTTTTTTAAAAAAAATTATGATGATATTTTACTTTTTTTTTTTTTTTACTTTTATTTTTAATAAATTAAATAAATAAATTGTTTTATTATTCTTATTATTTGTTTGATTTATTGATAATAATTATTTGATTAATTATTGGAATAACAGAATGATAAATTATTAGAATTGGATATATTACTTGATAAATTGTTCATCATTTGAATACTTTCTTCTTTCATCATAGCCATATTTTTACTATCAATGATTTGAAGAAGTTCTTTAATGTAATATGTAGTAGAGATATAGTAATCAATCTAATTAAAAAAAAAATTATTTTAAAATAAGTATATCATATCTATAATTATTATTGATTTATATTTCAAGTTGTATGTGACGTTTTTTTTATTATATACTTACATCAATGAGAATAAAAACAATAGATAATATAATACTTCCAAGAGCAATAGTTCTAATTAAGGAAATAATATTTTCATTTGATATATCCATATTAGCATTATTATTTTCCATATCAATTTTTATTTCTTCAATTTTCTCGATATCTGTAGCACTTGAATATTCCATAGTACTATTAATAATAGATTTAATTAATAATATTACTTGAATAGCAAGAATTGTTCCAGAAAATGTTTTGAATTGATTTATATATTTTGTATTATCCTAATATAATAATATCAACAACAACAATAAAAATAAAAATAATTATTTTCTTAGTAACTAATTTTAAATATTAATCTTTTTTATTTATTTATTTTTTATCCAAGAAGTATATTATAATTCAAAATATTAATAGTTACATTTTTGATACCGATAATAAAGAGTACAAGTGATATAATAAGAGCAATTGAAAGAATGGAAAATACAAAAGAAACTAAATTCTTTACGGATAATTGAAAAATAGAATATAATATTTCTATAATCTTTTTAATATCAATTTTACCGACATTATATGTTTTAAATAACATTATGTATTAATGAATAAAATATTTATATTCTTTTTCTAATTTAGTATTATAATTTTATATATAATATTGAATTATTGAAATTTAACTTACAATCATTGATAAAGTAGCAACTTTAACTGATTCTTCTTTTGATAAGCAGAAACAGCATAAACATTTATCGAAAAAACCCATTTTTATTTACTTTTTTATTTATTTTTTACTTTATTATAAATATTATTTTTTTTATTTTTTTTTTTTTTTTTTTTTACTTTTAATTCCTTTTTAGCAAAAAAATAAAAAAAAAAATTTTTCCTTCAATTTATATTCTTTCCTTTTTTTGTGTAACCATTAAATTTCTCAAATAAAATTTAATAATCAAAAAATGGATCATCAAAAATTTTAATTTAAATAAAATTAAAATTTGATTATTTTCTTTTAATTCTTTCTTTTTAAAATAATAAATATTTAAACTTGGTTGAAAGGATGAATAAATAATAAGAAAAATAACAAAGATAAAAACAATAATCTTAATTCAACTAATAACAAAAAAGGTTGTTATACCAATTATTAATGATTTGAGTCATGATTATGAATAATATAAAAAAAAATTTTTTAATTTCTAATTTTTTATTATGGAAATTTAAATTTCTGTATTTTTATTAAAATATATTAAATAAATTGAATTTTTATTTATAAATAATAATTTATTTGTTTTTCTGTTTAATATAAAATTAATATAAATTTTAATAAAAGAAAATGTATGAACCAATAAACGTCAGTATTTATGTTACATCAATAATGATAACATAAGTAATTAAATTGGTGTAACATTAATATTGAATGGCATAAATTAAAAAAAAAATAAGAATTTGAAAAATAAAAAAAAAAAAGGCATTTTAAAACCAAATTTCAAAAAAAAAAAAAAATATTAGATTTTAAAGAATAACTTAAAAAAAAAAGTTTTGTTTTGTTTATGGCTAAATCCTTTTATTATTTATTTTATTTTCTTTAGCATCATTCTTTTTTTTTTAATTATTAAAGTGCATTGTATTGAAATGTTAAATTTGAAAAAAAGGGGATGTTATTCAATGGGAGATACCAATAATAAAAAAAAATTAATTTAATTTCTAATAAAATATTTATATTAAAATAATAAATTTAAAACCTTCCTTCGTCAATTTTTATTAGGAAAAAACTAGCCATGAATAAAATTTATTATGGTTAAATTTAATGGTTTCAAAGGGAAGGATAACAATTAAAATAAATATATATATATATATTGATGAAATAAATAATAACGTTTATGATATAATTTACCTAATTTTTTTGTGCCTTATTAAATTCGTATAGGTCGACTATTTTTATTTTAAAAAACATTCCTAAAATTCTTCTTTTGTTTTATCTTTAAAAATTATAAAAACTTAAATATATCACTGGGATCGTTCTTTGAAGATTTTTAAAAAATCTTTTTTATATCCGCTTTTTCTAAAAATATATGAAATTCATAACTGACTTTTTTTATCATTTTCGTTTTTGCTATAAAAGAATTTAACATAACTAGATTTAATGATTTTCTAAATCTTTTTTGACAAGTTATTATTTCTACAACACTTAATTCCATACACCATATAAATCATGTTTTATCAACATAACCATTATTTTTATTAAATTTCTTTAATAGTTCATTCCTTTAAAATATTTACACCATTGTTATTGTTGTTATTTTCTCTCTTTTTTCCTTCAGACTTATACCATAATAATAATGATGATGATGATGAATTAAAAAAAGAAATAATACTATTTTATTAAATCCTCACAAAAGAAATTTAATTACAACCAGGCAATTAAACAATTTTAAATAATGTTATTTACTTACATATAGTATTTTGAAATATTGTTTATAAAATCTATTGTATTAATAATACTATAAAAATAGTTAATATTAATTTGATATATATGAGATTAGATAAACAAAAAAAAAAAAAAAATGATATAATAAAATAAATTAAAATCATAGATTCATTTTACTTTTTTATTATTTTTCATATTATATTTTATTTATAATGGTATATATGTCAAATATAATTATTATTAAATTAGGCATTATAATTGTAATTAATCTCATCTCATGTAAAAAAAACCAAGACTCTATAAAATAATAAAAAAAAATAATCCAAACTATTTTGACAAGTCAATTACATAAACCTCTTTCTTTGTTTAATGTTAATTCATATTGGTTCAATATCAAATAAATTAAATTCATTGCTGATTTTATTATGTTTTTTCTTGTTCCTCCAGTTGAATATTTTTTTATTTTTTTAGATTAAAAATATTAACAATGCTTCCTTTTATTTTACTTTTCCAGTATGCATTGAATGACGTTGAAAAGATTTTAAATAAATAAATTTTGCAGTAAATTTCCTTTCTTTACACTTTTAAAATGAATAAAATTGCTTTTCTTCTTTCATTCTGTTTTTTTTTTTTAAAAAAAATTTTAATTTTTTAGTGAATTTTTTATTTATATATATTTCAAAATTATAATTTAAATTATTATATAAAAAAAAATAAAGGTTACTTTTTGAATTTGTATTTAAACGATTAAACTAGTGAAATCTATATTGTTGATAATATTTATAATATTTTGTAGGGGTTAAATTTATATATATAATGGATTTTTAGTTTATTTTTTCTATAATTTTAATATTGATTTAAAAATCTTTTTAATTATATTAAAATAAATAGTAATAATAATAAAATTATAATGAATTAATAATATTACATAAACTATTACTTAACATTACTATTTCTTTAGTTAAAAAACCATTCAAAACATTTATACCTTTAATGACTAATAAAAAAAATTATGGAATAAATAAAATAAGTAAATGTATATTATAAGGTTAATATAAATTTATTCATTATCTATTTAGAATACATAAATTGAATAATAATAGTATTAACTATATATAGGAAAGGTTATAATAATTTGAAACTTATCTATTGAATATATATCTTATTATATTTAAATATCAATACATTATTATTTATATACAATTTTAGAAAAAAAAATTTATTGCATATAAACCTTTTTTTTAATATTATTGTATTAATATAATGCATCTGTTTAAAATAATATTTCAAGACACATTCAGATTTATTATCAAAATATACTGTTAAGTATAAATAAAAGTAAGTTGTTTTTTTTTTCATTAAATTTTTGATAAAGTGATGGTTTTCTTTTTTTATTTTACTGTTGTCACAAAGAAAATATTTAAATAATACAATATAATAATTAAATATAATATTATTTGTAGTAATAATAATAATAATAGCAGATGTAGTAGTTGTATAATGATTATAGCTTCTTCCTATATGATTTATCTTTTTTATTAAATTTAATATTAATAAAAAGTGAATATATAATATATAATCATTATAATTATAATGAATGATAGAAACTAAAAAAAAAAATTAATTATAAGAAAAATGTAATGATTTCATCCATTTTGGGATATTTGACTTACGTGATAAATAAACATGGGAAAAATCAAATATTCTAATTAAATCATTATCTGAAAGTGGACATTTTATTTTACTTAAAACAAGGAGTTTTACGATAATATATATATAATTATTTGGATTTAGGAAAAGTTTTACTCTGTTTATTTTTTATATTCTGGAGTAAAAATATTATTATCTAAAATAATTTCTTTCAAATGATGTAAACTCCATATATTATCTGATATGTTTTGAAAGTTATTATTATGCATATCTATTTTTCTTATATTGGGACTAATAAAGAGGTATATTTGTTAATTGATTATCGCTTATATCCATACTATCTAAGGTTTTCATATTTAATATATCATGGGGTAATTCTGTTAATTTTCTTTTTCTAAAATTTATTTCTTTACTTTCAAAGGTGTAATCATATTGTATAATAGATAAAGGTTCATCAACATCAAGTTTTATTAACCGTGCTAATTCTTCTTTTTGGGCAGGGTATTTTACTAATAATTTATTATTAAAGTCATTATTATTAACAATTAAATTATATAAACTAGTTAATTTTTCTACTTCTTTTGGTATTTCTGTTATTTTATTATTACCAATATTTAAGCTATATAAAGCAGTTAAATTCCCTATTTCTTTTGGTAATTTGGTTAATTTATTTTCATCTAAACGTAACCATGATAACTCAGTCAATCTTCCAATTTCTTTCGTTATTTCAATTAGTTCATTATTAGAAAGTGATAACTTTGTTAAATTATTTAAATTCCCAATTTCTTTTGGTAATTTAGTTATGTTATTATTATTAATCTGTAAACCTTTTAAATTTGTTAGATTTCCTATTTCTTCTGGCAATTCACTTAATTGGTTATTATCTAGACTCAATACTACTAAATTAGTTAAACTTTTGATTTGTTTTGATACTACGACCATTTTATTGTTTTTAAAATTCAAATCTTTTAAATTAGTAAAATTTCAATTTCTTCTGGTAGTTGATTATTTTCAAGATTTAATTTCGTTAATTTTGTTTGGTTTCCAATTTATTTTGGGATTTCAGCAATTTGGTTATAATGAAGATATAATTTTGTTCGTTTGGTAAGACTTTCTATTTTTTTTGGTAGTTCAGTTAATTTATTATCATCTAGAAAGAATTCTTTTAAATTTGTTAAATTTTCTATTTCCTCTGGTAATACTGTAATATGATTAATAGAAAGATATAAATTTGATAAATTTTTCATTTTCTTTATTTCTTTTGGTCATTTAGTTAATTCATTATGTATTAAATTTAATGCTATTAAATTCGAAAGTTTTCCTATTTTGTTTGATAATTCAGTTATTTGGTTAAATTTAAGATTTAAAAAAGTCAAATTTGTAAGATTTTTCATTTCCTTTGGTATTTCTGTTAATTTGTTACATCCAAGGTTTAGAATCTCTAATCTGGTTAATTATAATATCCCTTTTGGAATATTTTCTAATTGAATTTCCTCTAGATTTAAGTTTGTTAAATTGTATAAACCTTTAATTTCTCCAGCGAATTTTATTGAATGATTACCTTTAATATTTAAATGATTTAAATTTCCTATTTCTTTTGGTAATTCCTTTAATCCATTATTAAAAAGATTTAAACATTTTAAATTAGATAAACACCCTATTTTTTCTGGTGATTTGGTTAAATGATTTAATTTATACATAAATAAAGATAATTTTTTTAAATTCATAATTTCTTTTGGAAATTCTATTATTTGATTTTCATTAATATTTAAAGTAGTTAAATGAATTAAATTTCCTATTTCTTTTGGTAATTTACAAAGCTGATTTTGGCAAAGGTTTAAACTAGTTAAACTAGTTAAATTTCCTATTTCTTTTGGTAATTTGTTTAATTCATTATGTTTAAGACTTATATTTGTTAATTTAATCAAGTTTCCTATCTCTTTTGGTATTTCATTAAGTCTATTATGGCTAACATTTAAATTGGTCAAATTTCCTATTTCTTTGGGTAGTTTTACAATCCATTTAGATTCAAGAGATAAATTTATCAAATTGATTAGATTTCCTATTTCTTTTGGTAATTCTATCAAATCATTATATTCAACAGTTAAATTTATTAAATTGGTCAAGTTTCCTATTTCTCTTGGTAATTCAGATATATAATTATGTTTAAGATTTAAATCGGTTAATTTTGTTAACCATTCTATTTCTTTGGGAAGTTCTATTGTATATACATTACTTATTTCTAATATATCCATATTAATAGCTTTCTCAAATAAAATAGAAAAAAATTTTTAATATTTTTCCTAATATTATTGTCAATATCTTGATAGACATATCGATTATTATTAATTACTAATTTTTTAAATTTTGAATAGTGAATTTTTTACATGGATTTTTTTTAATTCATCTATCATAATATTTATTGTTTCTGACTCATCTATTTTAATAGCTTCATCAGAAACCATTAATGATAATGAAATTGGATTTTTATTCCTTTCTACCATTTTTTAAATTTTTCTCTTATTTTAAACTATTTTCAATTAATTACTCTTTTTGTTATGTTTACTTATTATTATTTTTTATTTGTTATGAAAAAGATAGTAATATTTTTCTTGTTTCTTATTGTTTTCTTTTATAATTTTTTTTTTACTTTTTTTATTTTACATTTTAAATGGTTAATAATTAATAAATTTAATATATAATATTGTTCTAAAAAAAAACTAATAATAAAAACTTTTCAAATTTTTATTAGAATAAAGCCACAAACTAAACTTTTTATATATTTGTTGTGATACTAAATAATAATAAAATGTTGTCCTAAATTTTACTATTATCAAAAAAGGATGTATTTACAAAATGAATTAAATGTTAATATCTTACAATTTAAAATTGAAACTTGATTGATTTATATTTTTTATAATTTTATAAATGAAATTAAATAAGTTTTTCCAATTATCTTTTGAGTTAAATTATAATTTATTGAACAGCTTTATAAATTTTGAATTTCCTTAAAATTCACTAATACTAAAAAATAAATATATTAGAAAAGGTTATTAGATAATTCAAAAGATTCATGTTTATATTAAAATATATAAATATATATCAATTAATATAATGTACTAAGAATATCATTAACTATCAAAATAGTTAGAGAAAGTCAATATTTTAAAAATTTAAATTCAAAGCTTTGCAACTTAAAAATGACAGAGATAGTAAATTTAATTTCATCAATATTTATATTCTTCAAAAGTTGTAATATATATTAATCATTAACTATATCAATAATTTAAATAAAGATTCTAAATTACATCTATATTGTTATGAAAAAATGTTGCATCTTAATAATTTTTAATTACTATATTACTTTATTTTTTAAATATTTTAAGCACTATCTTATATAATGTATTTTCAACAAAAAATAAAAAAAAATAATATTTTATTTAATTTTTAGTACAAAATTGAATAAAATAGTATTTTTTTAATTGAAATTGAAAAAAATATAGCTCTTACACCTTTCTTTTTAGAATAGTGTAAATATTAATTTTATCCTATTTCCCTAATAATTAATGCTACTAATGTCGATAATAAAAATAAAATTAAAAATGTTATTGGTTGAAGAAATATATTTATAAATGTAATCCTACTAATCTTTGAAAATATTAAAAATTGAATTTTTATTTTTTTTAACTTAGCCACCAATAAATTTTTATTATAATATTTTTATTTTACTGTTAATCTATAGTGAATTTAAATTTAAAAAAAAAAAAAGGTAAAAGTTTAAGTATAATTTAAATTGAACAAAGTTTAACTATTAATTGATTTATTTAAAAGATAAAAATGAAACATATTCTCTATTGATTTACCTATTTGTTTATTTGGTATTTATTTATTAAATTATTTATTGTGTATTTTATTATTTTGAATTTGAATAAAATAAAACTTAAGTATAGAATTATTATAGAATTATTAAAAATTAAACATTTACCTATTTATTAAACAGAGGAAATTATATATATATATTTATATTACTATTTTTTATTATTATCATTCAATAGATAATCTTAATCAAACTTAGTGTTACTAAGTTGAATATTATAGCAATTATCATATTAAGCATTAATATATTAATACCTTATTATTATATTAATAATATAACTATTAATGATACTCAAATGCACAGTTTAAATTGTTTAAGATATTGGTCGTTAATATTAAAGTAAATAATAAAAATAATATAAATAAATTATGTATTTAAAATTATACTTTGCTATTTAAGGTAGTAAAGTTCAATTTAATCGAAATAAATAGTTAGTAAATATGTATAATAAATAAATATTATAATTTATTAAATAACATTATATCAAATTAAATTCATATTTTTTAAAAATTTAAAGTAATAACAACGAACTATAAATGTAAATAATCTTTTACTTAACATTACCATTTTTTTAATTGAAGACTATTCAATATATTTATATCTTTAAATCCATTAAAATATTTATCACGATTAGTAATTTAATAATATTTACATATGTAAATTTAGCCTACATAGTATTATAAATATTATCAACAAAATAGATTCCATTAGTTTAATCATTTATGATAAATAAGTTTTTAAAAAGTAAAAGTACAATTTCAAAAAGAAGCATTTGTTTAATTTTATTTTTTTTCCTTCATTCCTACAATGAAAATGAAAATTTTCCATCACCAGCAATGAACGTTGAATTATTTTTTTTTTTTTTGTGAATTTGCAAAATTCATATTTAAAGTATTTTTATTAGTATCAACTTTTAACCCTTCCTTTTTTAATAATAAAAAAAGAAGAAAAGTTTTTTAATTTTTTTGAAATTTTTCTTTCTTTTATATTAAAATATTTTTAATGTGGTTCATTAAACTATTGACCAATAATATTCATTCATTTTAAATTATTTTTAAAAATTAGAAATTTTTTTAAAAATTTATTCCATTTTTTAATTAAAATTGATCTTAAATTCTTCAATTTAATTTCCAATATTTTATTATATTATGACATATATTATAAATGAATTACATATATTATAATAAACATTATTATATATACGCCATTGATTATTTTAAATTAAAATTAAAAATAAATAAATAAAAAAGAATTTCTCTTTTTTTTATTTTTTTTTTTTTAATTTTTTTTTAAATATTAAAAAGAAAAGGCTAGTTGTCAGCTTGATAGTCATAAAGGTAAGTATTCTATTATTATTTAATTTTTTAAAAAAAGAGGAAGGAATATAAAAAAAAGATGATAAAAAAGAAAGTTTTCAGAGTATAAAACCTATTTAATTAGGAAATGGATTATAATCTTTGTTACTGCTTTTTATTATTTATTATAAACATAGAGGGAAATGAGGGTTTATCATAAACCTTGCTAGAAATATTTAAATAATTATTGCTTAATTGAAATAAAAAAACCTATTATTATATAATTTTAAAAAGATGTTGCATTTATACTTTGAAAAGAAAGATTTATAACCAATTGTGAAATTAAAAGAACCAACCACAAAGATGGTTCAATTAAGTTTCTAATAATAGTTTTTTTTTTTTTTTATTTTTTATAAAAATTGATATCTATATGATAATAATTAAAAGGAATTAAAATAAATAGTGGAATATGAAACTTTTATTTTACTATATTTAAGTAAAAGATAATAAAGTCAGTGTATAATATGAAACTTTTATTTTACTATATTTAAGTAAAAGATAATAAAGTCAGTGTATAATATGAATGATATAAAAAATCAACAAAGTAAAAGTTATTTTATTACATATTAAAAAAAGAGTGAATATTAAAAAAAATATTAGTAATAAAAGTAAATAAAAAAGAATTTAGTTTAAAAATATTATAGAAATATCAGTAGAATAGAAAAAATAAACTAAAATAAAAAGATAATAATAATTATAAAAATATATTATAAAAATATAAATATATATTAATATAAATAAAAAAAAAGAAATACTTGTGATATATATATATTTATTATATAATAATAATAATAATAATAAATACAAATAATATTTAATTAGCAAATATAATAATATTACATATCTTATTATTAGTATAAATGGTAAATAAAATTATGCTAAATTTCATATTAGATTATATAGGATATAAAATAGAAAATAAGGATATTAATTTTTTTAATAGATAGTATTTTATTTAAATTTTGATATATAATTATTACTAATTCATTAATTATTTTATTAATATTGTAAATGTTGAAGGGATATTATTGATTAATTATTTTTTAAAAATGAAAGTTAGAATTTTTAAAATAATAATTAATATTTTATTAAAAATGATGATGAAAAAAAAAAAAAAAGGGGGGAAGCAAAGAATAAAAGATGCTTTGTATATAAAACTAATATTTATAAACACATCTATTAATATTAAACTTAAATGTATATAATTGAAGATAGAAAATATGACTTTATTCATATAAACCATAATTTGTATATTTATTTAAAAAAAACATTATCAAGCAGAAATATTCATAAAATATAAATAAATATGGATATTATATATATAAAGATATCAACATTATTTAATCTTATATACTCAAAATATCATTACCATAAACACAGCTTTGTTTTTAATAAAATGATATTTAATGAAAAATCAATAAAAACATTATGAATAATAAAAATATACTATATATATTATTAAAATTTATTTTATGAATAGATATTTTATTATTATCTTTCATATTTAATTTTAAAAATGATTTAATGCATAATTTTAAAAAATGAGAAAAAACTTCTTTGAACAAAGATCATATAAACATTTGTAATAAAAAATACACATTACAATCTCATAATCAGTTTTATGATTAAATAAAATTTATATTATAATGATTCATATGTTTATATATATTATTTACTAAGAAAATAAATCATGAAAATGTTGTTAATGAAACTTTTTATTAAAATGATATAAAAAGTAGAATTAGTTATAATTAAAAGGAGAATTTTAACAAAAAGTTGTTTCTTATTAAATTAATAAGAAAAAATAACATGAAAAAATTGAAAAGTCAGTGTTTAAAGAGAAAGAAACTATTGGTAATAATAAATTACTTTTAAGATAGTAAAATTAGTTTATTAATACACATTTTTTTAAATTTTTGAAAGATGAATATATAAATCGATAGCTTTAAATATTAATAAGAAATTGAAATTAATAAAAGGAACTGATTATTTAACTCACTTAACTATATTAAATTGAAAAGATATATTTAACATATTTAACTATATTAAATTACAAAAATATATTTTATTAATTTAATATTATTTACTGAATGTAATACTATTTTTTTTAAGTAAAATAATATGCAATACCTTTAATCAATTATTTTCATATTTTTTTTTATTGTTGAATATAAATATTCCAATTGAAAATAAGTTGAAATATTTAAGAATAATAATGTTAAATGATTTTATATAATTACATTTATTATAAAAAGAATGTAAGAATATTTATAAATATAGAGTTTATTTATTTATTATTACTGAAACACTGAAACATCTGATTTATCATAAATTTTTTAGTATCATATATATATAAAATTAAATTATTTAAATATTATAAAAATTATTTGTAAATTGATAGTTAATAAAATTAGCCACAGTATTATTATAGGAGAAAATATAATTTGTATTTTTAGTTACAAAGTTCTCGTTTTATTCATAAGAATAAAATAATATATAAATTTTATTTTAAACCAAAAAAACATTTTCAATTCATATTGTAAGGTTATTATAACTATTCTCTTAATTATATTATTTAAAAAAGGAAACAACATTCTTAAAGTGTTAATTAGAAGAAGAAGCATTTAATAAAATAATAATTCTATAGGTTATATAATTTGTGTTTTATATAATATTATTGATATATGTAATCTATATGATATTTAAATATATAAATTGCAAAAGATATACATAAAATCAAGAAGAAGGTGTAATGAATGAAATTTTGGTTTTAATTATAATTCAATTTTTATATATAAAAATATATTTTTATTTATTATAATTATTTTTATAATTAATTTTTTAAAATTTAATTATTAATATATAATTTATCTTTCATCTGTAATTACATCTATTCTATTGAAGGTTGACTACATAATAAAACAATTTATTTTACTATTACGACTTATGACATTTATGATATAATATAATAACTATTATTCATATATGTCAAGACTATTTCTACCTATGTATTATAAATAGATACTATTAAATAATATAATGGCATTTTATTTTTTATAGGTATTAATAAATAAATAATCTCTAATCCCTTTTCTAAACATTTCTATTTAATACATTATATATATAAACAGATTATATTTGAGGTAGAACATTGCACTACCCATTGATTTAGTATTATATATTCATACCAAATGATTAAGATTATAACTAAACTTATTTGAACTTATTATTTATATATTAATAATAATAATGAGATTAAAATACTTTTTTTTTAAATTATTATTTAAAATGAAAAAAGAAATTGAAAAACTATAAGATTGATTTAATACATTCTGGAATGTATATTTTATGCGATAAATAAACATGAGAGATGTCAAATATTTTGATTAAATCATTATTTGTTAGTGGATATTTCATTTTACTTATATTAAGAAGGATGGTGATGACAGTTATAAAATTATCCGATCTTAGGACAGGTTCTATTCTGTTAATTTTTACGGTTGGATCTAATTTAATTTTTTTTAATTGGGAAGAAAAAATATTACTATCCAAAATAACTTCTTCTAAATTATGTAAACTCCATATATTGTTTGATATCGTTTGGAAATTATTATTATGCATATCTAGTCTTTTTAAACTAATACCAAGTGGAGGCAAATCTGTTAATTGATTATTACTTATATCCATATTCTCTGAATATTTCATATTAATTATATCATAGGGTAATTCAGTTAATTTTCTCTTTCTTAAATTTATTTCTTTACTTTCTAAAGTATATCCATATTGTGTAATGGATAAAGATGCATCAACCTCTAACCTAAGTAATCCAGCTAGTTTTACAATTTCTTTTGGTAATTTTGTTATTTTATTATTAGTAAGATATAAACTACGTAAATCAGATAAATTTCCTATTTCTATTGGTAGCTCTATTAAATTATTAAAATTTAATTCTAAATTGGCTAATTTAGTCAAATTTCCTATTTCTTTTGGTAATTCACTTAATTTATTATAAGATAATAATAAATTATATAAATTAGTTAAACTTCCTATTTCTTTTGGTAATTCTGTTAAATTATTATTATTTAGTTCAAAGTATCTTAGATTGATTAAATTTCCTATTTCTTTAGGTAGTTTGATAATACGATTGTACTTAATAGATAATTTCGTTAAGTTTACTAAATTTCCTATTTCTTTTGGCAATTCTATTAATTTATTATTAAAAAGCTTCAAACATTTTAAATTAGTTAAATTTCCTATTTCTTTTGGCAATTTAATTATTTGGTTATGTTTAAGTTTTAAAATTGTTAATTCTTTTAAATTTCCAATTTCTTTTGGTAATTCAGTTATTTGATTTTGACAAAGATTTAAGCTAGTTAAAAGTGTTAAATCGCCTATCTCTTTTGGTAATTTACTAATTCTATTATCATTAAGATTCAATATAGTTAAACGAGTTAAATATTTTATTTCTTTAGGTAATTTTGTTAATTTATTATACGATAGAAGCAAATTATATAAATTGGTTAAATTTCCTATCTCGTTTGGTAATTCTGTTAAATTGTTATAATTAAGTTCTAAATATCTTAGATTGATTAAATTTCCAATTTCTTTTGGTAATCTGATTAAATTATTATATTCAATGGACAAGTTCGTTAAGTTTATTAGATTTCCTATTTCTTTTGGCAATTCTATTAATTTATTATTAAAAAGTTTCAAACATTCTAGATTAGTTAAATTTCCTATTTCTTTTGGCAATTTAATTATTTGGTTATGTTTAAGCTTTAAAATTGATAATTTTTTTAAATTTCCAATTTCTTTTGGTAATTCGGTTATTTGATTTTGACAAAGATTTAAACTGGTTAAAAGTGTTAAATTTCCTATTTCTTTTGGTAATTTACTTATTCTATTATCATTAAGATTTAAACTAGTCAAAAGTGTTAAATTTCCTATTTCTTTTGGTATTTTATTTAATTTATTATAAACAAGACTTAAATTTGTTAATTTAGTTAAATTTCCTATTTCTCTTGGTAGTTCTGTTAAATTATTACGTTCAAGAATTAAATTCACTAAATTAGTTAAATTTCCTATTTCTTTTGGTAATTCAGATGTATTATTGTGTTTAAGATTCAACTCAGTTAATCTGGTTAAACATCCTATTTCTTTTGGAAATTCTATTGTATATATATCATGAATCTCTAATATATTCATATTAATAGCTTTTCCAAATAAAATAGAAAGAAGATTTTTAATTTTTTCTTTCCTATTATTATCAACATTAAGATGCTTATATCGCTCATTATTTATTATTAGTTTTTTTAGATTTTGAAAGGTGAATTCTCTCACATGAATTTCTTTTAATTTATCAATCATAATATCTATTATTTCAGATTCATATATTTTTATATCTTCATCCGAAATTATTTTTTGTTGAATATTTGAATTTTCTCTTTTTAATAGTTTATTTAAAGTGTTACTTCCCATTATTATAACTATTCACTATTTTTATATATTTATAGTCATAGTCCTTTTTTTACAATACTATTATTATATTATTATTTTCTATAATATATCTTTTACTTTATTCAATATTTCATATTTTATTTAAACACTTTATTATTATAATATTACTTTTACTATTTTCCTATTTTATTATTTTCCAAAGTAAAATAATATTTTTTTTTTGTTTAGCTTTATTTTTTCTTTTTTTATTTTTTTTTGACTTCATATATTTTATATTTTAGTGGTTGGTTGTTTATAAATTTAATATATTGTAGAGTCAATTAAATTTTATATTTATATACAATAATAAAAATTAGTGATATAAAAAAAATTCATTTTACCTAAAACTCTTATCAAATTTGATTTGTATTAAATTTTATTTTCATTCAAGCCACTAGTTATATTTATAAAAATATTTTAATTCACTAATTGTAGTTTAATAACCAATTGTTTCTTTATGTTAGAATAAAAATAGCTAAAGTTCTTTACTCTTTGATTTAATTTTAAAATTGCTTTATTTTCATTTTAGAATAATCAATTAATTATTTTATAATGCTTATTTTACTTATAATACTTTTCAGTACATTTATATTTTCATCTGATATACAATATAGAGTAAAAAGAACATGTATAAAAATTATATTTTGATATTGTGTAGTTGTTTTAAAATCTTTTTATATTTTTAATATTCTTTTTAAATTTTCTTATGTCATATAAAATGTAACATTTAAACAAAGAAAATATAAAAAAATGATTGTTTATTGAAAGAAAAAAAAACATAAAAATGTACTTTAATTACAATTAAAAATTTAAATAGTAAACATAAAATTTCATAATAAAAGGATAACATGTATTTTGAATAAATATAATACAATAATACAATAGTTGCTTTAAAAATAATAATGAATTAATGAACAACTATTTTGTATAGTTTATCATGACAATTTTTAAATAAAAAGTAATGATAACAGTGATGGTATATCTTTAATAAAAAAAAAGTGTAATAATAACTACAAATATTTTATTATCAAATTTTCAATATATAAAGTATAAACTTTGATTGTTTTACCTATATAAATGAATTATTATTTTTTTCTTTCAAATTTTTATTTAATACTATTCATATTGTTATATGTTATATTATTGTATAGTTTTATTTCAAATAGAATAATGAATAATCGATATAAAATTTAGTTATATTTAAAAAATTATACTTTTTCTCTATTTGCTAAATCCAAAACAAATTTCAGTACAAACTTCAAAAATTAAAATAATACAATGATGCATTAAAAAAAATATTAAAAATTATATTGTAGTAGTTTTTTGGTTTAATAAAACTCTTATAATTTCAATTCATTTTAATAAATATTTAATGCCTGATTATTATTATTATTATTATTATATCTATCATTATTAGATCGTATTAACTTGAATATTTATATATTTATACGGTTAAATAAAATGTTATTAATCATTAATCAAGAAATAATAACTATTTTTTAAAATAAAATTTTGCACTTTAACAATTAAATATGATAATATGTAATATACCAAATGATTATTTTCAATATAGGATTATTATTTAATATTTATAATTTATCATTTATTTTTTTTATATTATTGTAATCAATAGATTTTCTCTTTTTTTATTTTATTATTTTTATTATATATATTTATTATATATATTTACTATATATATTTATAGTATACCTTTTTACGCTTTTATTAATATAGTTTACTATCCTTATTATATTTACAATATGAACCTATTAAAATTGTATATTCCAAATTTTATTATAGATTCATTTATTAAATTATAATATATAAATATCATTTTATAAATTTTTTGTTTTATTACAGTATTTCACATCAATCATGAATATTATTAAAGGCATTTCAAAATTTTAAAAAGTCATTACACATACACATTCTGAAGAGATTACTTTTTAGATTTTCATTATTTCATAAACTTTTATTTAATATTATTTTTTGCTAATAAAATACGTTTGTTTATAACGGCAGTGCTAATTCATCATCTTCAGTATTATCAACATTGTATAGTATTTTTAAAAATAAAAATAAAAATAATATTTAATATTTAATAAAATGAAATAAAATATTTTCAGGTACATTAATTGTAAAATACTTTACTTTTTACTTGATGAATACAATTGAATAAAAGGTTTATTTTATAAAATATAAATTCAAAGTATCAAAGTCCACTTTTTTAAAAGTTAAAAGAGAAAAAAAGGAAAAAAAAGTCTCTTTTAAAAGTAAAAGTAAAAAAAAAATTAATTTTTAATGATGATGCAATAATTAAAAAAAATTAATTCAACATTTTGATCATGTGATGGTTTTAAAATAAAAAAATTTTGAATTTTTTTGAAATTTCAAGAAATTCACTTTATTTTTTTAAAAAAAAAAAAGTTGAAAAGTGGACTTTTTCTTATTTTTTAAATAACAAAGGCAACTTTTTCATTAAAAGGTAAAAGGTAAATAAAAATAAAATGAATACCATTTATAAATAACTATAGTTCAACTGAATAAAAAATGAAGGAAAGACAAAACAAAAACATGAATTTTATTAATAAATATATTATTAAATAGAAATAAAAGTAGGTTACTTTTATGGTTTCATTTTTTTAACGTATCAAAATTCTTTTTTATTTCATTACTATAAATACAATATTTAAAGAAAATATTTAAATGATAAATAATACAGTATAATAATTTAAAAAATTAAAAAGAAAAAATATTATTTGTAGTAATAATAAAAACTAATATCACTTGGTTTATATTTGTTAGTCAAACAAACCTATATACCTTTATAGAAATATTAACTTAATATAGATAATTTTTTATTTAGGTAATTGATTGAATATAATATTGATAAGATTTCGAATTTTGATGTTATTGAAAATCAATCATATACAAATAACCGGTTAATGTTCAAATGTTATATTAATAATGTAACAATAGAAATATAAATTACCTAGTATTAAAATAATTTAGCCGAAATATTTATTATAACATATAATACTTACTAAAATAATGATTTGTTTTTATTTTTAAACTATAATATTAATGAATATTAATGATTAAATATTTTCAATAACTATATTGAATATAAGTAATTATGAGGTATTTTAAAGATAAAGATAACAGTGAACATTAAAGTATAAAAAATAATAACTTTTAGCTTTTAAAAAGAATTCAAGTGAAGAAACTTCAAAATTTAAAAATGATAATTAATATAATATATTCATTTTTATTTTTATTTTATAAATACTTATTTTGTATGGAAATCATAAAATTTATTAATACTTCAATACTATTAGTAATAAATATAAATATAATTATAGATTCAAAATTTAATAAATTTACATAAAATATATTATTTTATTTTTAGCCTTAAATATAATTCTATATAATAATTGAAATGGTTATAACTCTTACATAACTATTGCACTATTGTTGAAATTTAATGAAAAAGCAGTAAAAATGATTTAAAATAGTTTTTAAAAGTTAAATTTAGAAATTATTATTTTTATAAATTAATTTATTATTTACATTGATATTTCTTAATTGGAGAATAAAATTATGTAATTAGAATAATTATTGTAAATAATTTTGCATATATATAGTTATTTACAAATAAGTTATAAATAAAAGATTTCTAAATATATGTTAATTTATTTAATAAAATAATATTTTAAAACAAAACAATTCTATTGCTATTTCCTTTATAAAAATGGTTAAAATGTAATGAATTTATATTTCAAAATATATTATTTAAAAAATATAATTCGATGAAAAAAAAATAATATGGAAAGGTTCAAGATATAAAAATGAAGAAAATTTAAAGAAGAGTATATTTGAAATTAAAAACATTATGGATACCAATTTATAAATGAATATTTATATATTCAATTACAAATATTTATATTAAAAGTTTATATATAATAAATTAAAAGAAAGAAAATATTTTGTGATATAACCATTAATAAAAAAAGAAATAAAAAAAATATAAGATACATATATCATATTGTTAATTAAAAATATAATGAGGATTGTATATTTATTGTGACAGTAATAATATTAAAAAATTAATGTAACATTTGAAAATTTTACACATCATTAGAAAAAGATAGATTTGATGAATAAAATTTATTTAACAAACAAGAATAAAGGTATAAATACTTTAAAGCATTTCAAAATTATATTAAAATATAAATATTACTATGTTAATAAATAAAATTCATTTAGGTTTGTTGAAATAAAGACTGTTTATTATAAGAAATTATTAAATCTTATCAATTTATTTTCTTGTATAGAAAAAATTGAAATTGAAAATCAATCAATAAAAAATAATTATGTTAGTCTAAGAAATAATTCATTTAATAAAATATTAATAGATTTAAAGTCAAAAGAAGAAAAAAATGACAACAGATAAAAGTAAAAATAATTTAATACAAAAAGAAATAGTAAAAACAATAATAAAAATTAGTAATAATATAAAAAGAAAATAAAAATGTTAAAATTGATTATTTTAATAATCTTAAAAATGATAAAGTTACTAAAGATATAATAGGAATTCATTATATATCATTAAATATATATCAGGTATTTAAAATAAATAAATAAAATTATATTCAATTAAAGAGAAATTTCCAAATAAAATCGAAAATTAATTATTTAAATTTTATGATTTATATTATATTTAACTTTATGAATTTAAAAATTGAAATATAAGAATATATAACTAATTTAAATTACTTATATATACATAAAATATAATTTCAAATGTATATTAAAGATATAAAGATACCTGAAAAAGAAAACCAAAAAATGTTAAATAGAAATGAAATAAATGAAATATATGAAACAGAATAAATAATAAACTATGAATATAATAACATATATATTTAATTTTTTCTAATACTTATTTATTTTGTTATACATATTTTATATACATAATATAAATATAAAGTCAGAAATTCAATATTTAAAATAAAAAATTCAAAATGAAATAATAATTATATATATATTGTATTATAATAATATCAAAAAGTAGATGTAAAAGAAATTTAATAAATGAATCTATAATAAATTTGGAATATACAATTTTAATAGGTTCATATTGTAAATATAATAAGGATAGTAAACTATTAATAAAAGCGTAAAAAGGTATACTATAAATATATAGTAAATATATATAATAAATATATATAATAAAATAATAAATAAAAAAAAGAGAAAATCTATTGATTACAATAATATAAAAAAAATAAATGATAAATTATAAATATTAAATAATAATCCTATATTGAAAATAATCATTTGGTATATTACATATTATCATATTTAATTGTTAAAGTGCAAAAATTTTATTTTAAAAAATAGTTATTATTTCTTGATTAATGATTAATAACATTTTATTTAACCGTATAAATATATAAATATTCAAGTTAATACGATCTAATAATGATAGATATAATAATAATAATAATAATCAGGCATTAAATATTTATTAAAATGAATTGAAATTATAAGAGTTTTATTAAACCAAAAAACTACTACAATATAATTTTTAATATTTTTTTTAATGCATCATTGTATTATTTTAATTTTTGAAGTTTGTACTGAAATATGTTTTGGATTTAGCAAATAGAGAAAAGTATAACTTTTTAAATATAACTAAATTTTATATCGATTATTCATTATTCTATTTGAAATAAAACTATACAATAATATAACATATAACAATATGAATAATAATATAAATAAAATTTGAAAGAAAAATAATAATTCATTTATATTTAAATAATATATATACTATTTAATTTGAAGTGGTAAAACTTAGTATATGAAATTTAAAAAATAGTTAACTATATAATTATGCTAACATTTCATTTAACATTAATATATATTTATATTTTTATAATTATTATTATCTTTTTATTTTAGTTTATTTTTTCTATTCTACTGATATTTCTATAATATTTTTAAACTAATTCTTTTTTATTTACTTTTATTACTAATATTTTTTTTATATTCACTCTTTTTTTAATATGTAATAAAATAACTTTTACTTTGTTGATTTTTTATATCATTCATATTATACACTGACTTTATTATCTTTTACTTAAATATAGTAAATAAAAGTTTCATATTCCCACTATTTATTTTAATTCCTTTTAATTATTATCATATAGATATCAATTTTTATAAAAAATAAAAAAAAAAAAAAACTATTATTAGAAACTTAATTGAACCATCTTTGTGGTTGGTTCTTTTAATTTCACAATTGGTTATAAATCTTTCTTTTCAAAGTATAAATGCAACATCTTTTTAAAATTATATAATAATAGGTTTTTTTATTTCAATTAAGCAATATTATTTAAATATTCCTAGCAAGGTTTATGATAAACCCTCATTTCCCTCTATGTTTATAATAAATAATAAAAAGCAGTAACAAAGATTATAATCCATTTCATAATTAAATAGGTTTTATACTCTGAAAACTTTCTCTTTTTTATCATCTTTTTTTTATATTCCTTCCTCTTTTTTTAAAAAATTAAATAATAATAGTAATACTTACCTTTATGACTATCAAGCTGACAACTAGCCCTTTTCTTTTTAATATTTAAAAAAAAATTAAAAAAAAAAAAATAAAAAAAAAGAGAAATTCTTTTTTATTTATTTATTTTTAATTTTAATTTTAAAATAATCAATGGCGTATATATAATAATGTTTATTATAATATATGTAATTCATTTATAATATATGTCATAAACATAATAAAATATTGGAAATTAAATTGAAGAATTTAAGATCAATTTTAATTTAAAAAATGGAATAAATTTTTAAAAAAATTTCTAATTTTTAAAAATAATTTAAAAATGGAATGAATATTATTGGTCAATAGTTTAATGAACCACATTAAAAATATTTTAATATAAAAGAAAGAAAATTTCAAAAAAATTTAAAAAACTTTTCTTCTTTTTTTATAAAAATTTTAAATGAAACGGGTTAAAGTAATTATTACCTTAAAAATTAGAATTATTAATGTTTTCATTCAACTAATTCCAATTTTATATTTAATATTTTTTTTAGGATATCTTTTTTTCTATATCAATTTTAAAATAAATGTGAATAAAATATCTATAATTTGTATTAATTTTTGATAATTCTGAATGAAAAAAATATTCCTTTAAGTTTAAGCATTTCTATTAAATAGATACATTTTTAATATTTTATATATATGTTATATTAATGCATAAAAATCATTAGTAAACTTTTTAAATTAATCTCATTTTTTCAACTTAAAAAAAAATTAATAAAAAAAAATAATATAATTAGCTTTATTTTTACTTTTTTTAATAATTATAATAAAATAAAAATAATATTTTGTTATAATAATATATTTTTTAACAAAAATATTAAATAAATTTTTTAGATATTCCACGATTTAAAATATAAAAATAATTTAGGTAATAAATTAAATAAAAACAAGAAAAGAAATAATAATCAAACAAAAATTTTATCAATATATTTTTTCTAACCAAATACAATAATACATTTTTACACAATAAATGAAATTAATTTAATATAAAAAATAACTTCAAATTAATAAATAATACTTTCATTAATTAAACCATATCACAATATTCATAATATTACAACAAATTAATGAGTAAAAAAAATATTTTATAATATTAAGAAAATTTTAAAAAAAATTCCTGTTCTATTAATTTCTTTTAAAATAATAAAAAAATTTAGATTAAAATAATAATAATGATTTAGAACTTTGCTTATAATTTATAGAAGCACAAAAAGTTTAAAAAAAAAAAAATTTTAAATTGATTTATGAAATGTAATTTAAAAATAAAAATTTTAATCAAATTTAAATCATAAAATTATAATATATTGAAATATTTTGAAAAATATATATAAAGCATATTATAGTACGTTTTTCAAAAATATGCTAACATATTATAAATAATAATATTCATAAAATATAATTAAATAATAATTAAGATAATAATAGTATTTTATTTTATAAAAAAAAGTGGAATTCTTTTAATTTAATTATTAAAAAAATTTTTTTCTCATCTTACTGTAATAAATATTTAGATTGTTATTATAAAGTGTTAAAAAATTCAAATGTATTATTCAGTTTTTTGACAATAAGTAAATATCAAAATTGATTTATTGTTTAAGATAA